>VZRZ01000887.1:121787-231122 GCA_013398175.1 Climacteris rufus | reverse complement strand
TGTAACTGCAGAAGTCCTTGCCACCTAGCAGCTAGCCAGGAAAGAGAGAGAGAGGGAGCTCCTGCCCCTGCCGCTCTGAGCTGCCTGGCTGCTCTCCAGCCTGTCCGCCATTGCCAGCTGCCTGAGGCTGACCTGACCCTGCGCCACAGCGCCACCTGCAGCCGCTCGGGAGTCATCGCAACTGCCCTGCCCGACCGGGAGCTCAACAGCGCCCCCTGCTGTTTTTGTTTCGACCGTAATTACACTGCACGGGAAAGTCATCTACTATCAGTTTCTGGTTCTATTTATGGTTGTTATTATTGTTATTACTTGTTTATAAATACTAGTAAAGAACTGTAATTCATTTTCCCATATCTTTGCCTGAAAGCCCTTGATTTCAAAATTAAATAATTTGGAGGGAGGGGAAAATCACATTCTCTGTCCTAAGGGAGGGTTCAAACTCTCTTAGCAGACACCTGTCTTTCAAAACTGAGACAGCAGGGTAGTCTGTGCACACACACACACACACACAGGTGTCTGTGTGAGAGGAAGAGTTGATGTAGCTTTGGAGATCTTTAATCTAATAAATTTACTTGTGCTGCAGACCAAGAGGAAGGCTACACTTTGGGTTGTTCTCCCAGTATTAACTGGGCAGCCTGGCATCATTCAAGCTGACAGAACACAGATTTTCTCTGTAATTAAAAGGTGCCTGTCAAAGAAGTAGAATTATCATCAACAGGAACTTCAACTGACTCCCTCCATGCAACTCTAAAACACAAGACTTTTGAAGAAGATTTTTGAGGTGTTTTTAATGCAGTTTCATATATCTCAGAATTGTACCCCCTGTAATCAGCCTGGAACTCCCTTTTTGCATAAATGGGGACCATCTCTTAAGAAGGGCAAGCAAGCAAACGGGAAGCAAATCTTGTAGTAAGAGCACTAAAGAAAACGCTGTGAGCAAATTAATTCAGACTTGGATTTGGATATGGTACTATATACAAAATATACACAGGGAGAAGAAAGAAAAAACCCGACAATTCTTGGTTAGCAGCTGAATCACTAACTGAGGCAAAGGGGTTGCATATAGTCATGAGAATAAAAATAATAACAAAAGTAATTATCTATAAGGTTGCCATCTTTTAAATGCTTTGCCTTGTTATAGTGAGATTTTTCCTTTTCTGACTGTGATTCAACAACCACAAAATAAAACTTCAACATGATTCTTAACCCAAATTACAAGACTGCCAAACATCACAAACTAGTTTATACCTACTCAGAAGAAAGCAACATGTATGATATGAAATGATTTCCTCATCATTTCTCAAGTCTGGAAGTTTCTCAGTTCACAAATCTCCTACTTGTGAATGTCAGGAAGAAACAAAGTGGTACTCTACCATTGTATCAGATGATTCCACTTTTCCGTTCTACAAACTCCTTTTGTAACTAAGTGATGCAAGAATTAAGTACCTTCAGTTCAAACTTAAAAGGCTCCTTCAAGGAGATTTGAACTTCTTAAAAGAATTGCTGTCTTTTCAATATAATCTAAATACATAAAGAATTCAGCAAGTTTAATGAGGCCTCTTTTTTCCAATAGAAAAAATCTTAAAACCTGGCCAAATGTTTAAAAAATTTGTGCACAACCAAGGATTGATCTAAAGAAAGCAAAAACTTTTATACCTTATATTACTGATGCATTATCTCCTTTTGTTCTTTAACAAACTAAACAAAAAATTCATGTCTCAGCTACCAAGACTTTCAAGAGAGTGTTTGGGAACTGATTTTTTTTTTTCTAGAACTATATACTTATGGCTTTTTTAACAGGAAAAAAAAATAATAATGCCTTGATGTAATTAGTAGTTTCTTGACTTGTAAGAATTACTATCAGTTTTCAAACACTAGTAAGTAGAGGATGTTAGAAGTAGTAAAGTGATTGTCGTCAAAAGTGCTTCCAAGTACAGTCCCATTGGGAAAGAAACAACATTTGAAAGAAAATCCAGTGCCTGAAAGGTTAAAAAAAAAAACCCAACCACTCCTTTAACTGCATGTTGACTCCCCTGTTATACCTGATGTAAAAAACCAAGGGTTTTTCAAAGGCTTTAAGCTTTAAACATTCACAGTACCTTTCAATGTCTTCAGCAGCACCAGAAGAGAGGGATTCAATTTTCAAAGATAATTGTGTCAGATAACTGTCTCATCCCTTTTCAGAAACAATCTGATAAATACCTAATTACCAGCCAAGTGATTTCACTGCCACACAGCTGGGCCTGAGAAAAGGCTACAGGGAATGACAAGGTCCCCCAAAGCCGTGGAGTGCAAGAGGCATTTGGTTTGTGAATTACTTCATTTATTCAGCTGATAAAATGCATAGAAAGTCCCCAGAGAAACCAAAATATTCAGAAAATGTTGAAATAATAAATAGAACCAATATTTAACCAGAGAACAAAAGTATTTTCAAACAACACAGAACTGCATACTACAGAAAAATTACATTCCAAAATCCACAAAGGTAATTTTTGAGTCCTTAAAACCACTTGTTTTTCCACAAAACATTTGTACACTACTCAGTCTAACCTCATCTTTTGTTGATGCATAACGCTGTATAATACGAAATTTGCTTTACAGTAAATCTGAATCGCAATTGTGTTGCAAATTTGAAAAGCATTCTGATATGAAACAATTCTAGTCCTAGCTGTCAAACACAAAAGAATTTATATATTTTCTCCAATGTTCAAGAACTCTCATCCTTCTTGAAGAAACTGGTAATCTAGCAATCCTTTCTGAAAATACCGAGTTGCTTCATCTTTAAGTTGTCTTTACCAATTAAAAAACCTCACAGGTATATTATGTAGCACCTCAGATTTCAGTGAATCTTTTTAAAATCTACATTGTAAAAGCCAATCCTGTAACCTTGCTGAATTCCTTGTGCTTGTAGAAGTGTTGGCCCCTATTACTTATCCTAAATGTTAATGGGTTGGAGAGCATGAAATATCAAAGTAATGAAGCAGAGTTCAGAATCACAGATGGGAAGAAGATTACTGATAATGCTTCCAGAATGTTCAGTTGACCAATTTATATATTTCTTGTGTTTTATGTGAAAATGCAACAGATCTGGGGTGGCAATCTCAAAAGTACAAAATTTCTCAAAATTTCTGACCTAACTCTGCTCCCAGACTGGAGCAGATTGATTGGAATTTTGCAAATCCAATGAAACAAGGACTGATTTTCGCAATTCTGTCAATCTCACTCACATAGTTTAAAAATGACACAAAAAATCTTGCATATACATACCAGAAATGTGAGTCAATGGCTACTGAGCGATGTGGAGGATCAGACTGTACAGGGAAGTGGTGGAGTCACCATCTCTGGAAGTATTTAAAAGACATGTGGATGTGGCACTTCAGGACATGGATTAGTGGTGAACTTGGCACTGCTGAGTTAACAGTTGGACTCAATCTTAGGGAGCTTTTACAATCTAAACAATTCTACAATTCTATGACAGAGATTTAAACTAAGCTGGTTTGCCTGTGCTCTGCTATCTCACAGTAGTGATTGCACAGTCAGTGTGACAGTATTCAAAACTGCTCCTTTCAGATTCTCAGCTAGCAAGTTCCAGCATTTCTGCATGTGTCATTATTCACCTTTCACATAAACATGAAATAAAGCTGTCTGGGAAGAGCTGACACTCCACTAACATTTAAGTTCCAGCAGTCAGGCGTGCATATTCAGTGGGGCACGCAGCAAAAGGTCCTAGGGTTTTGCTTGTCTGAAAATTAAGACTTGACCTCAGGTCACAGCTTTGGTATAACCACTGTTCTGAAACTGTTTAAATTATGGATGTGAAATTCCCAGATAAATTCTCCCCCCAGCTACAACTGAGCAAAGAGAGACCTGAGTGCAAATCACTCAATGCAAAGAAACACCAGGACTCCATTTAGGTACACGGTGAAATCTTTGTGTTCATCTAGTTTCCAAACTTCTTAGGCTTCTATCTATCATGACAGACAGGGTCATTAAATATCCTCTCAAAAAAACAAAACCCTGTGAAATAAAAGGGAATTCTAGACAAAACAGGCACTGCTTTCTACCACAAAACTATGAAACAATAAGCATTTTGGGACTGAGAGCTGCAGCTTCTACAACAAAAGGCTTGCTGGAATTATTTTCCATTTGAGATTCAACTTTGAAGGAAAGAAAAATAGCTTGGCTTTTGCCCTTAATAAGAACAAGGCCAATTAGAAAGGATTTGCAGAACCTGCCCGACCAACAAACCTTCTCAGAGACAGAAATGTACATCACGATTCAAAGAATATTCAGCTCTCCCCTAGAGCGCATTCATCCTCCTGGAGTCGCCAGTAAAGGTGAAGCTTAAAGAATATAGGGACTTTTCAACCTTGTCTGCTTCTTGGTTAAACAGACTTCTGTGAAATGCTAACTCCTTGGGGGAAAGGAAGAAGATGCCAGCTTTCATGAAGCTACTGGAAGAGTGGCAGAATCCCTTTGAAACTGAGACTGATCTGATAAGGTCGTTATGGTTGTTAACAGCACCTCTTTCCTCTCCTTCCTTGGAGGAGACTGTGGCATTTAGTGGTAGCTCAGGGCAGCCATCAGCCAAACTGTAATTGCAGGGTGATGTTGGGGGCTGGCTGTGACTCCGGAAGACTCATCCTGTCCATTTCCCAGCAGACAAAAGAACTTCTGCCTGTATGAGAAGTATTAATGCTTCCCAACCTTCCTGGGACCAAAGCTAGTAGTTTTTTGCTATACTTCACACTTAAGTAGATTTGGCCATCTCGATGATTTTGTTCCCACTGGCTTTTAAACTAGGAATCCAGAGAACACAAAGATTTAAAGTAATTGCATGTCTACAGCTCCTGAGACTGTAAATCTTTGGGTCAAAGATAAAAATCCTAAATGTCACCGCTCCCAGCCCCAAGGGGAATGCAGGGAGGATGTAACCCTCACCTCTTCTGTCTGGCTAATGGGTTCATGCAAAATTCCACACTATCTCCGGGGCAGAGAGATGTAGAGCAGAGCAGCAGTGGGCCCAAAATACATGTGAGGGAATGAAAACAGATCTGGGATTATTTCAAAGAAAAATTTAGTGGATGCAGAAATCTTTTAGATGTTTCTGGTCTTGCTAATTTCATTTCAAACTCCTCTGAGAAGAAAATCCAACAGGGGTGGGGGAACCACAGCCTACATGCAAGAAAATGCTATTTTGTAAACCCTAATAATTGTTCAAGTATACTATATGAAACAGATTTGTTTAGTATAGTTTCAAACAATACTTTTGAAAGTATTTTTCAAAAGTACTGAACTTTCCTATCTTTCCTATTTGTTAGGAAAGATTAAGGTATCACCAGCAAACTCCTCCCAGGAATGGGCTCCCTGTTCTTAGAAGGATGTAAAAGAAAATAATTTTTAATAGTTCTATGGAACTGAAGTCTCAGACAATATATATTTAAAAGCTGAACTAAATTTGGTTAAGAGCAGGATGTGCAAAAGATGCTTCCTTTATAATCTATACAGCAATTTGAAAATTAAGATCACTCCTAAAAAGAATATTATCTTCCTTTTCCCCTTGGAACCACTCTTCCCTTCTTTGTCCTTATTTTTTTTTCCTTTTAAGAAAGCTCCTTACAGCATATTTTAGTCATCTCAGGGTCTATTGACTCGTAAGTTCTGGAACACCATTTAAAGGCTGAAGTTATCTAGAGCTAACAGTAGAAGAAAATTCAAATAGATAGACTGAGCATTCTGACCCTGGAAAACTTCTCTTGTGAAGATGCTCCCAGATCATTAATTCTGTTAGAAACACAGAAGCTATTAGTCTATTAGTATATGAAGTACAGTAAACAGCAGGGTGCTTTTTAAGTTTCGTTTCTAAGCATTACTATAGAAAAGTAAATTAAAAGGATAAGTCTGAAAATGTCCTGATCAGGAAAGCGCAACAGATATGGAAGAGAAAATGAGGACTTATGTCTTAGAAAGGCTACCCAAACTTATAGATTCTACACAAAACTTGAAATAACCTTTACATACAAGAACAAAAACCCACATGTGTCTCAATAAACAAATTCTGGATTTTCAGCTAGCACAGTAAACCAAAGCCTGGTATTAATTTTCATTCAGTTTTTATCCTATCAATGCAATGCACTTTTCTGGGAGAAAACATTAAGCTCAAACAAAAGCAATTTTGTTTTATCAGAATATCTAAGACACTGAAAGTTCAGATTAACTGTTTGGTATTTTGACAGGTCTACAGTTCCTAGCATGGATCCTCAGGCATTTTCTATCTGTCAGATGCATGATCAGATGCTCACACATGTATCATGCTCCCTGTAAGTACAAGGGACACCAGCTATAAACATATTTCAAAAGTTATGGATGTGCCTGACATAACTGGTGTGACCCTTCCTAATAGAGGAACTGCTGTATAATCAGTCTCATGTGGGCAAGAAAATACAACATCTTGAATCACTGAATTCAGTCGCATCAGCAGGAATTTGAAAACACAGACCCAGTAACTAAACTATACCAGCTCCTAAATCCCCAGAGACTAAAAGAGGTGAAGCTTAAGTATTCCCAAACTGCACAGAAACAGATAACTGAAAACTTATAGAGATGGACCAGTGATTTCTTAGCAGTAAACCATAATGGTGACGCTAGCCTTGAATGGATGAATAACTAGTCAAGGGTAGAAAAAATACTGGATCCTCAAATTGTGTATTCATGACTTAATAATCAGCTGTATTTCTTCATATTTTATTTAAACAGTTCTTGCAATCTGGGACTACTAGAGGAGTGACTACACACAGGCATTGTGGGAGTGTAATTTTAAAAAGGCTAAGAGTAATTCAAGAGAAGCACCTCCCTCTTCGACTTCAGAAAATTCTTTGTTTTCTTCCATTGAAGCAGCTGTCTCTCTGAAAATACCTGAAATAAAGTGGCATTCATTTTCTAGGAAGCCCTGTGCTATTAGAAATAAGTGCCAGTGGAGCAAGAGCACAGTATCATATACTTTCACTCTGAACTGGAAACTAAGATTGTTAATTAGATGATAAAGAAAATTACGTATTTGCTTATTTGTGCTACTGACACTTTTGGAAGGCAATATTGTTTTTCTAGGACTCAAAGACAGACAATGTTAACTTCACTCAGCAAAATAAATCACTGTAATAAAATGACTCATTCACCCCAATTTAAAATAATAACTTTGTACTAATATTTCCATTAGTTTGGCTTTTTGACACCCACCCATTCCCTCCTCTCCTTTCAGATAAGTCCATATAGATGAGTTCTTTGCAGTACACTAATGCTACCAACAGTGAGAAGACAGTGGATTAGATGTTCATATGGCTGCAGTGTTCACGTTTTGAGCATATGATTTATCATATAGTCAGATCAACTAATCAATATTGATGAAGAGGTTCATAACATGCCTCAAAGTCACACTCGTTGCACACATTAAACTGATTCAGAGCTACCCTTCTCCAGTTATTTTCCTGTTAGTGAAAGGGAATAAATTTATTTTAAATCCTTGCTCTCATCTGTGCCAACCTGTATCACAACCATTCATTTCTATTCATTTCCTGATAAATGGATACTTAGTTTGTTTTCAGCCTATGCATGTATTGACAGACAATCGCCAGTATGTATTGACAGACAAAAAGCAAATGCACTGTCACAAAAAGCATGTTTTATAGAGTACAAAGTATTCCTAAACTTTGTCACTGGAAAAAAGTGACAGCTAAGAATATTTTCCCAGATAAATTAGTATGCAATAGCATACTTTTATGATCTTATAGTATAAGACTGTACCTCGCACAGCAAGCACTCAAATTGAAACCTCTAATAATATGAGCATAATTAATAAATCCATTGCAATAAAACTTCTTTTAACTACAAAGCATTTTGAGAAAGTTCATATCTGAAACAAAATATTTTAATTATTCTCTGGTAATCTTCAAATTTCTTTTATGTCACCCTGTGTGCATAGTTTTACTAGTGTCTTTTTCACAGGTAGCAGCATCACAACACTTGGACAAACTTTGCTGGCGGAGCTTTTATTGACATCATTACCATGGGATGGTCTGCTCGCAGGCATGAAATCTACAACTATCCTGGTCTTTGCACAATAGTTTATAACTTTTGTTTATAAATAGTTCCTTCCCCTTAACAGCAACTTCAATAAGCCCCTCCTTGCTGAGGCAATGATGCCATGAAAAACTGTTTCTCAGTTCCTCAAATGTCTCCTAGTTCCACAAAGGTTCAGCTTATTCATGGTACTCGAATAGCTCCAGAGCCGTGAAGTGGCAGCAGATGACAAATCAAAATCTCATTTTCATAAAATGAACACTACCTCTCCTGGCATTTAAAGTTCTTGTCAAAATTGCCTTTAATGAAATAAGAAAGTTAAATTGGAGCCAGGAAGAAGGAGCCTGCTAAAGTACACTGCTTTGCTCGCCAGTGGACCAACAAAGATTCACATTGGGACACACCCTAATGTGTGTTTTGGAAGACAACACCAGCAGCACACTGGGAAAAATGTTACCTTTATTACTGCCTACAGATAACTCTCTGCTTCCCTCCTCCATTAAAATCACCTTAAAAATTACCCTCACAGATAAAACATAACCAAATACAAAATAATTTATGACTGACAAGTTGTTGACATTCTTCAAAGCAACAGAACTGCTCTACTACCGCAAGAAAGCAAAACTAAGACAAATAAAAATATAGCACATTAATAGAAATGACAGCAGGTTTGATTACAGTGAAAAATAAGAAAATCCAAAGCTCCTGAAAAGTCACTTGAAAACCAACAGTCCTTAGTAAGAAAGAAAAAAAACCAGAACTGTTTCTCAAATGGCATTCAGAAAATAAAATTTCCCTGCAAAAAAAAACTTTTCCTTTTTAAATATTCAGACTCCAATCTTCAAAAGCCGATATTGATGAGACTCTTCTTTTAGCAATTTGCTGCACTAATTGAAAATAGCATTGCTCACATTTACATGTAAATTAAGCCAACTACATCATCACATTCTTTAAGCAGTTTATTTACTATGTACTTGGCAAAGCATTTGTTTTAGTTTTCCATAAAATAGACTACATCATATAGAAAAACATACATATTCTCTGAGAATGGAAGTGGAATAAATGGAACGGTATGCTCAGTGTACTACAGCAGATTCAGAATTCAACATCAGAAGAAAGGAAGTAGAAAAACAGTGCAGGAATGACAGAATACATTTTTACTTCCATTTAGTGCAACCTGACAGTCTAACTGTGAGCCTAAACCACTAAATTCCACATATGAAGGTCAATCTGATCTGTTAGGCAAACATTCTGGCAATTTATTTTAATGGATCACTGTCTCCATTCTAACATATATCAAACCCAGTGGTGTAAGCAAGAGAAGATACAGGAAGAACTTATGTTAGCAGATCCAACTTCAAGTCACGAAAACTGCAGTAAATGCACCCTTTATTAAAAAGATCTTGTCACAATCAATGGCTTTTGAGGGGTTTGGGGTGTTTTCTTGTGATTCTGATACAGGCTTAATAAAGGTACTAAACCGAATACACAAGCAGCTGTATTGACAAATCACAAATTAACCTCTCCACTCCTGACCTTTCCTGTACCTAATCTCTTACCTCAGCTCTCTCACTGATACCTCACCTAGCTGCCATCAGCTGAACATGGCCAAAAACTGACCTCTGTCTTCCTACCCAAGCACTGTATCACTGTATCACTGTATCACCAGCATCCCCCTGTCACTCAAGCCTGTAATAATAATGTCATTTTTGTTTCACCTTTCCCTAGCCTTCGTAATCCAGATCATAAATAAATCTTTCTGCTGCTTCTCCTACACATTAAAGATAATTTTCTTCCTTTTTGCCTGCACAGCTAAATGCTCACTTAAGCTCCTGGTTCTCATTTTGATTCATTTATTCTCAAGCTCCATTACATCGCATCAACCATTCCCTTTCAGCCCCTTCTAAATGCAGGTTTTAGTTTTATCTCCATTTAGGTTTCATCACAATAGGTAAAAATTCCAAAAGCATAAAACAGTGTAAAACACAAAGATCCTTGAATCCATTTAGGTTTCTAAATTAATATGGGTTATTTTTGTAAGCATTCATGCAGTTCAAGATGCAGATTATTGGACATGTGAACATCTACAAAAGCTTCTACTCTTGACAATGGCACATAAGTACCTTGAAAACTGGACAATTTTACACACTCATCCAGTCTTGTAATCCTTCTGCCACCTTCTTGCATTTCATGCTTTCATTTTTTTGGTATAATTTCTTAATTTTGTCCTTTTTGCCTCATCTTCTCACTCAGCATTTTAAATTATACTTCTGTTACCATCTATTTTATACACAGCTTTGCCAATTTGTTCCATAAATAGCTAAAATTCCATTTCATACCTTTGGCATAAAACATCCTCTGTGAACTTCCTCCTTCATGGCACACCTAACACTAAGTAGCACTTCACGAATCCCAGCTGTTTAAGATACTTAAAGCTACAATAATGACAATGCAAGGAACTATTCATATAAAGAATGTATATGTATATAAACAACATAAATCTGAAGGCATATTGTCACTCTGCTTACTTTGCATTCTAATCCAGGTCATTTTTGTGTTGTACCATGACACTGAATCCTCACTGGGAGCAATAAATCATCTATCTACCCATAACTTCTAATAATTCGTTCACAAAGACTATATAGAAAATTATCAAACACTTGACACTAAAATTTTAAAGCCAACCACACCTAAGTATAAATGAACAGTATTTCATTCCTTCCTGGGACTGCCCTCTCTCACATATCACAGTATAATTTTGCTGAATTTACTGTTAGAAATCAAAATTTTTGAGAGCATATGAACAAAAAAGAAAGTGCTAAAACTAGAGAGAAGTATTTTAATTTTGTTAGCCAGAGACAAGCACAAGGATCCTGCAGTGTGCCCTGAGGCAGCAGCAGATTAACAACAATGCTTCACAGCTGAGTAAAAGAACAAAGTGAACTACAACCTGTTAATGCTCCAACAGCCTGTTCCGAGTTCATGGGCTTACTGTCACAGAGGGATGTTTATGGACTGTGAAAGACACCCAGCCCTGTGTTGTGCTGAAATGACAAGTGGTGACAGGACCAGCGGTCAGTGGGCCATAGCCCTCAGCCAGCATCAGTCCACTTCCTACGCAGGGCAGCGGAAGGGTGAGAGGACTGACTGCCTAGGAATGGTGTGGTTTACAGGCTTTGTTAAAAGTTTTGTCCTTGGAGTACAAATAAACACAAACCACCCACGACATCAAAATTCTAACAGCAGTTTCTGCTGTTTGGTGGACTGGCTAGCCTGTCCTGTTCCCTCTGCCCTGAACTAGCACCATTGCTTGTTTTGTTTTCAATGTGTTAAAGCTGTCCCTGTAAAAAAAAAAAAAACATCCCCAAGCTGTTGACTCAGTTCTGGTGATGTTGTCATTACTGCAAGCACCCAGACAGCCAGACACTTCCTTTTTATTGGATGAGACTTCCCCCCAGGTTTAGCTTCTTAAGTGCTACAGGGAGCATGAAGGACATAATCAGAGTAGGCAGCCATGACCATGGAAGAGGAAGGGAGGAATGCTTCTGCTGGCATTTGTCCCAAACTAAATGACTGTATGGCCATGGCTTTAGATCATGACCAAATCACAACTCTAACTTGTCAGATATTTTTAATAACAAATCTCTACCTTCTGGCTGAATTTTTAAGGTATACATATGCAAATGAGCCCAGCATAAGAAAACAAAATCCCAGGGTTCAAGAGCTTTCACAGGTAAGCTTTATACACAATTAAATTACTTAAGAAAAAACGCAGAGTTCTGTCTACAACAGAAAATGCATATGATCTTCTATGTATATATTCATTTAACAGCTATAAAATAATGGAATATTTAATTATTCGAATCAATAAATCAGAGCCTCTTATTCAGTAAACTTTTGCTTTTTTAAGTCTGTTGCTAATGGAATGTTTTTGATAAACACGAAATATGACAGCAAAAACTATCATATCTGTTTTAAAAAAGAACTGTACCTTAAAGCCTATATAAATTCTTCACATAAAACACTTGGAATTTTTCCTTCAGAGGTACTAAAACTTCCCCCTTTAATTCATTAGTTTTCATTCAACTTTGATTGCTGCTATAAAACGCTGTTCCCTTTTTATGATACCATGATCAGGTTTTTTGGTTTACCATAAAGAAAGAGAACATCAGTCATTGGTATTATTCTATCATGATCAGTGCTCAGGCAGGAATGCTCAAGTAATTTTATTAAATCATATATTACCTACAGCCTTTAGTTAAGGAAAAACAAGCCAAAACTCCAGTTACCAAAGAAATATGAATTACCCTTTTCTATAGGTATTGTTAAGAATCCTGTACAAAAAAAAGTCTAATACTGAAGCCAAAAATTATTCACATGAGATACATTCAGGGATGAAACACTAAGAAATTTCTGGCAGAAGTGTTAATTCAGCACATATCAATGGTGGAATAAAATGGCCAGCACAAGTATTAATCATCAGATATTATCTTTTGTTTAACAGCACGTACTCCTCTCTCTTTAATTGTTGCTAGCTGAAATGACATTTGAGCTGAGTAGAGACATGAGGTTTAAGGTCATTATGATGTACAACCAGAACTGCTCTGCCAGCTGTTCTGCTGAGTATATCTTGGCCGTGACTGCCAAGGCCCTGTTTCTGCTAAAAGTTGTAATCAAGACACCTAGAAAGTAAAAGATATTGAAACGACTCCAGGTCTAAGAGGCACGTCCTTGTTTCTTGTGGAAGAGCACCTGTGGCCAACACAGCAAGAATGAATGTGACCAAGAATGTGTTTTCCTAGCATCTCGTGGCAGAAGGAACAACCATAAACACAAGACACTTTTCCACATGGGACTATCACTACTAACAACTCATAAATGTGTTCCTCATGCTAGACTTCATACACTCTGTCCAGAAGTTTGAAGACTTCCTTCACATTCCTCCCTTTATATTTCAGTGAAAGTAGTTCTCACAAGTGCTGTTGGATACCCAGCCCTGGATATGACTTTGTTATTTTGTCCTGTATGGTGACAAGAAGCAATGCAAATATTGCCAGTAATAACATCCGTTTATTTCTACTGGGTCCCAAACTTTGGCTGCTAGTCTGTGGGAGTAAAATTATGGACTTTTCTGCACATTCCTTGGACTTGAATTTCCATTAAACTTATTTATCTTCTAGCTCTGAAAATGAAAATGGAGACAAGCAAGCATGCCTCTATATTCAAAACATGTTATTGAAGAGACAGAAGGGGTTAAAAGCCAGGGAAAAGGAATGTTTTAGACTATATCCCTAGACAAGTCAAAACAATATGATTAAACACATTTATCCTCTTGCCTGCAAAGAGAATCTGCGCTAACAAATTTATGTAAATGCAAGAAACTCACGAGTGAAGAAAAATGGCCAATTAGTCGCTTGCATATTTAATAGAAGATTAGGGAAGAAACAACCTGACTTCAACCCCTGGAGACATACAAAGAATCTCTACATCTAAAAAAATACCATTTCCTGGAGATAAGGGCTGGGAAAGAGCCAGTCTTGTAGAAGTGGAGAAATACATCCCAAAGTCATACTACAGAACGCTGCCTCTAAGAAGCACCTTCTAACAGCAAAGCTACAGCAGTGTTCAGTTTCTGTGATACCTAGATCAATATTACAGGAATATTTTCTACAGCAGCAGTCTTCCCAAATTTTTCATGGGCTATGCATACTGAGATGCTTAAATTTCCTATGCCATTCCATTTCCTATCCATTTCCTATTTCCTATGCCATTTGTCTCTGAGTGCCTCACATCCACACTTCTCTGTGCAACATCTACTTAGCTATACCTGGTCACAGTTACACCATGTGGAGTTCCAAATAATCTCTGGCTTGGTCCTTACAGCACAAATATCAGCACCCTTAGCACATCTGTAACTGCTCAACAAACAAAGGATTTTGTCTAGGGATGCTTGTGCCATATCACACAGGGGTCAGGGCATGATATAGTACCATGGAGTGAGGATAATCCAGAGCACAGGTGTCCAGGACTAAAGAGGGAGTGATGTCACCTGAACCATAAAGCCAGGAAAAGTAGTTAGGAACATACTGAATCTATCTATCAGACCTGTACAAATCTGTAACACCAACTACAGTAAGAGTGCCATGTGATTGATATGTTGGCCCATCTTACAAGTCCCATGTTTTCCAAAAGACATGTTAAATACTGAATCAACCGCTAAAAGACATTATTCTGTTCCACACATTCTAAATTGAAATGGAAATAAGGTGTTGAGTTTTATTTTAAGAAATACAATAAAAATAAAGACCTATATGCAACACTTATCTTCTGAGAAGTTCTTAAATGCTTTCCACATGGTGCAGGGCAAAATTCAAGTCCAAAGGTAGGGCAAGGCTACAGCAATTTAGTCTAGGAAAATTTTTTAAAAAGTTCCTTAGAAAAAACAGGCCTGTTTTTAAATAATGCTTGTCATTGACAATATTAAATTATTTCCAAATTCTATCATGAGTCAACAATTTTTTTTCCTTACCTTGTTCATATGTTCACCTTTAATTCCCCTAGTGAAATGGTTAATCCTTACTGAGACTGGGTAATTGTCTGGCGGTGAGGGTAGCAAATGAAAATCAAGTTACCAAAATACCTCAAGATACTGTATAAGATTCTACAATTAGTCGCAGATTAAGCAAAGCAGCATTTTGTAGATGCAACTCAATGCTACTATTGGTAGGATTTCCTCATGTTTATCTCCATAATTCGGTGGAAAAAATAAAGAAATAAACATCATAAACATAAGTAACGGAAAATTCTTACTTCATTTTTTTAGTAATGTCGCCTTTTGGACATCTGCAGGGAAAGTTCCAAGGCACACTTGCATACCATGGGTCCCTATATTTGTTACTTGCTTGTGCAGAGTTTCCTGTGTGTAGGGATGAAAATTCCAGGTAGTTAAGAGCTGAGAGAGTTAAGGGTCAAAAGCCTAAGCATTCAACCCCAACCATGCCACACTTTAGGGCTGCCAGGGTTGACTCTGCCTGAGGGGACTCCCTGTCCCAGGGGGTTGCATTTCCTCTTTCAGGGAGCACCACTTCCCTCTGCTGGGCTTTGTGTTGGCATATGCACCATTCTGTTTATCACAGGAGGCAAATAAGAGCCAAAAATAGTTATAAACATCTGGACTTCTCTGACCCCACGGAAAGACTTGGCTCACCTGCCACAGTGGGACACATCCCTTCCATGCTTTTCTTGAAGGAGTTTGACACAGGTGGTCTGATTCTCTCTCTCCCTTCCTCTGCATGCTCCCCTCAGTTTAGGATGTGGGCATGGCATATTCTGGCAAAACTGCTAGAGCCCTGTTAGTACTGTACTGGGCAGCAGAAGCAGGCAAACCTTTCTTTCCTGCCTACTGAATTCTAAAAACTCGCCTTTTTTTTTTAATACCCATGAAATAGAACAAAGTATCAAGAACTTTAAAGTCAGTTCTAACTTGAGCAAGAGGTTGAACTGGCTGTCAAGTACTGAAGTTTGAACATTCTTCATCTTATATGTGTATGTTCTGACTACAAAGACATGGGAAAACAATCTCCGTTTTCCTCATGGCTGCAGCTCATTAATCCCGATTCTATGCTTGTCACCTGACCAAAAAGAAGATATTTGGCAGCTTTTAGTTTTTAAGTTCTACTGTCTGAGAGACAGAAGACAACATGCACATACTTTAGCATGTCTGAAATAAAGATTATCTTCCTCAACAGATATTCTACACTTAGCATTAATATATATAATAAATACATATTGCTGAAGACATTTACATAGCTTCATATGGCTTGACCTGAGCCTTCCTAAAGTTTTGGTACTATACATGCAATTGTTGCATGACTTTAGTAGATATATCTATCTACTATTAAGTAGATCTATCATATAAATTTCAATATTTTAATAGGAACAGTTGGAATTTGGGATAACTAACAGTTAAGTTGAAAGTACACAATCTATTGACCTAAGGAACTTGGTAAAATTATTTTAGGAAATTTAGTAATCTTATTTTGGTCTTCCTAATTTGACTTGTTTTAAAGACACAGTAATAAATTACTATTCTAGAGCTAGGATTATAGCCTGTATATATGTGGAGTAGTTGCTACTTAGCTCCTGGGAGAAGAGCTAGGGAAGCATAAAGACTGTTTCATATTTGTTCCTGAAAGAGTAAGAATACTAATCAGTTGTAAAATGGATGTCTTAAATACAGGAGAGAGACAGGCTCAATAAAGGGTCTGAGATGCTAGAAAGAAGTAATCAGAGTAACTGTAGTCTCATCACTTCCCATTTTTCTAAAAAGAACTACTGTCAGAAATTATTTTTTACAATATCAGTAGATCTTGCTTTATAGTTCTGCACTCTTGCTAGATAGACAATAGGTCACACACACACCTAGGAATGCCTTTGCATCCATTTAGAACAACTGTACATAAAGCTCATTTATCATGCCTCAGTAAAAGGCAGGTCTTCCAGATTGCTCTTTATTTATCTTTTTAATCACGTCAGCAGGAAAGCAACCGGAACATCACCACGAAAAAAACCAAAAACCGCAACCCTCAACCTGCATGGACAGGATACAACTACAGACAGAATTTCTGAATCTCCGTCTTTATCAGTCTGCATTTATGCAGCTATCCATGCTTTCATTTGCATATCTCTGTTCCCAGTAGTAACTTCAGCACTGGAGAGTTTTCTATTAAGGAAAGCAGTGCTGATTGATTGCTGCCGGCTTCTCCCACTGCTCCCCATGCCAAGCCCCTCACAATGGGCTCATTGCTTCCTTCCATCACCTTAGCCTGAATGCCTGAAGCAATGTATCCGTATCTAAGCTTCAGATCAGGTTTTCAAGGAGCAAAGGACCTAATTAAATCAACTGGAAAAGGAGTTAAATCAATAGCAAGCTATAAACTCACATCTTTGTTTTATCTATAAATACATAAATTACAAAAGAAAAGTTGAATGCAGGAAAAGAGATTGAGAGAAGCACTATCCAATCTACACTATCCAATGCTTCCATTAAATTAAGCCTCAAACTATTAAAAAGAACAGCTTGAATTTCAATCAGGAAATGCAAGATTCATTGTATGCTTTGATTAGGCAGGTGAAAAACTGTAATTTATTCCCTCTTTTCAGCTTTTTTCAGCTTGCAGTTTCTGCTCCTTAACAAACCTTTCCTTCAGCTATTCAAGCTACAAGATGCTTTTCAATTTCCAGTGTATCCTAGACAGTGGTTTTAACCATATACTGCAATCTCTTCCTTTGCCCATTTGTTTTGGAATGCAACATAATAGATACACAGTTTTCACAGTTGTCTGTTTTGTTTTGGTTTTTTTTTTTTTTTAAATACTGTGTGCACTGTCTTATCTCCACAGCACATGCACTTGTCTGTGCTCTTAAAAGGGACTTTGGCCCTCTAGACAGCACTGATAACCCGTAGTACTGCTGTGGTTTCCTCTTTGTATGAAAGTTGTCAGGTTTTGTCCTCTGTTTACACTGTTCTTGCCATCTAAGCTTTTATAAGCCATAGGCTCCATTTCTATTTCCATGATGTCGTGTTTGTGGGGCTCCTGTTCTGGACTCCACCAGGCCAAAGCAATGGTGAGTCCCATCACAACAGCACACGTCTGTACACAGTGTCCAACACCATGTGCTACACTTCCTCTCACACAGGCTTGGTCTTCAGCAGTTTCTTAAAGAGAGCCTTTTAAAAGTACAGAGTCCATTTTATATAGAGCATAACTCAATACTGAACTTCCGGTCCATCCACTGTGCCTGCCTTGCTAATTTTAATTTCTTTTCTAAGTATTAGGCAAACATTCTTCTCAAAGTTGCCATCTTTTATCTGCATGCTGATACCTTCATATGCAGAATAAAAAGAAAGGATTCCCTATTTCTAAAATATTACACAGCACTTACCTAAAGAAGACTCTATCCTAGATTTGCATCTTGCTTTCTAGAGGTGTATACAGAGGTTCACTTTCTGTATCCAGAATTTCTCTCAAATACCATGAACACAGATACACCTGAATGTTGTTTTCACTTCTGTTTAAACCAAATGCCAAACTGGCATGGAAATGATATTGAAAATATACCTGAACACGTGAGTATAATCTATATATAATAAAACTTTTTTCCCCTGGTAACAGCTGCCTAAACTAAAATGAGTAAATCTGACTCCTTTATCCCCTCCTGGCATCCTCCAAGCCAAGATTTATCCAATCATATGCCATACACTCTGAATCCAAGACCACAGCAGGTGTTGAATCTGCTCATAAACTGTAACCAAGTTTGAGAGGTGGGGGTCTCAGAGATAACCTGCTGCTGGCTGCCCTTCAGTCAGAGCACTAATGAATGTTTGTCTTCAGATGCCCATTTCCACCACGTGGAAATGCTGCAGATTCTCTCCTTACCAGACACCTCCTGCACAGGCCAGCCAGTTAATTAACAAATCTGAGCTCTGGGCTAACTACCATTCCCTCATGTGTCAATACTGCAGGTAGGGAAGGCTGGACTAGGCATGTGTCTGGTAACTACAACTACTTTGGAGGGATGAGGCTGCATTCAGAGGTGGAGCTGTCATGACTGGATTGTGACAGGAGAAAAAAAACCTGGAAGAATGTACTTTTCTTCCCTACAAAACGACTAAAGAACAGGTTTGCAAAAAAAAAAAAAAAAACAAAAAAAAAAACCAAGTCAAGTAATGTTTCAAAGGAATATTATTGTGCTAGTGACAGACATGAATTCACTTTTTCCATCATCCTTAATTTTGCAAGGAAGCTGCAATGAGACACAAATCAAAATCTGCAACTACCACTATAGTAATAAAGCTTTTTACAATAAAAACTTCACAAAATCTTAGATATGTAGTTTAAGCCAGATGTTGGGTTTAATTAAACAGATAATTTTAAAAAAGCATTTGCTGCATAACATTGATTCAGCATTTTTTTCAAGCTCTTATTCATCTTCAAAAAGCTTAGGAATCACATTGCTCTGTTTGCCCTACAAATCACTGACTTACATTAAGCCCGCAGTAGTATTTTCCCCCCTTCCCATATTGCAGTGCTCATTTTATCACTGCCTATATAAAAAAAATGTGGAAAATATAACTGACATTTTAAGCCTTGCTTAATTAATTAAATGTAAAGGACTCTATATCTTCCCACAAAACCTACATTTTATTTATGGTTACAGCCATGCCATTTGGATAAGTAATTTCAGAAAGAGAATGGAGATGAGACACGCCTTTAGTTTCCAGTTATTTTTTAACATAGGGAAAGAAAGTCACTCAGAAAACAGTAAAGAATGAATAATTCTAGGGAAAGTTATTTAAAATTTATTTTAAAACCACTTTTACCTCGTAAAATCCCTTATTAATATTTTTAGGCAAATAGAAGACTGAAATGATGTCAGGCTTACAACTCTTAAAGAAAAGAAATAATCTGATCTTCGGTACATGAACAATTTGGTCCATGGCAAAAAATTTTTACTTCTGCAAAGCAAATTTGAAGAGGCACATTTGAAACACACCCTCCAGCCCCAACTGGTAGCTATGGAAAATAACTTATGCACCTGCAAATAGCTTCACTTTGCATGTAAAGAGTTGAAATTAATTCTTTTGCAATTTTCTTTCTTTTGACAAGTTTGAACTAAAAAGAAAATTTGCACTTGTGAAGAAAATGGTGAAAATACAAAAGGGTGAAGTGTACAGCATGCAGCAAGTTGTGCTGTTGTCAAGTTATAGCAAACAACAAATCAGCAAGTCCATCAAGTGGCTGTATATCAGACTGATCACATCGCAAAGAACTGAGCTTGCATCCTGAAAATTTAATCAGTAAAATCAGAGAGCCACTTTAAATAAACAGTTTTAATGTTCGGTTTTCTTTGTCTGTTTTGCCTCTCATCTTTAGGTAGAAATGTCTGTGGAAAGGAAACTTGCTTCTATTTACTGATCACCAGCTATTTTCATTTCAGGTCCTGTTTGCAAGTAAGCCTTGGGTCACTAAGAAACTGTGAGAGACTTATGGTTACATGCCTACCCTGAGAATCTAACTTGTATATTCATTTTGAAAGCTGCAATAATTTTTAGGGTAATTCTCCAGTCTTTTGATCCAGGAAGATCCTTCCAAGCATATGTCCCCAGAAATACAAAGTTAATTAAATGGCAAAAGTGTTAAATCCAGATAAAAATGTGCTTGAGGAGCAGAAAAAAGTCTAAAATTCTTCTTATATTCAGAAAAATATGGTACTTCAAAATAATTATTTCATGATGGTAGTTCAAGAAAATGCCAAGAGACTGCAACTGTTGACATTTATATAAACACTTCAATGTGATTAACGAAAGGCAGCATAGCTAAGTCAAATCTAGTTTATGATCACTAATTTCCAAGTTTGGATAATGTACTGGTTGCATTTTTTATTTAGATGAAGTAAGTTTTTAATGTCTGCTGGTAACTCCCGTTAAATGATCAGCTCTCTACCACATCTGGCTTCTAATCACATATAAAGAGCAGCTGCTCAGATGTGTTCTACCATTTGAGACAGGAGATACTATTTTTGCTTACAAACATATCAGTTCAATGCATCATTTATGTTTTGTAACAGCCAAACCCTCTTCAAAATTACATTTCCCCATTCCTAGCAGCTGGGTTGGGATTAAAGTAATCTGAAGAGCCTTTACAAGATGCACCAAAGAGCAAAATGAACCTGCATGGATCTACTCTTCCTGGAGTACCAGTCTGAACTTCACAAAACACTGAACACTCACAAGGCCTGTTGAGGTCAATAGGATGTACAGATGCTTGGCAGTGCAAGAAACTGATAAAGTAGATTAATTTAAGACAAATGTGAAGGCTTAAAGCAAGTTTTAACCCATTTAGTATTGCTATGGTTTGAGGAACAGAACAGAGGCACTCAAGTTGCCAAATCCTCCAAGACAAATAACAAAAGTGACATGGAAAGATGACAGTATTTTTCACCTTTTATTTTAAAAATGAAACCTCCACAAAGAAATTGTAATGTTATTTTTCCAAACACTAGAAAATAGACAAGAACTGTAACATTCATGACACATGTTTAATTAGTTCCTTGGTTTGCTCTTCCCCACTTGAGTAATATTTGACTTTGGTATCTATGCAGGGTTTTGTTGAATTGAAAAATAAGAGGGAAAAAAAAAGTCTCATTCTAATGTTTTCTCACAGCCCAGACTTATCTTGCTGTGGGTTTTTTTTTGTTTGTTTGTTTTTTGTTTTTGTTTTTTTAACCTTCCAGAATCAAGCCCAGGAATTTTACTGCCTTTAAAAAGTACTGAAATTTTCTGCCTATTAAAATACAAGCCTATAAATCCCAATGTAATTGTTCCTCTGTGGTCAACGGATGGTATATATCATATAGACACACATTTAACTTACTATTTGAAGCACTGCAAGGTAAAAACACAGTAATTTGTTGCTATAATCACAGTATTTATATAAACACTACACCTATTTGAACATGTTGTTCTTAACTTTAATTAGTACACACAGTGGTGTAACCTAAGAATTTTGGAAGCTACAGCTTGGAACTGACACCACCACCTCAGGGTTGTGAATTCAAAGGAACTATTAATGCTGTTTGCCTTTCAAATATATATGGAATTTTTACTCTGTATTTGCTCTTTACAAACATCCAGTAAGGCTTATTTACACAAAGGCCTAGGTTGTCTCTTTGCTATCCTCAATAAATTGCCAAGTAACTCAACACTGCAAATGGCAGGGGTAAGTGGTACCTCTCCCTTTTTCACAGTGGCTTTCAAATATCCTTCAATTTTGCCCCACAGAGCAATATTTTAAGAATAGGAAAGTTCAAGTGTTCTTTACAGTCAGTATTGTCATACTCCCCTTCAGTATCTGCAAGCGTAAAACAAATTATTAATATCACTGTGCAAATTATGATTGTCTGTAGGATGTCAAGATTTAGATAGCTAGAAGCCAGAGAAACTGGATTGTGACAATTTTCCCATTTCTCATGGATTATGGAACAGCTGTCAGGTGGTAACAACTTGCACTATTAAGCTAGTCTGCATTTGAACTGGTGACCTAGGAGCGAAATATTTCCTCTCTCATGATCTTTCATTCTCTCATTAACAAGGCCCCTGAGTCTTTTGCTTTCCACTGAATAGATCTTACTTTTTTTTTTTTTTTTTTTTTTTTTTTTTTTTCAAGTCAAATGTATGTTCCTGATTATCCAGTAGGATTGCTCCAACTGATGCATCTCTTTCAGACACCCATGATCAGGGACAGAACAATGCTGACTTAACCTGCTAGAGACTTAAAATGCAAAAGGTAAATGACAATGAGGAATACATACACTGTACCACATAGGTCAGATAGAAGTTGCAAATAATTTGAAGACCAAAAGCCAAAATGAAGGCAAGAATGTAAAGCATAACGCTACAATTTTATAGATTCACATATCCACGTGCTCACACTGCCTTCACCACGTTTGTCAGCACCGAGACTGAACTAGAAAAGCAGAAAGTTCATCCTGATGGAAAAGCACTAATTTCAAAGAAGCTATATATCAATATATCTGCCAAAATGCCACAGTGGATGAACAACCCATCCTAGAAATATCACACATTCTTGCTTTCCTAGTCCTGTAACATTATTAACAAGCTGATACCTCTTAAAGACTCAACAAACTCCTGCAGGATTTTACTGAACATACCCCGAGGCAATGGATGTAGTAGAACTGTAAAAATCACAGAAAGATGTACTAGAGTGAAAAAAAACCCAAACCCCCACCATCAAAAGACAAAACTGTCAAAGTGACTATATATTCACTAGAGATGCAGAAAAGTAGGAGAAACATAAAAGAGGAATAGGTAGCAACCACTTAATCCTCAAAGCAACGAAGAGTGGATGACAGCCAAACACTGGCAGGAGCAAAAAGCATAAAAATAAACTGTCATTAAGAAAGGATAGAAAGGATAACAGGCATTTAGTAACCCCCAATCACAACCGTGTTTTCAGTCATCCTTAACATAATGGACTATTAGGAAAGTGGAGTGGTGAATAAAGAAAGAAGATTCACAGCAATTAGCTATATTTAAAAGACTTGGCATAATTCCATGGATATGCAAGACTATATAGAATTTATCAGTAGGACAGTAATACAATAGTCAGCTCGAAATTCTAAAACACACTTTTGTCTTTTTTTTTTTTTTTACAAAAACAAATGAAATAAAGAACCAGTTAGTAGCTTCTTATTTTTTTTGTAATCAGATTTTGCAAGGTACAAAAAACAGTTCCGAACAATATATAACAATTACATATATAAATATATACTTATACGATTCAGCAAAGGGTCTGACCTGAGGCACATAAACTAGGCATGTTTTTCAGTCAACTAGGCAATTAAAATTAAATCTAGACACTCTTACAAATGAAGGTACTACCTTATGTTTTAACATTTAATATAAACAGGAATTCTAAGTGCTTTGATGTGTCTGCAAGCTAGGGGTTAAATTACTCTCTCCTCCGAACTATAACCAAAAAGCATTTTTTGAGTGCAACAATGCACTTCAATAAATGGAGCTCACAATGGATACTCACTTTTCTCTGGGGAATGAGGAAAACTTGTGTTCTCTTTCTGCCTCACAACACATTGGCAGTCTAAGATATCCTTTGAAGGCACACAGTCTGTTTATGTTACTGGATATATTTCACTTATACAGATGCAGGAAGCAGTTAAGGATAGCCTCTCACCTAAGGTGTAACTATTCTTATCTCTCCAACTGTTACCTTTCATTCTTGTGTAGAAACTAACTTATACTACTCCATCTAAGTTCCCATTGCAATTTTGGGGAAAAAATTATGAAGCAATCATAGAAAAGAGCCTTAAAGTGTAACCCCACATGTTTAAATTCTCGTATTTATACTACAATAGCCATTCTATTACCATAATAATAGGTATATGAATACAAATAAATGCTTCACTTCATTTTCGTCAGCATTTGCAGAAAATAATATGACAGAGAGCAGGGCTCCAGGGACTCATCTGACATTATTGAACAACCTCTTCATCTAGGATATGCCTTTAGCTGCCCTGCTATAGACAGATTACAGAAAAGAAGACCCACTGTTGGCTTTTGAATGGAAGTCTCAGCGACTGAGCTGTGTTACACAAAGAATTCATTAATGGGAATGCAAATAGTGTCACCTGTATAAAGCAAAACAAAAAACCCAAAGCAAGAAAATCCTAACAATTTTGCAACCAGATAAATACTTCCTAAAGAACGTTTCACTGAAAGACTCTTATGAAGACTCTTTCTACATGCAGCTCAAGGAGCAAGGGCTGAGATTTCCCATCTAAAATTTATATTAAAATTTTATCATTCCATTTCCAAAGCAATTAAATACAAGACAGGTTTTAGCTTCAGAGGCCATAAAACTTAACAATAATGAAATGTACCCTAAAATACAAGAGTATAGTATCAAATGCTACATTATTGGATACAAATCACCAAACTCATTTCTGAAAATTTAATAGCAATCTGCATGTGGTAACACTACCAAACTCATTTTAAACAATTATTTTTATTGGAAGTGTACTAAATATTATAGACTGGTTTAAAACGTCAAGAAATTTGGGGTACTCTGCTGCAGAAGGATTTCCAGCACTGCAGTTGGAGAATATCCTACACTGTCATGAGGAGCAATGCTTCAGGAAAGAGCTTGTTACCATTTAAATTGCAGAAGGAAAAGGGGTGTGGGCGGAAATAAAGCATCTCAGTGGGGTTCCTTTAAGGATAGACTCCTGCTGGTCCTGGGCATATTGCATAGCACCTCATGCCCTGAGAAAAGTCAGGAAGGTCAGAGTCGTTATTCATAGCAGAAGGCTACTAAAGTAAAGATTTAGAAGGTCATTAAAGATCATTTAAACAATAGCCTTTATTTATTCAGTAAAACTAAGGGGCAGTCTTACTTCCACATGTAATGACTTGGAGACAGATACAGCCCTGCCATTCACAAGTTAAAAATAACTTACAATTATTATTTTTTATGAAATTGGGCCAATTACCCACTTTCTGTATTTTGAATTTCATGTGTTGCCCATTTTTCACTGTAAAATAGCCAGTTTTCTCTGTTAGACAGTCTCAAGGACGATTTCTGTAAACATAGCTATGTTGTTGTAAAAATTATCTTTTTACATTCCTTTCCCATGGACACAGATCCCTTTGACGGACACTTCTTGTAACCAATATAGTTAGAGACGGAAGTGTTAACTTTCTCCAATGATCTGTGATTTCTAAAAGTGTATATAAGAATTAAACGAAAGGGGTTTCCCCCCTTTCCGCCCTTGCTCTGAACACAGCCCGAAGTCCGGCTCTCATTATTTCTGCGTCTTCGACTGATTACCGGGATAAGCCGTAATAACAGGCATCGCGGTAATATTCATGCACCTCTGAATGTTGAAAATCCACAAGTTTCCAATTCTTATAATGTAACATGGGGGAAAATCCCAGAAATTAAAATATCTACAATATTAACAGTTTGACCCATCAATTTGTTTGAAATTAACACGGGAGGAGCCCTCCCCAAAAAAACTATGGATCATATGGCATGCCTGAGGCCTTCCAGGTAGAACTACAAGACAAAGGTTCCGTGCAAAATTTCCTGAGTGAATGAAGTTTAGGTAAAATCACAGCTCTGAAATGAGTACTTTTTAACTTTTCAAAAACTATTAATAACTTGATACGAAGAATTCATTTAAAGTCATAATGGCAGAGCTGAATTTTTATACTGTTCCGCTGCTGATCTTTAATAGCTTTTTAGATGTGAATCAATTGAGGATGACTTCAGAAAGAAATAAAAAGTCAACTAGAAAGTTACATGGCTGTATAAAATGGCAATATAGGAAAGCCATTTGTGAATATATTAGGCCTGACCTTAAACAGGTGGAAATCCACAAAGCTTCATTTTACACCAGCTGAGAATCTGACCTATTGAATTTAGGGTGACATTTCCCATCAATCTTTTTTTTTTTTTTTCACTTCCATTGCCAGTTTTCTATGTATTGCATGAACCAATGAGAACTAAATCTATTAGCTGCTGTATTCAAGAGTCAGCATGATGACATTAGAAATAATAAGGACCAAGTTCAGGTCTTTCTTTCCTTTTTTCCTCCTTTAGCATTATTTACAATTCTCTTTCAGGACTTGATAATTCTTCTTGGCACCATTCAGGCTACCTTCTTGTATTTCAGTAAATAAAACAATCTGAAAATTAAAGTGGAGAGTACAGAAAGGAAGTTAGAGATTAAGGATAAATTGAAGATGGTCTAAAGCAGTAAAAATGAATTGATTTTTATTGCAATGAAACCACCTGTAATAGGCTGCTTCAGCAATCTTGTACCATGTGATAGAAGCCTGACCTGCCCCACACATCAAAGCACAGGGGGTGAGCTTCACTGCAAAGCCAGGTCCCAGCTGAGGTCCGTCCTTTACACAGGAGGTAGGAGAATGACAGGAGGCCTGGCCCCTGCCTGCAGCATTCCTACTGATGCAGTAAGGCTGGTGTAGAATTTGCACTCCCTTGGAAAAGCAAAAGACAAACAGGAGATTATCTGCATTTAGTTTTTGCTTTTGTTTCCCAGGATCATTGAGATACTGCCTTTTATTTGGGGTGAATATTGAGACAAGCATTATATGCAGAGAATTCTCATATGTGGAATACAGGGGTATGAAAAGAACATAGTGTAAGAAAATTAAATGTGAACAGTTGATGAAGAATAGAATCAACATAGCAGGAAAAGGAGCCATATTTGCAATGGGTACAGGCACTACCCATTTATTCTACAATAAAAGGTTCAACCTAAAATGACTGGGCAGCACATGGCTTTGCAGCAGTACAGTACCACATCTGGAAAGCTGAAGCTGATGAGATGCTTGGAATGGAAAGCATCTTACTAACTAATAATCTCCAGTACAAGAACCCGTAGTGAATCCTTGCAGTGTGCCACCAGATATTGCTCCATGCCACGAATTTGACAGTGCATGTACACTTCTGTGCACTCAAAGCTGCGAAAAACTTTGAATATATCACAGAATGTGGTAGAGGGAAGTAGGAGATGGTGGCAGCTGTGAAGGAAGCAGTTTGGAGATAGCATTTGGAAGCAAATTAACAAATAATACAAAGTAGCTGATTGATCATTGAGAATGCACTCTCATGTCAAGAACCTTGGCTAGCAAGCAAAGATGATGAGAGCATAAAACCAATCTCACTTGGCTATAGCTCTTGGGCTTCCAGCATCTGTTAGAAATAAACTGACCCCACTTTCTGATGAAGTTTATCCTCTTACCCTCAAGAGCACTCAAAAAAAATGGTCTCTAAATAGGTAGGAAAATACAGTAAAATTTCTTGTACCTTCTACATCCCAGTCCCAATCTGTGAGCTCCAGCCTCCACTCCTCTGATTGCTGAGATATTATAAACTCGTCATCCAAACCTAATCTATACGTATCCTCAGTAAATACTTTAATTTCAATAAAACATCATGCTTATTGCACAATTACTTTTGTTGAAGCAGATTCTGTTTCCTAAATACTTTAATCCATTTAAGTGCACAGTTGTATTTACTCTTGAAAACATAATTTTTTCTCAACAAAAAACCAAAACAAACAAACAAAAAAACCCCCACAACAAGGAAAACAACCCAAACCCTTATCAGTTCCCACATCTTGGAAAAATAATACCACAGGCATAACATTTTCAGGTAGGACAGCATGTTTTGAAACTCCATCTTCTGCATTTCTTTGAACATAGGTAAGAATGATTTTTATCTAATATTAAATGAAGTGTCTATAACCAATAAAGAAATACAGGTATCTTCAGGTATGTGACTCCCCCTAAATACCTGTTTTAGGAGGAAGTAACTCTCTGGACACACTCATTGCTCCCCACTGAATACTTGGTCAAGCTGTTAAGAGTCCAACAATGAAAGTCTACTCTGAAGATAACCGACTTGGGATGGCAGATTCCTTCCTGCTGTGGACACTGGGTTAACACTTCAGAACGATTTAAAACTGGAAGGAAATAAAGCTGTTCTTCTCAGCATTTCCAGAAGACATCTGACGTACAGCCTGCAAGGGAGTCCATCAGAAAACTGCTAAAGCAGATGGTTTTCTCCTCCATTCTCTGCATACTGAAGGCTTTGCTCATTCCCAGTCAGTTCCTCATTGTCACTCATCTGTGACTTCACTCTCCATCTGTATTGCCGTATGCTGAGTGATTAGGTCATATCAAAATCCTATTTATAGTTTTTTTTTAAACTCTGCTATGTAGCAGCTTAGGCAAACAAGATAAGATTTAACAGCAGTATAAAAAAATTTCCCTAACTCCCCTCTCAAATAAAAACATAACCACTCTACAAGTACATAAGTATAAAACTAGTGGTACATACATATTCCGCCTGTGTTCAAGCTCATGGTTCTCAAACATCAATACTCTGGATTGATTTAGGCTGTTTCTGTCAAATCTGATTAATTTTTTTCTTTTTATCATACATTTCTGTACAAAGAAATAATAGACTATAAGATATTCTTTATAGCAGTCAGATCTAGACAAGCAAAGAAACATGCAAAGTGGCTGAAGTGAACTATTTCACAAAAGGGTTTTCTTTCTCTGTTGCATGTTACTGCCTCACTCTGGCATTCTAAAATACCCAGCAAGATGGTGGTGAAATTTATGTAGATACTCAGACCTCCAATGTCCCTAAAATTGCTGACACAATATCCTTCGCTCAGGATGCTACTTCTCATGGGTGATGAAGCAAAGAACACCTTAATCTGCACATGTCAAGATAAGTAATATTCATGTCAGCCCTTGCAAAACAAAACTACTGGTGCAGAAGGTGACTAACCACTTCAGGCCAAACACTGAACTAAGGACCTAATCCTGCAAACTTTTCCACAACAATGCAGAGTCAATGGAGAACATGAAGAATAAATGAAAACAAGTGGGGATAAGACCTTGTTCAGGGTCTTTTGCATGAACAGGAAGTATTATCCTGCAAATTTACTGTTGTTCTGGAATTTTGAAATCGGGTTACATATTAAAAACTGTTAGTTATTCCCCTAATAACCTAGAAAGAATTGTGTGTGTGACTATAAACAATGGAATACCAGTTCAGCAAAGCACTTAACCTTGTGCTCTACAACTATTCTTACTCAGCAAACTTCATTGCCTCAGATGAAAATTTTAAATCCTCTAGGTAGTAAACAGCAGTGGAGAAAGCCACTAGATACTGAAATTATGAGCTCAGGGGAATAGTTGTATTGCCTGTACAAACTAATGGCAGTACTTGAAATAGCATTGGCCACATAGTCAACCAACAGCTATGTAACTGCAAAATAAGAAGGAAGAAACAACAGAAATAAATTTTTATATATATATATATATATAAAACAGAAACCAGTTAGACTGCTTCAAGCCAGATATTTTTCTAGCTTAGTACTGAGCATATCAGTCAATAGGAGAAGGAGGTACAAGAACAGTTCAGAAACACAGAACTGCTTCTCTGGTGTGACTGCCCAACTTCTAGCAGTTTCTGGCTGAGGAGGTTCTCAAGTCTGAGTTGAAATCTGCAGCTTTATGCCTTATTTTTGATATTTTTTTTTCCTTAATTTATTTATGTTTTACTCCATTTTGGCCATTGCAGCATTTGCCAATGTGGTCTGCATACTACAGAAGCAATTCCTTTGCATTTCATAAATGTACTGTTTAAAAAGATATGTAAGATTCCAAGAATCAAACCAATATTTGGATAATGTGGTGCTCCTTACAGACAGAAAGG
Organism: Climacteris rufus; assembly: GCA_013398175.1. Lineage (NCBI taxonomy): Eukaryota > Metazoa > Chordata > Aves > Passeriformes > Climacteridae > Climacteris > Climacteris rufus. The sequence goes on along the minus strand of VZRZ01000887.1, from coordinate 201,186 downwards.
GCTTTAGTTGCTGAGTTCGGTATGGGTGGTGCAGAGCACAGCAGCATGGGCTGCTCAGTGGGCCCACAGGTATCACGATGCCATTCCTGGCATTTTGTAAAGCTGTGTGAGAAGCAGGAAACTTCTACATTTATGTCTTCTCAAATGCTTTCCTCATCTGCTTCTAACACAAACCTATGTATACTCCTTTAGCAGGTGGATCTAAAGGATGTGGGGGTCAGGACCTGTGGCCAGTTTTTGTTAATCTGCCTCCTGCTGCTTTCAATGTAAAGGGAAAGCTGAAGCACTTTACACTGAGGCCACCTCACATCTATAAATGGAGACAGCAAAGCAGGTGTCCCTGCACCTCTCTGTCTCCACAGCTGCAGACCAGGAAGCAGGAAAGCACTGATATTGACTATGTTACTTTGGGGTTTCCCATGGGAAACAACTTCTTCCAAAAACTACAAAAAATACTTGGTTTTCATTTGTTATTACAAGATATAGTCTTACAGATAGATGAATTATTACTGAGATTAAAACCAAAAAAGCAATTTTGCCTTCAATATCTGTTTCCTTTCAGGATCATTTGTCTGTTGCCATCTAAAATGAGCATACAATTAGAGAAGGAGAAAAAACCCAAACTTCCATGTATTAAATAACAAACTTAGCATAAAGAAATGTAAAAAGCATATAAAATGAAAGAAATTAAATGCAAATTCAAAATTAAGAATACACTCTCAAGTCTTCATCTGCAGAGTCCAATAGTCACCAACAAGCTAACTACAGACTGCTCTGAAGTGGATGTATTTCTTGGTAATTCTATATCAGGGTTTTCATTTTCTTGATTATTTACATGATTTCAAACATCAGGGCTGGCTAATACAAAACAAAATCTTGATGGGAGAAGGCAGAGGAGGAAATCACATCAATAGCAGAAGCCAACAAGTTGTGAAGTTTTGCAAACATAAAATATCACATCACAATGTTCAGGAAAAGTTTTCATGTAATGAGACCTAACTCATATTTGGTAAGGAAAAAAACCTAAAAGGCTATTCTCAGTGTTAATACTTAAATTGAGTTATTTACTTTGAAGTCTTTAATGACTGTGAAACATGTTATTATATTTAAGGTGTAGTTTAAAGATTTTCAGGAATGGTAAGCATGGATTTGTGAATGAGCATTATTTAGCATCACAAACTGCAAATAATGAACAACAAGCCTGATTGTGTCTTAAGACTTGATTCATATTAGTTAGTTTCTTTAATTAGAACCCCAATATATCTTACAATTTCAGGGTAATCAGGTAGAGCTCCAGTTTGAGATTTTCACTGAATTTACCTTTTGTTCTTTGGAGAAGTAGCGTATTTCTATGGGACACTGGGCAGATTTCAAAGGCAGTGAAAGGGGGTACAATTCTTCTCCTCTGAGGGATTTTCAGAAGCAGTTGGTCTATATTTGCTCCAAAATCCCTTTGTATGCAGATTAACACTCTCTCATTTACATAAGAAAATCTTTCCCTCAAATCTCGCAGTTGTCATGCACAGTAGCGACTCCAGGCTGTACCTTTGATTACATTATAAATTAATATTTGTCCTTGGTTCCCAATCAATAGGAAAGCGCATTTTGTCAAAAGGCACGCTGTTGGCAACACTCGAGCATATTCATGAGGGCTTAGCAGTGATTATGGTGCTCGGGCACAGGCAGCAGCAGAGCCTCTCTCACCCGTGCTTTGTGTGTGCTGCACCTCGCATCCTTCCTGGAGATTTTGCACAGGCTCTAATAGTTCCCAGAAGGCCTCCCCACGGCAGACCTTTGCACAGCTGGGAAGCCGACGTTGCTATGGAGCACCACCACCATTACTGAACAAAGGTGCAAAACAGAGCATTACAGCTGACGTGCAGCTATGGAAGGCATTAAGTGTCTTTACCGAGCTGTCACTTTCAGCCCTGTGGGAGACAGAGGCGAGTCACGGGCCCAGGAAAATAATATAGTGCATTAGCAATAACTGTGACAGAAAGCTGAAGGGGCTATGCAGAATTAGTTATACCACATATGGCTGTACTTGGCAAGGGCTGACTGAACTAATATTGACTGTTTCAAAGCACACAACTCTGCTACAGCCTTTTAGAAACTTAAAAATATTGCAAGAATAATGATCTGACAAAGAGTTATTAAATATATACATATATTAGACATATGTATATAAAAATATGACGTATGAGACATGTTTCTAATAATTTATCTATATGAGAGTTGAATCACACTCTCTTTTGAAACTTATACATGCCAGTCTTATTCACTGCCCTACAAGTTGTGAATGCATATCCTTAGAGTACAGTTTATGCCTTATAAGCATATATAACTTGGACAAGTAGTGCTTCCCACTATTTTATATTTCTGACTCTCTTTCCTGCAACTTAGACAAATTTCCATACCATCAAATACAGTAAATGAGGCAACACTTTGATCCATCAAGTGTCCCTGATGCTGTCAACATCTTCAGTTCTTGGAGTCACTCATTATAAAACACACTTATTCATACACATTTTTAACCACAGGTTTACATGAGAGAGGAAACACAGACTTTGTTCTTTCTCCTCCATAATTTTTCAGAGGAACACTGTATTAACAGCCAGGTAGCCATACAAAATCCAACGGTTGTTGCTTAATATAAAAACAATGCAAAGATTGTATTAAAATATAATTTACGGACTTCGTGTAACTTCTTCTAGTTTAAGCCCTCATACTGCTTTGGGCTAAGTTTGAAAGTGTCTCACTAAATAAAATGCTTCCCAGGGATGCAAGTGTGCATGCATCGTACATATACACATGAAAGCCTTATCTTCATATGCCCCTTGGAACGTACACACATACATACCTCATTATACACACACTAGAGTCAGAAAACAAGAAATTTTAGAATTGCAGTTACAGGTGTGGTACAGTTTACCTTTACTTAACATATTGGATCCAGTGTTGTATCAGGTATGAATCCAGCTGACTAGTGACAATCTGGTACAGTGGAAAACAGCTTCTGATCAAACCAAGACATTGTCCACCTTCTATCATTTCTCCAAGCAACACTGTATCAATTAATTAATAATTACGACTATAGATCACCATAGATTACTACTCATCAGACAGGACAATATCAGCTTATCCATTAAGGGTTTTACTGCATTCTGGCAATATTTAGGTGTTACCCCTAGATCAGGGCCTCTGTCGGTGCAACACATGCGGTGGAAGCAAGAGTTTTTATCTCCCAAAGATTCCAAGACCTTTTCTTTTTTTATAAAGGCTTGTTGCATATATTCATCATGGCTGAATATTATTTTATGTCATTATTCCAGGGATTTTCTGTTGGGTTTTGGCTTTTTTTTTTCCATTAGTTTGGGATTTTTTTGGTTAGTTGGGAGTTTTTTTTGTGTTGGGTTTTTTTGTTTGTTGGATTTTGTTTGGTTTTTTTTTTTATGCTAAGCAATTCTTTGCTACAGCTAATGACAAGACTTGAGGAGTTGACGTGCTTGTTTTAAACCTCAGTATAGTGAGGGGATTTGCTCTTACAAGAAATCACTTCCATTTCATGCGCCAGATGGATAATGTTTTGCGGATCTATGGAAACGTAAATATGTTCCACATTTCTCAGCTATCAAAAAAACCACACAACATGAAGTTACAAGGTATGTGCATAATGAAAACAGGAAATTAAATCAGACTGTTTTAAATCTATGATGAGCTTCATTCAATCTTCAATTAAGTTATTGCAAGGACAAGCATAGGCAGACATTTGAAAGGAAAAAGTACTGCTATGTAAATAAATGCAAACATGTAAGCTATGCTTAATCAGTAAAACCTGGCACAAATACAAACAGTGGCCAGATTGTTACTCAAAAAAGAATTCTCAAATTTAAATGAAAATACAGTAGGGGGGAAAATCACATGGTATTACATATTTAACAGAGGATGAAGAAAGCAAGCTTTCCCTTCTCTAAGCACAGCTCCTTCCAGTGTCCTTGCTGGAGAGGTACAGGAGTTATTTCACACTGTGGTTGCCTGCACATTACAAGATACTTTGGTGCACCCTGGCCAAGCTTTTTCTTGCTGTTTACATTTTGTCCATTGTCTGACATCATTACCCACTATAAAAAAGCCTGTTAAGAAAGTGTATGCATATAATTCCTGGAGTGCTGTGTTCAGAGGATGTAGAGAGAAACCTTGTCAACTGTTACTGAAAACCAGTTAACTCTCACTTTCAAATATGTACAAGAACTGCACTTCTGTGATACAAATGCTTACAACTGTATGTATCAAATATGCTTACCAAAAAAAGAGTTTGGATTAATATTACCTGTGGAGCTGCTGTTAGTTGATACCATATTAATTCAGCTGTCTCCAGGGGAATGACATTGCATTGAATAATAATTGCATTGATAATTGCATTGCATTGAATAATAATTGCATAATAATTGCATTGAATATGAATAATAAAATAAGTAATGTTTTAATAATTTCCAATATTCTATAATTCCAGTACATGGTTTGAGGATGGTATGCAACTAACTGGCTATGAATAAGGAATATTTTCTATCCATTTTTTAAAGGAACTTTTTATTTCAAATGTGATTGGCACAAAATGAAAAGAACACACCTTCATAAAACTTTTAAACTGAGGCTTCCTGAAATGTTGAAAAGTTGTAGAGTTTTCAATTTTTCTCCTAAAGTAACATTGCCTGTTAACAAAATAGTTCAATTCCACTTTTACTAGCTAACTGTAGATTTCTTTTTGTTAAATTTTTTTAAATGCAACATACATTTATTTTAGGATTTTCCCAAATAGTTCAAATCATCACTGGCGAAAAAAATGACAGATGCCCATTAGCATAACTGACTGCTCGAAAAAATAGCATTAATGCCTTATTACTTATAACATATTCACCCAAATGTTTCATTAACTTTGTAATGTAATATTAATGAGAAAGATAACTAAAATTTTCTGGACACAGCAAGTGCAAACTGCCAGCTAATCATTAAATCCCAGCTCTCTTTTCACCTAGTTTCATCTGCACAGGTTCCTCACAAATTCCCATTCACAGATCACAAAAGAACAATTTGGGTTACTTCAAGAATTAATTAGACATTTGTATGAAAGCCACTAGAACAACTGCTCCTCCTGCGAGTTCATAAAGCTGTTTAATTTGCTCTTGTATTTTCATTCAGAGAAGCTGGCAACACCACAATAAAACACAGCATGCAGAGATAGCAAGCCAAATTTCTTACTTAATTGTTCACTTTCATTTACTATGCTCATTTAAAAGAAGCAAGCACTAACACCTTTTAACCTCAGCAGTGACACAGCTGGGGCACTCTTCACACATAATACAGAGTGACTTAGAATAACGTGCCCCTTGTCAATCTGTAAAGGGCATTCAGTTGAGATTTAAAGTCTGCACTTGCATTAGCAAAAGGCTGAAAACCCCTCTCTTGTACAGTTTAGCTTTTATTATGTTTACGTCTTAGCAGCTAATTGCCTAAAGAAAGGAGAAGAAACCCTGAACAGGAAGTACTGAAATGTGTATTAAATGCTGAAGAATAATAAGACAGCATAATTACTGATTTCTTTTCTTTTTCTTTTTTGGAACATCTTACCTTCCTCAGTGAGGAGTTAAATAGTCATTTGAATGATGCTCTTTTGCAAAGCTGTCTTTATAAAGCTTCTATTGAGCAGAAGTAATAGACAGGCTCCCATACAGGACACAGGACAGATCGGATTTCTGTATTCAGCAGAGGTATTCTGCAGGAAACTTGGCTTAGCCATGGAAGTAATTTCACTGAAAAGTCAGAGCGTGCCCTGTGGAGAGCTAATCGAGGGTGGAGATGAAAATAATCCTCCCTCTGAACAGCAGCCCTGGCTAACCATAGCTGAATATCATCTTCACACTACCACAATATATTTTCTAGTCTCCCACCACAGAATTGGAAAGCACCGGTGCATCCTTTCTCCAACAACAGGAAAATCCTTTTAAGATTTTCAAATTTGCTATCTGCAAGGGAAAGCGTAGCCACTCAGACTCACAGGCAATGTGAAAACTGGCTGGAGCATACCAGCACTGCTGTCCATCTGTCAGCATGGCACTTAGCCCACAGACAAGGTGGGATGCCAGTTTCAGTAGGGCATAGGTGCCAATTAAATACAAATTTAGAGTGATAGCCTGCAGAAGGCAGAAAATAGCACAGATTCTGCAAAGAGGCATATCTGAGGGTAAATACTGCCAAATGTTTTATTATAAGGGATCACTCGTGTTTATGATAGCAGGCATTACAAGTCAGACCCAAATCCTATGAAAGTCAAAGTAGCCTTCCAAACACTGTAGAAAGTATACATATGTAATACGTGTCAAAGCCTGCTCTTACTAACTTGAATAGCAAGACTATTTAATTCATCAGAACAACTGAGACCTTAGAGAACGTGCCTTTTCCCAAAAAATCTACATGACAGCGAAAACTCTCCGGGCATAGAAAATACTAATTATGTGTGATTGACAAGGTAAAAGGACAGACTGCAATGCTTACGCTAAAAAGAACCCCACAACACAAAACACACTGAAAAAAGCTTGGCTGGTTGTAACTCTGTCTTTACCCCTTCCCATGGCAAACAGGTTGCAATTAAGTAATATTCATTCCAGCTACCTCCCAAATAATTTCTGAAACAAAAGAGTTACCAAGATAAACAAAATCTGGAAATTTGCATTTATTCTTCAGTGAATAGTGTTCAAGGAGTTAATAAAATGTATTAAGGCATTATTATTCATTGATAAAAAAGACTCAAATTTCCTCCTCAATTCTCTCCTCCTTTGTTTCCCTACCTACCTTCCAACCTCTGCTACTCCAGCCTTCCAGGATACTTTCCCTCCTACAGAGGCAATGTAAGATGGAAAACAGCACAACATGAAACCCAATGGATTCTATGAATCACAAGCCATGAGAGAGGAAGGGCAACAAAGACAGGAAAAAAGAGGCAGCATTTGAGGACCAGCTGATATCAAACAAGTCAGGCCTCACAGCTGTGAATCCAAATGAAAAGGTGATGGAAACAGCTGGGTGTGGGAAGGACTGAGAGGGCAGTGGCTCAGACAGGTCAAAGCGGGAGCAGTTGTGAGCTGTCAGAGTTACTGGCTGCCGTGCTGTACAGTGCCTGCCTTCAACCCAGCTTCTGCAGCTCTCTGGTGCCAGAGCAGGCAGATAAGCAGAACGAGCATAAAAGAAGGTTTCTCCTTCCCAGGAACATGGACCACACCACACCAGGCTTTCAGCCACAATGATCCTTTCAAATGCAATCAGCTCTTCCTCACTTACTTTCTCCCCACTTACAACCTCTTACCTAACCCTGCTCCTCCCATCCATGTCTGTCGCACTAAGATGTTTGCAAACGCTGCTGAATGCACAGATAAGCTGTCCTGAAAGTTTGCAAAAGAGATATTACTGTGTTTTATGCAGCACACAAACTGATCCTGCCACTTTAATGGAAATATGTTACACAGCCACATTGTTACAGTAGGAGAGCTGAACATCTTGGTGTTAATATGGTTCTTATGGCTTGTTTCTGTGAGGTATATCACTCAAACAGCCTTCCCCTTCCCTAGTTTTTCTTAAAGCTGTGTCAGAACAGGGAAATAACACCTCATTTCCAATGCCTGTCTTTGTTCTTCTGTCAAAATTACAGCATTTCAAAGTGTCAAATTCAGCTATCAGGCAAATTTCTGCCACTACAACACAATATTTTTTCTTTTCTGTTTCTTTGTTGTTTTTGTTGTTGCTATTCAGAGACAGAAAATTGAAAAAAAAAGGCATCCTAAATAAAAGTAATATATACAATGTCTTCAGACTACATTTGACAAAATGTTCAACATTAATTTTCATTAATTCATGCAGGAGAACTGCTACTGGTTTTTTTTACTGTTTTACAAGGAACTGCACTTTATAGGGGTCTGTAAGCATCTGTCCTGCATTAGAAAAAGACATAAGAAAGATTTTTTCAGAAACCTTGACTCGAAGTGTTTGCTATACCTAGTATCTGTAGGTGCAAACTTGGTTTGGAGTGCTTTTTTTATGCAAATCTTCTCTAAGAGAAGCATTCAAGAAAGAATTTCATATGTGAGAAACAAAAATAAAAAAAAAAAGGACAATTTAATAACTCTCTATTTGTTTTCCATTTTCATTCTCTCCTAGAACAACCTCATCACTCTCCTTGTCTCTCTGGAAACTATTAACTGCAGCAAACTTCCTGTATACTGTGTAATACAATCTCATTTACTGAAAATAGTTTGGGGGAGATGAGCTTCTGAAAGGCTTAGGGGTGGAGGAATTGCAGTCTGATTGCCAATTCCCGCAAAACACCCCAATAAAGTCACTTTTACTGAATTCATCACTGAAAAGCACAGAACAAGTTATCACTAACTACAATACAGAACCTTAGGTAATATTCCAGCACAGAACAAAATTAATCATGCTCTAAACCACATGAGAACTTCACAAAAGAGAAATACTAAGAGAATCTGCCAAACACTGGTATACAAACTGGTGATGGGTACCAGAAACAGCAACCAGTTAATGACAAAGGACTGTAAGGATACAGTGCAGTCTTTCAGTGTGGCCTAAGCATGTCTCTAAATTTGTCAGTGAATTGTAAAACCAACAGCCTGTTATTGAAATCATCTTGCAAGTGGGGCTATCCTTGCATTCCTTGTAATATATGACAGACATGGCTTAATTGATTTAAGCTTGCAAGACCTGAGACAAGAGAGAAACTGTGTTCCGGTTTAACAGGATCCCAGATCATTAAAGCTCATTAAACTGTAATGACAGAAAATTTTAGTTGAATCCACAGTGTTAATATATAGTGTGAAGTACAGAATTATAGGAGAGGATAATTTTCTGCCTTTACCCTGCCCAAAGCTGAGTAACAACTTTGAAGAATATACATAAATTTTAGCTTCCCATGTACATACCCAACCTCACCCAAAATCAAGACCCAAAACTGTGGGAAAGTCTTAATTCCTACATTCCTTATTTCCCTATATTTCCTTGAATCAAGAACCCTTAGCACTGTGTATGCTGTCTTTAGGACAGCAAAAAGGCCCCATTCCTGCCGTGTAACAGGGTGTGAGCACAAATTTCCTGGTAAAGGCTCACAGAGCCTTCCCTAGAGTTTAAAGAACATCTGCTGTGATTTTCTACAAGTAGATGAGTTAAGAGGGGAATATTAAATGGTATCAAATCAGAGTGCCTTAATTTGGCTGCCTTGAAAACAGACAAAGGCGATCTCTCAAAGAACATATAAAACATGGAGACAGATTATTATTAATACTAATTATGAGATTAATTAGTAGTACTAATAACGAACTATAATAACAATCCTAACAATAATAAAATATTATTTCTCTTATGTATTAAGGTAATACAGTCTCTTTTTGTCACAAATGAGTAAACTAGAATCTCTAAAATCTAATTTGATCAGAAAATAACATGTACTTACATAATCACCAACCTGCAGTTCCTGCCTCAGTGTCTGAACTAAAATGGAGCCTTGTTACCTGAAGGGCTGCAATTGGAGGCACACTTTATTGAAGCAACAGACAAATCCATGGATTGAGACCATTTAATGATCTCTCTGGATGCAAGGCTCCTAGATGAAAGGTGTTTCACAAATGGACTTTGGGTAGTCTAAACCCTCAGCTCTACCCCTAGCTTCACAGAGCTGGCTCATTCTCTTGCAATCCTCAGTTCTGACTGCACAGCAGCCTGAAAATCCTTTTGCCATTGGTGTGATATGCAGAAGTGTCAGAGAGCTACAAAATGAAAGCATTAACACTGGCATAATGACTTGTTTGTGTCTGTATGTCACAAGTAGAAGAAAATTATGCTAGGAATTTGGAAAGATCTGCTCTGCACTACTGGGGTATTTCTGAATGCCAGCTGCCACTCAAACCCTTAAAACTAAATCTTGCACAGACAAAAATAAACACAGGTTTTGGCTGCTTAAACCTCCACCTACTAAAATACTGCTTTTGCTCGGTATTTGCTCTTTGGGAGAAACCTAAAAGAAGTCTTTCCAAAACCTCAAGCTTATCACCGCACCTTTTGGCCTCTGCTGCACAGCCACTGTAGCATGAAACACAGACCTTTTATTTATATAAAGTCTCCATAGTACAGAACTACCACAGAGAGGGTTTTTACTGCCCATTTAACAATTCCTTAGGGAAAACTGCCTAAGCAAAGGCCCTTCCTGATTAAGATGGGTCTGTTACAATGGGTTCATGATTTTTTGCTCCCGTCCTGTGCTCTGGGCAGAAGGTGCTGTACCAACAGTGCACCAAGCAGGGGTTGTTTCCCATATCCTGCCTGCTCCTTAACTCTGAGCCATAAGACACTCTAAACCCCAAGTAAGTCCAGGCATGTTTGTGGTCATTGCCCTCATCCTACATTGAAAAGAAAAGAGTTAATTGAGGATCACGCACTTTACTCTTTGCAGGAAAACTGATGTCCTTTGAGCTGCAACCCCAGAAACTCACCCTTGGTATCAGAGATCAGGCAGAAGTTAATCAGCCCTTTCCTACTTTGTGAGATGTTGCATCATTTTTGAAGCATAGAGTGAGTATGAGTGACTCTCAGAAAGAAAGTGCTGGCCCAGCTGAGCCAGATCCAAATTGTGCCAGGGAAACTCCCACTGTTCCTTAAGCTACAAAGAGGAAAATAGTAAGCCAGGGTATGCAAGGTACTGAAAAGAAAAAGAAGAAAAAAATATTTTGCAGTTAGAAGGAAAGTTTTACCAACAGGCGACATAATGGATCATTAACCAATACATCCATATTCAGAAGGCCAACAGATTTAGTGAGGCACTGTACAGCTCATTAGCAACAGAGATAATAGCTTTTGATTAAAAACTGAGACATTGATCATTTGTTCTGGTTTTTGATGTGTCCAAAGCTTCCACACAATTTCTTACACTCTACTGCAGCATTTTGTCCCCTAGATCATGAAAACTGTGGTTTCAGCTTCATGAACATAAGTCCTTAGTCCATCTATTTATGGTATTTATGCAGCATGTCCGCTGATAGGTTCCTGCCCATATAATTTAGTCATAAAATCTTGCCAGGCCCATGACATGATTTGCTTCAAATTATTAAACCACTTTGTTCATTATTTATTATTGCAATATTGTTTGCCCTGTAACAGCTAAGGTTATGTTAGCATTTCCATTACAAACAGATACATCAAGGGATTTAAAACTTGACTGTAAAAATCTTGCTTTAGGCTGGGAATCTCCAGACGAGGTTTCAGCTGACAAGAGATTTTTTTTTAAAAACACTTTGTGCTAAGAATGAAAACAAAATCCATCTCCTAACAATTTGGCTATAGCAATAAGGAGGAAAATAATTGCCATTTGCTATCAAATCACTTTCACATAGACATTTTCCTAAATTAAGATTTTTATAGCATGCCCTGGGTCATTTTGTTGTATTTCAAAATTATAAGGCAATTCAACTCTGTAAAGCTGGCCCCTATATCTTCATAATAGTTTCATATTTTATGTATGTAACTCAGAAATTGTACAAAATCATCATTCCCTGCACATGTAAAAGTAACAAATTGCTATTTAAGGACATATAATGGGCATTTCTTCACCTCAATATCCATACAGAGGGGTTTCAATATAACTTTGCAACCAAATTGAAAAACTCAAATTAATAATAACATTTTTCAATACTGAATAATTGATTGCTTCTCCATAAAGTGCTGATCCTATTGCCTATGCCCACCTCCTCAGTGTTTATTGGACTAGCGTCTCTTTTTTAAAACTGTGGCTATTATTTCTTCTTGGATTGTGTGTAGATGCAAATGCCCAACACAGTATGAAATTACAATTCTTACCAGCATTAGGATTAAAAGAAAGAAAGACTTCAATTTTGACAGTGCATTTGCTAATAATTCAGATGCACAGCACATCCTATTCTGCTGGATTAGAAAGACAGACAATTCACCTTCAAAGAAGGTGGAAGTAATCTCTGCTTGAGGCACAGCAAATTCCAACACAGTTCACTTTTTCTATTAATGGATAAGCAGATATATGATAAGGATTAATAACAAGGCCATATGGATTCCTATATTATGTTGTCTCAGAAATCTTAAGCAGAAATTCTCCATTTGCTTTTTTATACAGGTACCTCTCCATAGGCAGCTCATGGGTTACCTAAGTTTCATATTTCAGTATATCAAATATTTTCAGTTGCAATGATTTAATGGACCTATCCCTGAGATGGGAAGCTGGAATTTTAAATAATCATTTGTTTTAGACTTCAAAGTACTGTTACTTTATAATCAAAAGGATTCTGTATTGCACATGACTGCAATTTGTGGAGTGTGAATTTGGGATTGAAATGGAGAAAGGGGAAGAAGTTCAGGCTCACACTTGGTCATGCTTCAGTGTTGAATTGAATTTCTATTACAGCTATATGATGTAACCAGAAGTCAACTATTTTTAACAATGGAAAAGTTACAGCAAAACTGTAAGTAAAATATTGAACTCCATCTTTAAAAAAAATTTGCTTGGTAGATATACTGTTCCAGAGATATCTAGAACAATACATCATTTTCATCTTACAACAGCAAAAAGAAACATGAAGATTCTTTAAGAAAAATATCATTTGGACCTCAGAACTCTTGTTTCTATAATTTCACATATGATGTACTTTGTCATCTAGAGTCAATTATGCTTGCATGTGAACAAATATAGCTACACTTTGAACACTTTGACTATTTTTAGGGTTAGATACAGATATTTTACAGATATTTTACAGTTTACATGTGTGAACTTATCCTTTCTTTGTTCTTCGTGGTACCTTTATCAAATTTAGTATTTTCAAATAAAAAGCTATCATTATCCTCTGATGTAGTTCTTCAGAAATGTTTTTCACATCCACTCCACTCTGACCTTCCTTTAGCCTTCACAGTTACACACAAAAAAAGCAGTGCAGAAGCCAATGAGAAATGATCCAGTATAGTACCCCATCAAAGGCTGCAGCAAATACGGAATCATAGAATCACAGAATGGTTTTGGTTAGAAGGCACCTTAAAGTTCACCTCGTTCCAAACCCCCCTGCCATGGGCAGGGACACCTTCCACTAGACCAGGTTGCCTGGCCTTGAACACTTCCAGGGATGGGGCATCCACAGCTTCTCTGGGCAACCTGTGCCAGCACCTCACCACCCTCACAGTAAAGAATTTCTTCCTAAAGAAATTTGTTCCTATATAATTTCTCCCTAATATACCTCATGGCATTCCCGACAGTTGTGTTCCCAAGCTATGGTACTAAGAATAAGCATAGTTTCCCCACCTAATCTATTTCAGAGTTTTACCATCCCTATCATTGCAAAGATTTGCCAGACATATAGAGAAGTCTGCCATGTTGTTATGGAGAGGAATTTACTTGCATCTATCTGCATATGCAAAGATTGATGGGTTGACTCTCAGTTTTCTCACCTCCAGAGTTAACAGTCTATTACCTCCCTCTTTGCTTCAAAATCCCGTTCCTGAGTTCATATGATTGCTTTCCTCTGCATAATTCCACTTCCCTGGAAATGCATTTTCACATGCACCTGTCCCAGCAGAGTGTCAGGCTCATTCTGAATAATTTAATTTGATCCTAATGTGCTGAAAAGCCTTACCCTCCTTCCACGAAGCTCTCTCTCCTTTCCTTTCTGAGGCAATCCAATACCAGGCAAGTCCCAAAGAAGGGAACTTCCTGACTGTCACTTGTATGACTATATTAAGGTTCCTACTAATCTTCTCCTTGTCAAGCAGGCCATAAAAATGAGTGGGCAAGTATTTAGATTCATCAAGATGGGGAAAAAAAGGAAGAAAAAAATTAGTTTCTTTCCTATGAAGTACAGTTCTGTCCAAAAAGCTTTGTCGAAACATGTAACACAATTTAAAGTTAATGCTCTACCAAACTTTGCAGCTCAGTGAGAGACACTTAGCTATTAGCTAGCTTCATGGTCCAGCAGATCTCATGTGACATCAGCCTATGAACAGAGGGCAGTGATCCAGGTAAGGCTGGATAAAAATATGCTGAAAGCTTGCTTATTACTGAGGGCACCAAGCGTGTACCTTCAAATTGATTTGCAGGTCACCTTTCTGTAACCAGTTTACTCTAACACTGTTCTACCTTTTCTTAACTTCCTCTCCAAACACTCCCAGTGGGTGGGGAGAGGCTGCAAATATCAGAGACATCAGTTCCTGTTAATCATGTAGCTCCATGAAAGACAGTGAATGTTATCTGCTTACTTTAGATGAGAGACAGGTTCTTACTCTACAGCAAAGACGTACAGCTTTCCACAGCTTCCAATTTTATTTTCTTCCCCTTCAGCCCATCCTGGCTTTTAGTTATTTTAAATACTTTACTACTTAAATGCTGTTAGAGGGGTGTACAAGGAGTGATGTGCAAGAGCAGCACAGATCACAGATATGGTTCAAAAATAATCCAGCCCAGGTAGCTTAACCAGAGGAACTACAATAACAAAGGATTCTTTCAGCCTCACCCCTGGTCTCTGCCCCTGCTCTGCAGTGTTTCAGAGTCAGCATAACACTGCCTGCGCTCAGCTTCTTCATAGTGACAGGGCTCTTTTCTCTGAAGAGAGGAAGGGTTAACTGGTGCTCATGGCACCTGTTTGCAGGTCTAGAAACCACTGCACCCTGTGGTGCATTGGTACCAAAGCACAGGCTTTCCTGTGCTATCATGCAAGTCAATTCAGTTCCTTTGGAAAAATCAGTCTGTGGACATACACATGTTATATGTGGTGGGAAAAAAAATAATTCCAAGATCGATTTTGACTTCCAAAGATCATTAAAGCCAGGACCAGTAATCAGGTGCTTTAAAAACTCTCATTAAGTATCTTCAAGTAACTGAGCGTTTGAAATTTGAAAATGCATCAATAACTGTTTCAGACACACTTCCTGCCACACAGTGGAGGTGACAGATACACAACAGCAGCTATCGATCTGGAGAATTTAGTTTCTACGCCTTCTCTGGGCTTACCCGCTTTGACTGATTTAGAGAAAGACATTTCCACTATTTTTCATGTCAACAGGATACTATGTTATTAAAGGAAAGGTTATTGATTGAAAGCCACGACAGCCAGGGCATCCCAGTAAATTTTCACTGAGAAGGTTTAAAATTACTTTGTGAATGTATTTCAATCTAGAAATTCAAAATTAGTGTCTGAAATCATTAGGCAGATTTAAAATTAAGGTTCTGGAAAAAACAACAAAAATCCAGCGTCTCCTAAGCTCTTTTCATATTTTCTGTTTGCTTGTTTTAAATTGGTTTTTCCCAAATTGTTGTCTGTGCCTGTTAGCTAAGCTGTGAAAGAACGGCCTGGAGACTTTGGGAGTAAAATTCAAACTTGTTTTGTGAGGCAGCATCTATTTCTCTGTCAGAAGGAACTGCCATGGGACCTCCTTCATGCCTCTCAGCACAGACATGAGATTAAAGTTTTGTCTACAACACCCAGGGGGAACACTCCAGAAAGCAGTTTAAAATTTAAAGAGATAATTCAAAAGGAAGCCATGTTGCAATGGCAGGGTCCACTCAGATGCTGAAGGGGAAGTGGGTTAACCAGGGGCTAGAAAACTCCCCCTTTGGATTACAGTCCTTCCCCACAGGACCTCCCTGTGCTTTGCTAAAGGTAGATGAATGTGTTTCAGGGAAGACCCTAATTGATCCTAGAGCTGGGTGACCTCTTGGCCCAGAGGAGACAAGAACTGGACTAGAGGAGTAAGGCATAGATAGGTACAGCATTAAAAAACATTAGGTTTTAAGAATGACCAAAGTCGGGATTGCTTATGGATATTGATTACCTGTAAAGATCTAGAAGGAATTTCCTATTTTTAAAAAGCACTTAGAAAAGGCACTTCTTTTGGAAGTTTAATTATCCTCATAGCCTGGAACACAGCAGCCTGAGAAATGGCTGTGTTTGAGACAGAGTGGGCAGGTAGGTGGGAACTCTTTAGCTTGTATTGCCACTGACATTTGTCTCTCCTCCAGCCACAGCTTGGATGGTCACTCCTGATACCACAGGAACACTAATCCAATCAAGTACAATCAGTGGCTTTTGGATGGTTTAAAAGTAAACTCCAAATTAACAATTAGCATTATTTTCCCTTATAATATGTTGCCAGTCCTGCACAGATCCAAACCAGAAATGCTCTAGTCTACACAAATTTAATAAGCTTATCCAAAATCACAGTGCTAAACCAATACAAGCCTCTAGCCAATACTCTTAATTTCATTCAGATGAAGGTCATATTGATTTTCCTTGCATTGGTAAATTGACAGTCATAAACTATACCTGTTCAAAACCTGACACCTCAGTCATTCAACTAAACTGCTGCTTAAATCCAGTTTAGGTCAATTGGTAAAAATTATCTTTTTAGACTTTTTAGATTCCTAATTTGAAAGGAATTGTTATATTCATGTCAGAATCAGATCTTTTCTTGAAACCCATTTGTCTGCCCTTCATTCTGTTTCCATCTTTTCATTTCTCATACAATACTATTTTTTATATTCCTCCCTAAGGCATAAAAACATATCATATGTCATGTGTGAACTTATAAACTCTTTTGAGATACAGGGATAGCAAATTCTGAACAGTATAATTTCCAATGTCTGAATAACTCTACTGAACAAATCATCTGTCAAACACACAAAAAAAAAACCATCCTCCACAAGGTAAGAATTAGAGGAAGAAATTAGTGTAAAGCTTATTTACCTGACAATCAGATCTTATAACAAATACACCTATTCACTCATAGTAACGTGCAAATAGTTTTTACATTTGTATTTAATACAGTGTTATAATCATCATGATATACAGATAATGCATGGGGCAACATTTGTAAAGGGATGCACTACTGATAACTGCATCATCAGCTACACCACAAAAATCAAACCCCACAGGCCTATAGAAAACAAGACTAAATCTTTATCTCTCATTTTTATCCTTAAATCCAGGAACAGCACTCTTATACACAAATTTAAATTACTTCTATTGAAGATGAGCATTGCTTCTCAATTACACAGTAACGCTGCTGGAATGCTGGAGGCGCAGAAAGAAGAGCCAGAGACAGCTGTGTTCAAGTTCAGAGGAAAGGAAGGAAAGAAAGAAGGGGGCAAGACCCACCTTCTTTTATTTCTTATATATCCTTTTAGAAATCACTAGTCATTGGAGGAAATCAGTTCTTCCTCCTTCAACTACAGTGGTCAAAGAAAATGTCCATCAAAGATCTGTGTCCATGGGAAAGGAATGCATGTGATAAGATAGTTCTACAATAACATGGCTATGTTTACAGAACAATAACCTTGAGAACTAGCTACTATGAAATAGTTATTTTTAACAGCAAAGAGCAAGGCAACAACACAGTGATGAGAAAATTTCACAGAATGATAGAATGGTTTGGATTGGAAGGGACCTTGAAAATCATCTAGTTCCAACACCCAGTTAAGGAATCTTCCTGGTGTGACCATTCATGAGACTCCCTGGCAGCCACACTCCCAGTGTCACAGACTTTCACTGCTGGGATCGAAGCCCCTTTACAGGGGCAGCTCCAGTGACCCAGTGGGTCCCTGCTGGACTCCCTGCACACCCACTCACACTCAGACCAGGTTTCCTCACCTACTCCACCTCAGGTTTCCCAAAGCAGTGTCAGATGTCTCCAGAGCTGGTGCCTCCAAGGATGGACCCCACACAAAAGACCCCCTAGGCTTTATCCCTTCACAGTCCAATTGCTCCCAAGCCTCGCTGTTCCCCTGAGGCATCTGTTCCTGCCGTGTCTCTCAGTGTCCCTCACCTGGCTGTGCCACAGGTCCCTGTGCCCTTTTTGTGCAAAGACTAGCAGCTCACAGACTCTTGTCTTCGGGTCCCACTCAGAGCTCACCCTGCAGCTCCATCTGCAGCTGCACCCTGAGCTCCCTGCACAGAGTATGCTCCTCAATCCCACCTGCCATGGGCAGGGACATCTTGCACTAGATCAAGTTACCCAGGGCTCCATCAAGCTGGCCTTGAAGCACTTCCAGGGACAAGACAACCACACTTTCCCTGGGTAACCTGTTCCAGTTCCTCACCAACCTCACAATAAGGAATATCTTTCTAATATTTAATCTAAACCTACCCTCCTTCAGTTTGAAGCCATTTCCCTTTGTCCTGTCATTACATGCCCTTGTTAAAGGTCCCTCTCCAGTGTTGCCCTGAGTTTTGCAGTTTTGATGTTTTCATTCTTTTGTAACTGGCTCTCACACATTCTCTGTAAACATAGCCATGTTATTGTAACGATAACTTATTATTTACATTCCTTTCTCCTGGGCACAGAAGTTTGATGGACATTTCCTTTGACCAGTGTGATTGAGGGGCAGCGAAGCTGCTCCTCCAATCCACTATGATTTCTGAGACACATATATAATAAAGATGGGTGGGGTCCGCCGGCAGTTGTTTCTTTGCTCTCAGCAGGTGTCCGTCTCCTGCTTTCATGTCATTATTGTGACACTCCAGCTGTCTTGCAGGCTCCCTTCAGATACTGAAAGGCTTCTATAATGTCTCCCCAGAACCTTCTCTTCAGGCTGAAGAGCCTTAGCTCTCTCATCCTGTCTTCATCACGGAGGTGCTGCAGCCCTCTGAGCATCTTTGTGACCTTCCTCTCCACTCGCTCCAACAGGCCTGTGTCCCTGTTATGTTGGGGGCCCCAGAGCTGGACACAGTGATCCAGGTGGGGTCTTATGAGAGCAGATTCATTTACTTTGATGCAGTCAGAAAAGCATAGTCAAACTACTTATAGTGAATGACAGACAATAATTGAAAAGTGCTTAAACAACTTAAAAATAACTAAATTTTAATTCATAATGGGCTGGACTAATTTGTCACAAACTTACAAAGAAGCATCTTCATACCATAAGAGGTTTATTGCATTTTGTATCACTAAGGGTGTCATGTACAGCCATCATTTTGGTTGGTAAATCAACACACCAATGATTCCCATTACATTCATTACTGTATGTGAAAGTGGGATAGGAGTATCTTTACAGATCATTACTTTCTAGATGTTTATTCAACTAATTATAATCATCCTTTAAGGAGATGCAATCCATCATTTTAATAGGTAAAATTCTCTTTTTTTTTTCCTGCACTGCAAACAAGCCAGATGAAACATTAGGTTTCAATTTCACACAGAGATCTTTATTTTAAAATATGTAATGATGGCAGAAGCACTTGCCTATTAATATTTATTAGCTGTCAAGCACAGACATTTTTGTGATTCACAGTGCAGAGTGACTGCTTTGCCCCCTGTGCCTTGGGAGGCTTGACCACCTTGTGGACTTGGCTGGGGAACTTAAGTCCCTGAGAGCAAAGTTTCCAGAAGACTCCAAAGCTGTTCTTTCTCCTTGTTTGCTTGGATGAGGTGTCATGAACTGCCCTGCAGCGAAGGGAATGCAGGTTTGACCTCAGATGGGACTGGAAGGTGTGGGGAGAGAAGGGGTCTGGTGCCAGCTGTAGCTGGGTCAGGGAGAGGAGAGGTGCTTGCTTCAGGGCTTGGTTGTTTATCTTTGTTTTCCTTCCCAATATCCAAATTGGTCATTAGAAGCTTGTGCTAATTGGCAACAAATTAAGTAAAATATCCCGAGGCCAAGACCGTTTTGCCTCTTCAATATGTTAGATACTTTTATAGCTAGTTTGTTGTTACGCACTGGAGGAGGGAACACTATCACAAAAGACTTCAATTTTCTAGACTTCAGCTCATTATTGTTGGCCCTATTCATACCCCATATCCTAAAAAGATGAGTGAATTAGGACCTGAAGACTGGTAATTTTCTGCAAATTTTGCAACAGAGTAATTGTACACATTGACACCAAACACACCAGTCTGACCTTCTCCCTCAGCTCATCTCTCAGGGAAGGGATGATGGAATTCCCCATCACAGGAGAATTAAAAGTGATAAAAGTGGTAACAGAAACCTTTAGAAGGCAAATGGCTAAAAGAAATAGACAAAATGAATTCTAGATTTAACTTTGTTTTCCCTCTGTTTAGCTATTTTTTAAGTGCTCAACTAAAATCTGGGTTCTGTTGAACATAGCAATTTACAATTAGGGATTCAAAAGTATTTCCATTCTGTTTATTCCCATAAATTATAAAGAAGTGCACTTTCAATTCTAAGTGGTTCTCTCAAGTTGGCCAAAGTCAGATTCAATGCAATTGATGTTAAAAGCAAAGACCAAAATACCCCATCTTCTTCAAAAAATAGACAAAATGCTCAATGGATCACATGGTTCCAAAGCATCAAAATCAAAAAGCTCCCTTTAATGAAAGTATGATACCTCTTTGAATGCCTTTAGGAGAGATTAGATGGAAAGCAATTTCTTGTCAGTATGTCCTTCACTAAAGCCATTTGAACTTTCCAGGATCTTAATATAGCATAACAATTAGTCAAAGAATCATAATCCTTATGAAATGAGAAAAGGCAAAGAACTAACATGTTCACCTCACCACAAAAATGCACCCTCACTGTTTCATAAGTCACAGACAATCAAAAAATACAACACTGATAATTTCCAAATCACATTGAAAATTGACTACCCTGAAAATACTTCCTGTTCACAACTATATATTATATAATTCTCAGATCTCATTAGCCCTACTGAGTTTGACTCTCCCAACACCCAAAAAATCAGTGCAGACACGTGGTTCACCAATAGTGCTACTGAAAAATTTCAGACGTGAATTATTAGAATGAAAAATCCTGGAGAGTTGTTTGTTTTGTTTTATTTTGGCTGCTATTCATGCTCATAGCAGCTGAGATCAACGGAAACATCTCCAAAGTTCCAAATGTTACAGAGATTTCAACCAAACTCTTGAAAGAAAAGGACATTTTGATAGGTTTGTGATTCTCTTTCATGTGGAAAGTAACAAAAAAAGAACAACATGAAGTTTGCTGTGCATGCAAGATTAATATGAATGATAAAATAAGACAAGCTCCCCCATCAACTTTTAATATTAAGAGTAGAAGTGTAAGCACAGTATGTTTAAAACATTTGTTTAAATGTCAATATCCTGTCTGCTTCAGCAGCAACGCAGGTTTTTGTGTCACTGCCCCGACCACTATCGATTAAACAATCATGATTGCCAATGAGGAAGCAAAACGCCCTATTTTTAATTCTACACTGATTTTTAACTCCATTATTTCAAATGTGAAAATACCTTTGTTGTTTTAAAAATCAATATGTTCTTTATTATATCCTCTGAAAATTATAAGCATGTACATTACACTATTTCTCAATAATTCACACTCATGTCCAATGGTTGTTTTTCCCTCCCCTCAGAATTCAATTAGTCTTAGTGAATTGCCCTACCACAAACTGTCAGTGAAGCAGAACAGATAATCACTGTGAATGAAGATTTCAGAAAAGGGGAGGTCTAAATATGCAAGTGCAGTCTGTTCACTTTCACATAAGCAGGGTCAGGAAAGACTATGTAGCTAAACACCATACCGTCTGTTTGCTGGAGGCACTGGAAAATGTCAGTACACAGTGTTCTTACCCTATATTTCTATGGGGGAGCTGCATTCATCCTTTAATACAGATAATTAAGTCATTTAACCATTTTGTCTTGCGACAGAAATATGGTACCTGAAAAGATGACACCTACCTGATGTCGTGGGTTATGGAAGGAGAGCAACTTCTCTTTGTTTTCAAGCACTACCTGCACAAACCAATGGTGTCTGATTTTTAATGAACATTAGCAAAAACATGCAAGCTATGACTCCTGGAGGTGATTAATTTAGCAAGGCAGTGTTTTCTAGATATAAATAACCAAAGTATGTTTGGAAGTTGTAAAACATTTCTCTTCATTTTATTGGAGTTGGGACTTGGTTTTTGTTGGTTTTTTTTGTTTTTGTTTTTGTTTTTTTGAGTTCTTATGTTGGTAAATAAAGTAATAAATTTCCAAGTAAATGTGACCTTTACAGATGATTTTATTGGGAGGGCAGTATTTTTGATATTTTAGCAGGGTCTTACTACTTGATTCTCTCCTCCCTTTTGGGAACTCACTTAAAATGATTCAAGAGACTTTCAGACAGAATGTATCAAGCAGTTCATTTCCTTGTGTCAGGAGGATGATCTCTTAAGAGTTTATCTCAAGTACTGCTGTTGTACTGAGACCATACTTAGGTCTCAGATGCCTTAAAAAGTCTTTGCAGTACATGAAAAGCATATTTTGTAGTATGAATTGACATGGATGCTCGATAAAGTCAGCCAGACAGTGATTATTTGCTGTAGAGCCAGCATGCTTTGGCCTATAGAGGATAAATAAATACAGTTCAGCTTCTGACAGCAGTTTCACAAAAGAAGTTGGAGGAAGAACAGCTACAAAGTGGAATTATCTGACTTATTACCAGAAAATTCTGTCTCTACTCACTAATATAATCCATAAAATATTAGAGACACAGAAAGTAAAACATGCATATCGCGAGCAGTACTAAAAGGTTTAGTGAGAAAAAATTAACTGGGTAGTAAATTATTGCCTCCAACCATAAACAACTGTCTTAAGAGCACCCCACTTAACTGTATTTGCTCTCACTTTTATTTCCTAGCATCTTGAATTCTGTCAAGTTACTAAAGATGTGCACAGAAGCACCATACCTTCAAGGTGCTGTTTCTTTCAGATGGGCTCAGACAGCACAGTGTGGAAGAGCTGCTGGAAGGAGAGTAAGACATTCCTGCTAGTGGGGGATACCAATGCCACCCTGGGGCTGCACCAAAAACTTTCTGGTGCAGCAAGTAGGACAAGAACAAGCTGTGCCAGTGCTTCTCAGCTTCTTACCAGAATGCTTGTCTCCCAGTGGGTCCTGACATGGGGGATAGGCTTCTGGCATCCACAGCAGCCCTCTGCTAGACATACTTCCCATCTGGAGCCATATCTTTCATTGATCTGTTCTCCAGGACTCTTCCTGCCACAGATGAGGATTCATGTTGTATTCCACCATTCCCTGCCTCTCCCTGGTCCCCCACAGGGTGGTGTCTGAAGAACAGAGCTCCCAAAATGATTTAACATAGTGTGTGGTATTCCACTTGAAGCTGGGACTAGAAGCACTTGATCTTATGAAAGTGTGCCTCTTTAAGCAAATATCTTAACCCAGTATAGTAAAAGAAAATGCAGTGTCATGAACACCAAAGAAAAAGACGGTTCACCAAGAGGCACACAACTCCTTTCTCCAGTTTTGCTTCACTTCCCTGAAGAATACCTCAAGTTACTAACAAAGACACTTCTCCATTACCACCTCCAGAGCTTTGAGAGAGGACAGGTAAATCAAAGACCCATAAACATAGAGTTAGACTGATTACATTTCACTGAGGGCCAGATCTTTTTAAAAAACCTATATTTATGCCATGCACATAAAAAGTGAATTAAAACCAGAACATTTTAAGGCGCTAAACATAACTACCATAAATTGTTACCAGGAATGCAGAAGCTTTCAGCCTTCCACCTAGTGATGTATGGTCAATTTTCTCATCTATCATACTATGGGCTTTGTTAAATTTCCTACAGTTATAGTTTTAGCTTTGAAAGAGAAACAATTTATGAAAACCATTTACTCAGAATTTCTCAAGAGAAACTTCAAAAAGTCTTCACTAGAGCTCCATGTCTTATTCTAGCAATTTTAATGCTTCAAAGCAAATCTACCCTTCTAGAGCTGCTTGAGAGAATTGGTTTGGCTTATCTGTAAAACTCTGCACCATATTCCATGTAGAGGTATTTACCTTCATACCATATTTGTGATGAACTGCCTGTGCTCTGGACTTAAATAAGTTACCCATTACTTGAACTGATAAGGCATTTTATGACATCATTCTGTTTGGTAATCATTTAATGTTGGCCACTAAATCAATTTCCATTACTTTTGCTATGGCATTTGTGGTATAACACAGCTTAGAAATATATTTTCAGATTTCTAGATTCTTATCTAGAAAATTTTATTCTATTATAAGGAATATCAGCTATTATTTAAACTCTTGAAAGCTGATATGGCTGAGATCTTGATAGAGCATTCAGATATATAAGCAATAGATATAAAAGCTATATACATAGGATGAAAGCAATAATTTTCATGTCCTAATGGTTCCACATTGATAACTTTTTATATAATGTAGGTTCCACTACAGGGAAGGTGCTTGTCAGCAGACCATGCCCAATGAGACTGCTGTTTGTGCAGAAACTTTGAACACAGTATATGTGCCTCACCTTCTCTATAGATGAAAAAGGAAAAGGCAGGGGTAGGATGGGGAACTGAAAGTCCAGCACAAAATTTAAAACATAGCAATCCAAATATAGTGCAAATATGTGCTATTTATCCATCCATCTTGATGTATCTCAAAGCACTAACAACAGAAGTGCCCATAGGGTGGTAAGACTGTTTGGCACACTGGAGATCAAGTATAAAATCGTGAGAACTATGGATAAGTAGCTCAAGTTGAAGCCCAGTCAATCACATTGCTGCCATGATCCACGTTATCTGTGGAAGCTGGCACAGATGCTAGAATCATAAGGATTTTGGCTGTATATCAGTTATTCTGCTCAACATTACTTCTAAGGTCATTAAACACAGTGGTGAAAAGGGCACTTAAATCTTAAATTTTCTTTAGAAAGTCAAACCAAGAAAAAAACCATGCTGCTTGAAGTCCTCCCATTAAATATAAACATTTTCCACTTTGTTATTTTTCTCTTTAAATTATCCATCAGTCATGCAGCCCTAACCTGTTGTTAAGACAGGAAAAGAAATTTTAGATTTCCTGATTGTTTATGACTCAGAATTTAAGCTTAGAAATTTCACTGGATCTAAACTGAAAACTCCAAATATATGAAGATGTTGGGGGATTTCCACAAGGTCCAAATCTGCATTAAAAAAAGCCTAACTTATGAAATACTGATTCTCATTCCACACTTACATTTTTTTCCTGAAGTGACTTTTCAATAGTGGAGGATTCTGGCTCTTCCATCTTTTGCTCTGCTGACTAAACCAGCTGTGGGAGGGATGACCTGTAGACAACAGCACCGGCAAAAATCTGGTACATGTACTGAATAATGATTAGAATCTGCTCATGCGTTGTTCACAGGAATTTAATCTGAAGAAGAGGTACAGACAGGCAACCATGGCAGTTGTTAATTTGTGAAGAGAAGGGGTAGAGGAGAGGAGTCCTAACAAACCTTGCTAAATATTATTAAATAAATGTGTAAAGCTGGTCTATCTACAGTGTATGCAAGCCAGAGCTGGTCTTTAGGAGTCTTGTCTTGTGCCTTAAGTGCATTAAAATGTCATTATCTATACTCACCAAAGTACCTTTCTCACTTTCTTTCTTTAAACCTTTTTGTAAGCCATAATTACAATTAAGCAAAGACATGTTTATTGTCACAAAATGTATGCCAACAGCTCACACTAATGCAATCCAAACATTAGTATGAAACATTTTTCCAATTACTGCACAGACTCCCTATAGTGTTTCAAGCTGCTTTATGACATTTTAAACTCCACATATAACACAGTCCTTTAGAAAGCTGCAAAATCTTTCTATTTCTTTCTTATGACCCGAGAAAACCTAAATCTATTAAAAGCACATTTTCATAGCAGCAGGATAAAAATGCTTTTACTACATTTATCTTCAAAATTGGTGGTGTTAAATAGTGCCAGGGGATAAATAACCATAAAATATAACATTAGTGTACAGGGTACTGCTCTAACTAGGCATGAGGGGATGTCTCTACCCTTTCATTTCTTCTTTCTATTTGTCCCATTAGAGCTATGCAATCATTCATCAGTCACTGTGGCAAGCCGTGCTGCTCCATCCTGACTGCTGCCTAAAATGAGGCCTAAGAAACAAAGCTATAGAGAGAAAATAGAGTTCACAGCATTCCAGAGATATCCACACCTCAATTCATGACTGATTTTCTGCCATCACACTCTATTTATGGAAATAATATTTTAATAGCATCACATGTGAGTCTTGAACTTATATTAGATAAACACTCCTTTTGCACATTAGATAGAACTAGCAAAAAAGTCTGAGTACTTAAAAACCATGCCAAAAACCCCAACTTTCAGCTCTGACTTAAAACCCAGATGTTACAATCACCTTCTGCTGATCTAATTCTGCTTCAGACTCCTGGCACTCCCAGCAAACAAATAACTTAGTACAGATGAGCTGTCAAAGTGATTGAGCTTTAGGCAGTTGCTACGTTTCCAATCAAAATGTTAAAACAGCATTGAAGCCCCACTAAAATAAACTTAACAAAAATATTGAACAAAGCATAATATTTACCTGTATTATAGTCACATTTTTTTTACTAAGAGCATTGAGAAGAACAATGTGAAAAAGCTAGAAGATGGCTGCCTGATATAGGTTTGGTAAAAATGCATCTAGCAGTTCTTTATCTATTATGCAACATCCACCAACTCAATAGAGAGGAGTAACTCACAAGAACATCTGACACTTTTTTATATATATTATCTTTCAGAAATCAACAAGTTCACCTTCTCAGTGAAGAGTATTTTTCAGAAAAAAAAAGAAGATATCTGCCTGAATGGGGAAAATCCAGAGTATTTGCTATGTGTCTTACAGACATCAATGCCACCTTATGTTTAATACATGTTCTTTGTTTGTCAAAGGATAACATATAGCCTTAAAACACTTTTAAATACTGAAATTGATGTTCAGAAGATTACATTTCTTTAGGAAATCTTGTAAGGTAGGGACTGAAAACTGCACATTCATGTTGTGTATTCCATCAGACATTCATTAAGCACATACCCATTACTTCCAAGAAGGCCCTCTCACTGATGTCTTTAAGAAAAGAGACTTCTTAAAAAAGAAACTAAACAATAAAACCCCTGAACTGTTAAGGTCTGAATAAAATGCATGAAAAACTCAGAAAGTATAGAGTCTTCTTTTCAAAGGTTAAACAATTTCTTGAACTTGTAGCTACTGAGAACTCTAAACCATCTGGATTTTGTTAATCTAAATTCTTTATGAAGGAAAAGAAATCATACTTTAAACCCAGGATGTCTGAAGTATAGGGGTCGGTAGACATCCATTTCTAAATCACTCTAGCAAGACTGAGTCTGACTCATAAAATTACCATTTTATTTCACTGAAATTATGGAGTGATCTCACTAAAATAAACAGCAGGAGGCTTATGTTGATCAAACTCCCCATTTTCATGTTAAGGCCAAGAGTCAACATACCTGTATCCTTGATGACTTCATGGACACAGTACGTGCTTTAAATTTTTTACTTGTTAACTACTTCTGTGTTGAAGCCTAAACCCACAAATGCAATGAGTCTAACAAAGTCGGGGATTTATTTTAAATTCAAAGTGATTTTTTTTTTTCTTAACTAACATGAGCCAGAAACCTTAATTTGTCATGGAGAGAAATGGAGTAGTCATGATGGGAATTCTTCAACATTCAGATCAGTGGCAGTAAGGAATAAAGAAAATTCATGAATAAAGCAGAAAGGACACTCTCATCTGAAGTATCATTAGCATCCACAAATTCATACATCTTCTATTGACACTGTATCTGTTGCTGCAGTGGATTTTATGAAGTGTCTCAAAGAAACTTGGAATGGCCTTTTTGTCATAGGAAGTGCCAGATAAAACTAAGAGAGCTGAAATTATGGACAGTCCCTTTGCAGATAGGAAATCATACCTTTCTCATTTTCTCTCCAAGCCTGACACTCACACTTCACTGAAATTTGTGGCTGTGCAGCTGTAAGAGTTTACTGCATTCCACAATTCAAATGTTTGGATGGAAAGAAAAGCAAAATATTTAACTGAACTTGTTTAAAAGACCAGCAGATCTCTAGGAAGCTATGATATATATGGTGGGTCAAACATGCAGGATTTAATATGCTACAATTTTTGAGTACTCCATCCTAAAATGAGTGGTAGAACAAAAATAAAGTCCATATCAGCCTTACAGTAGAAATATTTCATTAGCATTATCAGGAGCCAGACTGCTTCACAAACTTTTGGGAGCAGTTATGTGAGTTCCTATGTTATCCAATACAGCCATAGTAACACTAGAAAATTGAGCTGTTTGATCCAATTGTGAACAACCACCACTCCCTCAGTCCAGAACTCAGCCAATACATAAACTTTGAATATATATGTTGAACACTTCCATCAGCAAAGCTTAGTTAGAAATACAAACAGACTTACACTTTTTACCTTCATCATTCAATTCCTAAGTAAGCAATGCCTGAAGGCGGAGCCATCCCATCAGACTGGGAAACCAAGAGACCAACTTGTTGGCAACGTCTGAGAAGCACACGAGCTGCATGAATTTGAAAGAGTATGCTCCAAAATTACAGTAATACACTATGCTTAACATAAATAAGCTCATAGGGAAATAAATTTCAGCACTAGCTGGCTCAAATGACTACAGTTGAATACGTGGTAAGTTGCCATTCAAACTGGTTTCACTGTATCTTTATTTATACTCTCCAGATCCAAATGCTATATGGCTCACAATAAAATACTGCTATAGGGTGTTCAAATCTTTGGCTTATCTCCAAGAGTTCTGATGGTTTAGATTCTACACACCCAAGAGGAACTATTCCTGACTCAGACATTTATATTAGCACTGTAAATATTCTGTGCTGGAGAGAAAATGTCAGGACTCTTCACAGCAAACCATTTCAGAGTTTAATAGTCAAAAAAGACATTTCTGCTACTATTTTTTCCACATTACTTTTTAATGAAAGACAGTAAGGACATAAAATAATGTCTCCACATAAATATTCTGGATGAAATTTTTGAGAAGCTGAACTAAAACACAGCAGGTTTATTCCTTAATCAGAGCCCCATAATGATGACAACTTTTAATCCTGGGGGAATGCTCCACTAAGACAACAAAGCCTTTCAACTGACTTCGATAAGGATTTAGAGATGGGGACAACTGATTTAAAGGATACTATTATCCATACTGCTATCAGATTTTGCTGGGGGGTAGAGGAGTTGTATGGACTTTTTGTTTATTGGTATTGAGAAAGATAAATGACATATCATACTGAAGCTTTTTACAGAAGGTTTCAAGTTTGAAAGACTCCAAGTTTTCTTTAAAAAAAGAAACTATCTGGCAGCATATGAATAAAGGTAAGACCAACCCAACCTGTACACAGAAGTCAATATATATTTCCAATATATTTCATTTGTCTTCTCTGACCATAAGCTGTAACAATATTTCAAATATAGTATAAAACAAAGGTTTCCCCTATATTTAGCAAAACTGAAAAGTTCGTGGGACACAGGATAGGATTCTTCATGGTGAATTCTTTTTCATACAGTTTGACTTTATGTAGAGAGGATGATTCCCATGATACATGTGCAGCTTATGTTCTATCACAGGAACCATGTTATTTTACTTCTTGGATAGCAAATATGATCTAATATGAACAGCAAAAGATGATATCAACAAGCACATTGCTTGTTGGACTTGTAACCTCCGTCATACAAGGTGGATGAAACTTCACATTGCTAATGCAAAACATCTTCAAGTCCTGAATATTAAATTTTTTTTTATCTTGAAAATTTTTCTGAGTTTTTCTCTGTAAAGAATGTACACTGTAAAAGAATGTAAATCTGTACACTGACTGTACAGATTTATGATGCAAAACAGTCAAAATCTATGTTTCTATGTTTTCTCTTCTGTCCTCATTTAACCTGCAACAGTTTTCAGTCTCATGAGCATGCTAAAGAAAAATTCGTTCTATCTATCAAATATATAGATCAGGATCAGAGGCCATTTTCAGATTCTGACTTTTGTTTTCAAATGGTATGGAACACCTTACTTAGTGATAAAATGATGTCTTTTACTTTATTCACAGATCATTCATGTTCATAAAGAGCAGTATCACCATCTTGCCACTTACTGTCCAGATCAATTACATGCTGAATGTAAAAGAAATTAATTTCATAGAAAAATTTTATATTTCCTTTGAAAATTTCCTAACACTTGTCACAGTCAACACTAATTTATATTTGTCTAGACTCAAAATTAAAGCTTCTTTTTCTTCTTATGTAGCTGACTCCTCTGCAAGAACTTAGATCACCTTAAAAAGAGTTTTAAAATGACAAAACAAATGTTTCATTATTTTTCTGTGTATTACAGCCACTAAAGATCAAAATCATTCTTCAGGAGAAACAACATTATTTTGCATAACTTATACAAATATACAAGTTCTAATACAAAAGGATGTTAATTTAAACATGTTGTCTCTCATTCCCTGTTCTCTTATTGTTGCCTCTCTCCCCCTGGTTCCCTCTTTAAGACATTTGTGAAACTGTCAATGTATTTCTATCAAATTGTCTTTGACAATGTTTGTATTCTTGCAGTTGGAGTCCAAATTATGAGAGAACTGATTCACTCTTAAATTACTCCTGGCTTATGCCAGCCAGAAACAGGATCTGCACTATTTGATGTCACAGAGGTGTGGGTTATCCAGCTTATGACAGTGCTCTAGGACAAGACTGTGATTCATCCTCCTTTCCAAAACTCAAAGTGTAAGAAATGCAAGTCCTGTTGTTACACGTTTTTAATCATTATTTTTAAAATCTTAACCAGAATTCAATTTAGAAGAATAATTATCTAGACTCTTCAATCTTCAATATATTAAACTCTCTGCCTGGGGAGTATTTGTTCCATTAAGTAAGTTTTCCTTTTTGTCTAGACTCAAATGGTTCATGGAACAACATCCAACAAAGAAAGAATGCTGTATGAAACATGTAATTGAGCAGAAGAATCTGGCTACTACAGGGTCCCAAGTGGTCTCGTCTATTAGGCAAATTATCAATTTATCTGATTATGAAAAATAAGAAAAAGAGGGTTAAAAAAAAGAAGAGATATTTTCATGTATTATTTTTCAAAACAAAACAGAGAAGGCTATATCCTGTAGGTATGGTAAAAATGTTCTATTTAGTTAAAAACCCCTGCAGAGTCAAAGTTGAAGGAATTTTTTAAGGACTGTTTCCCCAGCTTCATCTTAGTTGCATGCTCACTAGCAAGTTTTCTTATTTGGATGAAAAATTCCTTTTTCGGGAATACAAACACAGGTCTTCATGTTCTAGTACAAATAAGCCATTTCTAAGTATCTTTTAATGTAGTTTGTGATTTTTTTTCTTTTCCAAAGTATTATCCAACATTCAACTGACTTTCTGATAGAAGTTGTTGCCTAAAATGAAAATATTTTCTGGTTTGTTTTAAAAATTCAGTGAGAATATGTATTGGGCTAACTGCAGTGAATGTTTATTACAGCAACTTCTTTGTTTAGATTACTCCATAGGAGTACAGTTTTGTAATCCTTGTCAATGTCACAAAGTGAAACAAACATACTTACGTTTCTGATGCAAGACAGGAATGCTAAGCATTTAGAAAACTAAACATAATCTGAAGAAGTTCCTGTAGTATACATGGCCATCAAATGGACTTAAAAAATAATCCTTTAACCAAAGTAACTTTTGTACCGTAACTGGAGGGTTTTTGTTTGCTTTATGGTTGGGTTTTCTTAATCTTGTAGTGGTCCTGTAGTTCTAGCAAACCTAAGCCTCTGATGGATGGAAGGATGGATGGATGGACGGATGGATGGAAGGATGGATGGATGGATGGATAATAAATTTTCACAAATCATGGTCAGGTTTCATGTACTATTTTTCAGGAAAAATTATGTTTCTCAATAAACACTGAACAACCAACTTAGTGATATATTATTGAGGGACAAAATGACATATGTGCACTACCACCTCCAGAACCTTCTCTGACAAAACCTAGTGTATTTTTATCTTGTGTTACCACCACTGAACATTTTGATTAAATTAAACATGAAATACAACACACGTGTCCTTGATATACATACTCTAGTTCTGAGTCTTTGTTTCATAAACCACCTTTCTCCTGAGGTGTATACACTTAAGTCATGACTAGATAGAGATTAAGTGGGGATTAGTCTGAGGTTAATTCATTCAGTAGAAACCCCCAGATGTTCAGCTTTTTGATTCTGGCATGCCAAAGTTTTCCTTTCTAAGTGGTCTTAGTAGAAGACAGAGAGCTAGAAGTTTTCATGGCTCCATTTAAACAATTCAAAGTCACAAATTGAAGTTTGTAAGCAGAATACATCCTAGAAAGCTCTAATGAATTAAACTGGTTTCATGTCATTCAAAAATCTATGATTTGGACACAAGAGACTGATATTTTAAAGAATATAGCAGGAAAAATTTCTTTCCTCCTATTGTATCAGAGCAGGTTTTTTTTGATTAGGCTGCCTCTGACTGCTGATTCTGCCTGCCAATACATTGTTGGTTTACCCCATGTTCCTTTTTAACAGTTTTTCATCCTTCTGGTCTGGTTTTCATTTACCCTATTAATAGGAACAAGAAAAGCAAAGCAGGGGAAAACAAACCTCAACAAATATATCTATAGATCGGCTCAGAAAATAAACCAAAATAAATTCCACGTAGAAAGTCATAATATTTTCATGGGTTGCTGCCCCAAAATACAGATTACAAAATGACAGAGCATGGCAAATGTAAGTCACTAAATTTAAATATATTTATGAACCTTGAGAAAGTAAAGTTGTGTAATAGTAGTGTCTTCTAGAAAATCTAATTTTTGGAAAATATAGTGTAATTTCCATTTAAAATGGTTACCTTATCCTAAGACTAGAAGAATATGTGCTCTACAACTTTAATTAGAGAATCAGACAAAGTAATAAGAAAGAATTTTTCCTACTGCAGAGGCCCGCTAAGTTACCCTTTACACAGCTCAAGTTAAACATACAATCAGGTTTTTTTCAGAATATGAGAAAGGCTGAATAATTTCATTTTAAGGATATAAGCAACAGTATAATTTATTATACATTTCTTAAAAGCTCAAATTTCCATGCTCCTGTGGCAAGCATTTGAATGTTTGGTGTTGGAGCAGATGGAATGTTTTACAGCAAGACTTTAATTCTCAATCCAAAAGGCATTGCTTTTGCTTCTGGTCAAAGGTGAAGTTATTCCCTCTGCTGGCTCTGTCCCGGGGCTCTCCCTAAGCAAGGTCTGTCAACTCTTCTATGCTTCTGCCAAATTACGTGATGATTTTGTCATGTGGGCTAATATCCCCCAGTGATTCAGTTTTAATCAAATGCATAAAAGTGAAGCATTGTTGGAGGGCGGTAACAAAACCGAGTGCTTTAGAGAGATATGGAAGAAGTACAGTTGGGTTTCAAAACTTGTGCATGTGCAAATGTAAAAAATCTTCCCCACCTCAGGAAGGCTCTGCAAAGCCATTACTTCAGACAGCAACTCACATTTATAACTAGCTTTAAATCTGTAATGTTTCTCACTGTAATAATAGAAAATATTATTCATATTGGAATTTATACTGTGGAGAAAGGGATTGAAATTCACCGTACGGGTGAATTTCAGGGCTGTTATTTCATACATACTCTAACAATATCCAACTAGATTAGTAGAACTGTACAGCAACCTGTACAAATGTCAGGATAAGGTTTTAAAAGTCAATAGCAACAGCAAAAGATGGCTCAGGCCACAGAAGTAAGTTGCTTCTGAGGGATACAGATCATGCAGGTTTTGCAATAATCTAGTATGATACAGTAATGAAGCTGTTATAACTGGCTGTCTCACTGAATACATGTAAATGCTTTGTGCGGTTCTATAGCAGTGCCTGCTATGGTTGTGGAGGAACACTGTCTAATCCTCCACAGAGAATCAGAAATAAAATTAATTTTTTAAAAAAATTTTTTAAAAATAAAAGAACATACAAAAATTCAAAGGCCATTTCTAGATTAGCAGATGGTTTATAGATGGATAGTGCCAACCCTGTAGAGAGAAGCAGTTGATGCTGACAACACACGTCCATAATGTACACTTTTCAAGGCTTTTTATTTCAGATTAAGTCTAGTCTGGACTGAATGTCCATTTGCAGCTGGAGTGCATTAGTTACACTCCTGCAGTGTGCTAAATCTTCCAAATCTGAATCCTAGATTCATCTTAAAGGAATAAAGTTGAGGCATTGCAAAAGCTCCACATGACATGAACCAAAGCTCAATAAGAAAGAAAGAAAATTATGCACTTCAAAAGCATGTTCTTGATTCAAACTAACACACTAACAAAGATGTGTTCTAAAAATACATATGCATATCTCAGCCCACACACATATGCATATAAACATATACATATTACTAGCCCCAAAAAAACCCCAAAACATTTCTACCATAAACTGGTGGATATAATTTATCTGTTTTCTTTATGAGTTCATTTTCTCTGTTTACTACAAACCAGCATAGCTCTATCAGGATTAATTTGCCCAGTATTTTTTTTAACCTTCAGTCTAATTAAATTTTAAAAACTTTTAATGAGCCTTATCATACAATTTTTTCCTCCATTAAAATTTGATCTCAGAATAGTGATCCAGTAATTTGAAACTAGTTAAAATTGTTCATTAGCATACCATTTTGAATACTGAATTAGATATTGCACATACTTGTAAAACAAATGTTGCATGTTAAACAAGTTGATGTTCTGTAATACTACATAGTTTATCAGGGAAACTATCTTTGTACATTTAGCTTAAAGTCTTGCCAAATACACCAGTTGATTTGCCTTGGCAATACTTTCTCTTTGTAAATAACCAGTGTTTTATTTCTAAGCAACAATGGAAAAAATAGTTTTCAATCTGATTGTACAACAATAGCTCAAAGATGCTAAAAGATGTGTGAAAGAAAGTACAGATCCCCCAAATGTTCTAATACTACTGAAAAGAGTGACAAACATAACCTTTCATATATAAGGATAGGGGAAGAAGGAGGGTTTGTGCATTTAGTCATTCACACACACTACAGCCAAGTTAGAATAGAGAATTTAGGGAGATAAAATGCCTGATATTCAACATTTCTATGTTGGTTTAGAAGACCCTTGGCTCAATTACAACCAGCAAATATTTGGATTTTTTTTTAAACTTGGGTGTATTGTTCATTTCCCAAGAGAGTTTCCAATAAGCATCTAGAGCACTTACAAACTGAAAAATACTATGTTTTTAAGTGCTATGTTGCTCAGAGTTTTGCAGTGCACAGCTTGTGAACATATCTCCCTTGCTTTATATTTTTGCATCCTGAAGAGTGTATGCTCAGCACATACAGGACTGTACACTGGAAAAAGAACCATGTACTTGCACTGTGCTACAGCAGGCACTCCAGAAAGCACCTTCTTCCCAAAGACTGCATACCTCACCACTTCTTATGGAAAACAATTCTGTTCATCCCTAGGGAGTTCATTTGGCTGATGCAGGGTAAGACCATGTCTTATTAGGATGTCCTCATTGATCAAGTATCCCAGAAAAAATCAGGACCTGGCTTTAAATTCTCTGCTACTCTACTACTTTAAAATAGCTTGTGTTTCTGCCTGTTAAGTACAGGTTGTGTACTGCACAATGCTATTTATCCACGTATCCCATTTATATTGCAGTAGCTGAATACTTCATACACCTGGATGCTCTGATATTTCAGATGCTCAGTATCATTTGATGTTTACAGCAGTCAGTGACACATGGGATATGGTGATAGGAGCTTTGAGAAGCTCCTGTCCACAGTACAAGTCCACAAGTCTATTCAGCTGACAGCATTGTTGGGAATGAAGGCAGTTGCATTTAACATGGAAAATGTTTTCCATGAAGTTCTGAATGAAGAATTATACTGAAAATGCATTTTTATGAATACCAAAGAAGCTGAGCAATGACAAAAGCTAACATTTAAAATGCAAAACAGCCAGTGTTGTGTGACACAGTGTGAGATATATCTCAAAGTCTTAAGGCTGACTAATTGAATTGCCATTGAAAAGATGTCATTTAAAGAGACATCTCTGCAATGAAACATGGGTTTGCTGTAAATGACCTGTCATTAGAGCCATGGGTAATGTCCGTGTCCAGACTGAAAAATATTGTAGCTCCCAGCAATATGCTCAGTAGGAATTAAAACAGCAAGAACGCTAAGAAGTCGGCGTACATGAACCACCAGAGAATTATGCCTCAGGTGCTACGTTGATTTACTTGTTGGCATACATTAATTGAAAGCAATCAATAAGGCTGGTGGTACAACAGAGGGAATGCAAAAGAAGTAATCGATTGCCACACTTATTCATTTTAAACTTGGAATACAGGAATAATTTAGTCTAAGATTTTTCATTTCTGTCAATACAGATAATGGGATTACTTATTTATTTTCTATTCTTTCAGCACTAATTATAATAACTATGATGCCTTTCAACAGCCTTCATGTAAACCTCAGCATTCTGATTAGCAGCTGTTAACTTGCATATAATGGGAGTGACTTCTTCCAACTGAGAAGTTAGAAATTATATGTTTTTGTTATTACAAATAGTGTTATCATTTTGTCACAAGGAAAGCAATTATAGATTTTAATAATTATAAACTTGAAGTCAATTGGATTTTTCCCTTTATGGTGTATTACATTTTAAATTCTTTCATTCCCGAATATAAATATTTCAAAGGAATTGTCTAAGAAGAACAGAAAGAGCTGTTCTGATTTTTTTTGTCATTCAATGTGCTGTAACATGTTCATTGTATATGTCCAGTGTTGACTGGTATACCATATAATTTAATTTTTAATGTAGCTTGCTATGGCTCTTGTTGTTTCTTATTTTCAACAATTATTTCTGGGAGGTCCAGAAGTCAGTTCCAAAGACCACATTGCCTAAAAATAAAATAAATAGGACCATTGCTTCCTATGTGGACTTGCATTTATCACCCTCTTTTCATGGAAACTGATCATCCTTACTGATCTTCTGTTCCCAGAGAGATCAATGGAAATCAGCTCACTGTTATTCATAACCACTTTGCATAAGGAATGGACATTTATTTTGTGGTAAGCATGGTGCCAGACACTATCATAATGTCTTTGGTGTCACTGAGTTTTCTCAAAATGTGTCCATAAATGAACAAATTCTAAAAACTTAGCCTCTTTCAAATCTGCATTGCTTTCCTTCTGATCATGCTCAAAGGCATTAATTCCACATAATAGTGCTGAATTCAACCTCCAGACAAAGAACTGGATCTGCAACACGTCCTTCTGTTCATTAAAATGATGTTGACGTACAGATTTGGTTCAGGTTTGATGATGGCAAGCTGATTTAGTAAACATTGTTTGCCATGGTTCTGGAGGGGTGCAGGCAAGGCATGAAAGATTCTATACAGAAAAAAAATAAAATTGTCCATACCGATTAGAGGGCAGGATGCTTATTAGGGGTTTGCCTGCACCTGGCATATTTTTTGCTACGCTGACCTGTGTTTTGCTTGTAAGTGAACTGAACCATCCAATTGCAATTTCTGTGTACATATATTTTGTCCGCAAACTCTTGCTTAATTTGGTTCTAAAACATCAGTTCTACAGCGTTATTTTCTAGTGCAGTCTAATTGCTTCTTATTCTTGGAGGAAAAAAAAAAAAAACAAAACAACACAACAAAACAAAATCATAGGAACAAATCCCTCACAACTATTACCTTTTTGTTAGACTGAAGGAACCATAGCCCTGCAGATATTACTTTTACCAGAGACTGGAAGTGTAGACAGTGAGGGTGATCCTGCTAGACAAGCCTGAAAGCAAAAAAGGAATTCATATCCAACTGGAAAACCAATTTTCTGTGAACTCTAGTAAGTTTACTGCAGGCCTTTTGAATTGCCTCTCGATTACTAATGTGGCAGAGGTTTGTGAAACACTGAGCAACAGTATCAAACTCACTTAGGCCCTTTTCCCTGACAGTGCTGTACAACAGTATGGAGTTATGGATTATACATTTTTCAACAGTTCTCCAGCCAAAGGTTAATTCAATTCCTGGAAAGGAGAAAGTCCTGTCTGCCAATTACTATGCAATGTGTGAGACTGAAAGTAAGGCCTGAATCCCAGGTTGCTGCTTCAGGAATTCAAAGTTAGGCTGAAGCTCATTTTCCCTCCCACATGTTCTCTAAATCATATTCACAATTAACAATTTCAATAGTTTGAAGTAGTTTGAGCTTTTCATTCTGAAGCCTTAAAGTAATGATACTGAAAGAGACAATACTGAAATTAGAATTGAAATTTAACATAATTACAGAACTGGAAGTAGATACTTCCACCTCAAACGTTATCATTTCTTTTTAAACACTGGAGAAAGGTTTTATGGCAGCCTAAAAAATGTAATATTCTACCTCAGGCTGCTCAAAGTTTTTGCCATCTATTTGTGCTACAGTGGAAGATTCAGAGCCAGCTTTTAAATTTGTCTATTAAAGCAAAAAAAATCACCTTTTGTATTTTGCACTACTCATTTAAGACTCTAACAAAGAATGGCAACAGCTAAAGACATATTAATTCTCCTTTCTTGCAGTAGTGAAGGCTAACTACTTTGCATTTTATACGGTCCCATATAGCTGCTCAAATGCAGAACTAAAATTATTTCATATAACTTCTATTTGAATGGAGAGATTTAGCAGCTTCTTTTGTGAGGGACAGAACAACAGCCAATTTATGGATTTGTTTAACGTCAGTAAATCTAAAGAATGTTCTCACATTTTCAGGAACTACTGACAGCAACTACACCCTATTTTCTCTCTGGGTTTTTTCCCCCCTTTCCCTCTCCTTTGAAAGTTATGCTGTTCAGCTTCTTCTGGAAAAATGTAATAGGTGCAATAAACAGCTTGTGCTGTGCAGCCTCCCTTCCTACCAATTCAGGTTCTAAATTCCTTCTCTAGCTCTCTTACAACAATGTTAGTTACAATTCACAGTGGAAAATGTGCACATCATCAGGTCAGCTCCACATTTCCCAGTTTCCCACCAGCACATGCCAACGTCATGCAGAGGGACAAAACAGGAAAGGATCTGGGACTGATCTGGAGCAGCTTGCTTCTCATTAGCCAGCCAAGAAGTACATACTGCTCGGTCACTCAGTAAGACTAACAGAATAGATAAATACTGTGCTAATGTGGACATTAATTTATGTCTCTCTCTTCTCCTCTGCTACTTGTAGGAACTTAGATATCTTTGAAACCTCATTCTCTCAAGCAAACTGAAGAGTCAGCTAGCAGATTCCAAGATTAGCTATGAACAGAGTGATTGTCATTGTATAATTGCTCAAATGTTTTGTCTTTACCTGTTTGAAATATGAGAGAAGAGGATAATGCAAAACTATTCCAGTTACAGGTACTAGACTCCACCTATGCTGGCCAACACAACTGTGAAACTCAGACTGAGAACCAGTGTGACTGACTCCCCTCCTCTCAGACAAGTTTTATCTCAAAGACTACAGCCTTATCAAATATATATTAAATAAAATAACTTTGCAAAGAAGCAAGCAGAAGTATTCTACCCTGAGCTATTAAATGTCCTAAGACAAACAGCAATGAAAGAACCAATTCCTTATCAAAGGGAGATAAAATGAACAGACAAGGGACAAAGGCATAACAATAATATTATCAAAGGTTTACTGCAGCAGCACTTGTCCAAGTTGGGTTTGCTAAAAAAAACTCCAACAAACCACTAGGAGCTTTGTAAAGAGATGACAAAGGCCAGAATGTATCCAGAGTACTTCAGCTGTACATTTTTCTTTGTCTTTTAATAAACAGAAATTCATTGAAATCTCATTTGAGTGGGAAAAGTATCCTATAAGCAAGCACACTGTTTCTGTAGAACATACAATGATCGAGTATCCTCAACCCAGAGTCTCAAGTTTATGTTCAAAGATCCACTTTTAAAGCACTGTATAAACGGTTTCACAATTTAATTACAGGCTTATAAGCTTTATTGAATGAACCCTTCTGCATGCTCTGCTCACCAGATTATGACTACAGAGATGTTATTTAGGGAACATTAACCTCAACCTTTCATTTGAATCAAAACTTATAATTTTAAACTTTTAAAGGCAACTTATCTCCCACATAAAATTACAAACAAAAAGTGGATTTCAAACACAATATAAAATAACTGCCTATCAATCTTCCCTATCAGACCTTCCATGCTCATACTATCTTAGCCTGCAGATCCAATTATCCTCCAACATTTGCTGCTCAACCATGCTGAAATTATTCACCAGACCTCCAGTTAGACTGCAATAAGAGGCCTGTAGGTGCATTTACACTCAGAGAAATAAGGTATAAATGCTGGTATTGCTGTCACATCTTTTTGAGTTACATGCACAGCCATAAGCTGCACAGTAATGAATCAGACTATTTCCAGCTGCTTTATCCATTCATTTGCATGGTATTTGGAATTGTTAATTAAAAAAAAAAAAAAAGTAGGTGCAGAATGCCTTCAAGATGATACAACTCTTGACCTAAAGGCCTTACAAACAAAAGTACTGATGCCCCATGGAAGATATTTCCTCCTGTGCCCAGACAGCCAAAGCTCCAGCATGGATATGTGATTATCCTCTGTAAAGGCAATCTCAGCCCTTTACATTTTTTTCCTTTTTAAGCTTTACATTTTAAGTAAGTAATCATACATACTGAAACTACATTGACCTCAAAGATTATGTTTTGCACAAAACTTGGCAGACTTTCTCCTTCTCAGCAAAAAAAATAACAGCAGATTAATGATAAAATGGTTTCTGATGCTCCAGTCTTCATGGTCTTTGCTCACTGCAGTAGTTGTATATTTTGGCAAAACAAAAGCCCTCTGCCACAGGACATCGGAACACACTGCCAAAAATGTCAGAACCACAGTTTTCAGCCCAAAGCTGCAACTACTTGAACTGCAGGAGTCATTTCATTAGCTGACAGCTGCAATAAGCTGTTCTTTCTCTATGTGGAGAAGCTATTGGTGGGAGGTACAATTCACACAGGCAGCCTCCCATAAACCATTTACCACCTTAAGAAAAATATACGTAAGAAAACATTCACAAATTAATGTGCAGTACCTTACCTATCTATTACCCTTATGCTCTTAGTGCATTCATGCCTTAACATTTTGTATTTCAAAAGCTCACAATAGACTCTAAAGACATGGACAAAGATCAAGAAAATTCAAATATTTTGTTCCCATTTGTATTATTTTTGCTGATCTAGAGAAGTTAGAGCCTTGGTGTTTCTTGATGACATATCTGTGGTGAATATGTTTGTACTGACCCAGGGAAAACAAAATTAAGTTTAGTTACAGGTTGAAACCATGATGCTGGTGTTTATTTACTCCATTGCTACTATTAAAAGTAATAAAAAATTGTAACTGGAAATGTAATTAGCTGAAAAAGGCATTAAGACAGTTCAAAACCACGTGGTATTAACAAAATACAGTGTATCACTGAGTACATTAACATACATAGACATTTTCAAGCCTTTAATGCTGTGAGAACCTTTAGTCCCCTAAATGTCTGAGGAAAGCTGTAGATGGGCATTAGTCATGAAGGTGGTGGGAAGAGGGTTCAGTGTCACAAACGAGAGTTTGCCAGCCACTGCTGAGCCAGGAAAGTAGCCTTCAGATCCACCTCTTCAAATGGTTTATCTATTATTCAAAAACTTTACATGGAAACCACTGAAAACTGCTGGTAGGTAATAAAGCAACCGAACACCCTGCTTTGCTTTTTTTTCTTTTAATCTGTGTTACATTCACTACATGAACCCAAAACAGGTATAGAATCTCCATTCTCCCAGCAAATCTCCTCTATTCTTCATCAGTAGCTTGTTGCTAAACAAAGATAAATGCTATGTTTGAATGAAAATAATAGAAAGATGAGTTATGTAATATTTGATACAGCATTTACTGACCTATTTTTCATCTTTTTTTAATCACATAGCATTGTACAAGCAATTACACAGCTTCTCATTTTATTTTGTCTCATTTAGCAATTTTCTTTGGTTTTTCTTTGGGTTTTTTTTGTTTCATTGGTTTTGGGTTGTATTTTAATCTGAAAGAACATTGAAAAGGCTTGATATGGACATTTTACTTCCAAACTACAGTCATTCCATTATAGATGATTAGTACCAACCAATTAGAAAACTACTGCAATTGAAGCAGAGTCTTGGAGAAGGGTGCCACATCTCTGTGGCAGACACATAATTAGCTGTCACATCCACAGAGTATTCCCTAGCACCGAGGAAAAAACCAAAGCAGAACAAAACAGGCACCTTCCTCCTGCACTCCAGCTATGGCTCTATCCAGCAGGTGGTCCAAGTGAAGCAGCATTTGAGTTGTTCCAGCTGCCTATGGAAGCAGTTCTTATCCATTCAGTTTTCTGAGCCATTTAAAGAAGTCATAGAGAAGAAGAAAAATATATTGTCAAAGTTATGTATTCCCATTACTTTTCTCCAGAATTACCGATGAGAAGAGTATCTGTTCCACTAGAGGGAGGAGTAGGCTCAAGAACTGAATTTCCAAGTAATGTTCCAGTGCCACCTACAATAACAGATTTATTCTTACATGAAGGATGGTTGTCAGAAAGCATTGAAAGGGCAAAACTGGAATAGGAAGTTCTGTAACCACAAAAATGAAAAAAAAAACAAAAACAAAAACAAAAAACAGAAAAGGAAGACTCTCACTTGAGGTACTTTTGATTTTCTTATTTTATCCCTATTTATCCTGAAAAAGGGATGTGGTTTTAGTTACAAATCAAGTTTTTCAAAACATATTTAGATTGCTAGATCATGTTTTTTTTGACACAGGGATAAAACTATCTGGAACACAGAAGCAATTTGTAGCTTATCTCCTTTCTTGTAAAGAGCTTCAAGTAGATGTTTATTTCCATGTATTTGGTCTTATTGCTTCTTATTGATAAGACTTGGTAACAAGGTGGTGTCTTCACCTGAGAACGGGTATATTTAAGCACTTATAGATCATTAATACCTTACAAGTATGAAGATATTAATATGTCCAATTCCAATGTTTTCCCTGAACATATAGTTGAGATTGAGCAGATGCAGAGATTTCAAAAGTTCAATTTTTCCCAAAGAAAACTCGAGAAATGCAAAGCTCCCATGTCAGAGCTTCTACCTGTTCACCTGCATATAACTATAAGGCAACTCACTGTCATGAAGAGATTAAGGTCATTCACTACTGAAACTATCTTTAGTGCCTTTGGTAGGGACAAGTCCTGTGACTATTTAGTGCAGCACAAAGGAGGCAAAGGAACAGCTGTATCTTATGCAGACAAGCAAGGCTACAAGGAGATGTGGCTTTAGTCCAACCTATCCATCTTACCTGCCAGAGAATAGCTGTACAGAAAAGGAGGACATTTATGGAGGAGCTAGAGCCTGCATTTCTCTCCTCCTGCCCCTCTGAAACAGCGCTCAGACTGAGGTACAATCTCCCCTTCAGGGAGTTTTGTGATGGTATCCACACAGGTGCCTTACACACATACTGAGCATAGTAGCATGTTTCTGTCTTCTGGGTGGGTTTGACCAGCAGCTAGCACATTTGACTGTCTCACCAATGACTGAGAGACAGTCTAAAAACAAACCAACCCCCTCTGTGTTATGCAATCATTCTAGACAAGACTCCAACAAAGAGGAGTGCTGTATTCAGAAAGGAAGGTGCAGTTAAATATTGGTTAACTCCCCAGGCATTGGGTTTCATAGTGGCTTAGCACACACCCCTAGAAAATCTTGTCTCTTGCAGAGATTTTCCTGTAGTACATTCCATCAGGCCAGAAAGACAGACATTATCTACAGAGCTTAAAAAATTCTGTTTATCCCGGACCAGAGATATTAAACTCCCTGGATATCAAGACAGAAGCCTGGAACTTGATGCGATGTAAAGAGTAGGGTCAATGTGCTTCTGGCAGGCCCAGCAGGAAATGTGCTGCGTTGTTTTATATTGCCTAGTGTTTTCTAAATATTTAGTCTCTCATGCTTCTCATTACTGTAGCTCAGCCAAGAATCAATGAAAATCTGAATAACTGAGGTCAGCTGAAATTTTCCTGCCTTCTCAGAGATGTGTGAAGGTTTGAACCATTCTCCCAAGCAACATGTTAAATTATAGTCAGAAGAAAAGCAGAAAGC
The DNA here is from genome assembly GCA_013398175.1 of Climacteris rufus. NCBI lineage: Eukaryota > Metazoa > Chordata > Aves > Passeriformes > Climacteridae > Climacteris > Climacteris rufus. Next base: position 157,087 of record VZRZ01000887.1, on the reverse strand, counting down.
GCTGTAGAATCATCTCAGCAGAAAAGGGCAGAACTGTCTTGTACTAAACTGCAAGAAATATCTAGTGGTTGTCTTATTATAGGTTATTCCTGACATCAGGATAGGAAGATGTGTGTAGTCTGAGATTAGAAATGCATCGCAGAGTCATATAGATGTCAGTAAGAAGAAATTTGCATTATTTTGCTATTCCCAAAGTACATAGATTTCCCTTCTGAATGTCTTGACCTGTGAAGATAAGCAGATAAGCAGAAAAGCTGTAGGATTCACACTTGATTCCTGTTCTCAGAAAAAACATTCTGAATAATATCATCCACCTATGGTTGGGCTCTTTCTGGATCAATGCAAGGTTATGGCCACTGCCTCTTTAGATCTCAGCTGATTGGCACAGAACTTGTGTCTCATTAGTCAGAGCTGGGTGATGCTGGGCACAGAGGGCACTTTAGCAACAGCAGATTACAAACTAGGCAGCCTTGCAAAAAGTATCACAATAAAGTTGATGTATTTTGCTTTGTAGTATTCTGCATACCTTGGCATAGATCAAGATCACTTTACCTGATTTCATCTTTTAAAGTGCTGCCCATTGCTGTGAGTTGCATAAAGTGAAATTGTTTCATTGGCATGAATCAACATGAATAGGTACAATAGAATTATTGTACTCAAAGTTATTTATCAAGGGAAGCAAATACATACCCATTACGACTTGTCCTAAAATAAAGAAGGAAGATCTGCTTCCATCAGTAAAGGAGCAAAGGGGAGCCCCTTTGAGCCCTTAGGCATTTTACCTTTACAAATATGTATCTGTGAACTCAGGTAAGAAACATGAGATTTACTCTAATGACAGCAGGTCTAGTCTAGAAGATCTAGGAAAGTCTTTCCTGAAAAAAACTGGTTGAAGTATTAAAAAAAAAAAAATTCAAAGTACACATTTTTGCAGAAATACAGTTGTGAGCTGCGTTGTCAGTATGAATGGGCTATTGCATAGTTGCACATTGGCTATCTGACATGACATTAAGAAATGATATTAAAAGAGGAGTTATGGTCCCTCAAAATCATTCAGACCACCTACTCCAAATTTCTCCTCACAAAGATTTTGAGAGAATTTTTTCTTATTCAGAAAAATGTTCACAGTCAGGATGGTTGCTCATATTATGGATCCAATGTGAGAAATTAAAAAAAAAAAAGAAATCACACATTGGCAATCTACATGCAAACCCCATTAAAAACACTTTAATTACATAAGCTGATAGAAACACAACACCCCTCTGCAATCAAGTAGATGATGTTTAAGCATGGCAAGGCATGAAAATGCCCATCCTTCTCTTAGCCACTTATGTTCAGCACATTTTAATATTTGTTACCAGAACTTTTAAGATGAAAAAACCTCACTATCTCAAAACATGTCCAAGAGCTAAACTTTGTGCCTTACACCTTGCATGTATATTTCAAGATTGAAAGTTTTGTATTTCCTAAGTTAAAATGTTATGGACAGAGCTCTGTTCATTTGATTAAAGTATGTTTTTGATCTTTTTCAACTGAGATAATGCTTCAAGGTAGAGAAGTACTACTTACTCTACACACTGTTGAGAAACTAGAAAATTAAAATTCTTGTTTGGGTAATACATTGAACACAATTCAAATGATATCACACTCTTCATTCCACCATGGCTGTAAAATTATGGAAAATGTACTCTTTTCCCCTTAGAAGAGAAGGGGACTGCTGCTTGGTTTTGCTTGCCACCTAGTCATTATCAGTATTTAGATATGCATTATTCATATGGGTATCCTCTGCTTGCTATGGCTGTTTTCTGATATGAGGTTCACACACAGGCTGTGGGTTACTCCGAAATACACTTCAGCAAACAGAGATAAATTTAACTTGCAGTGTCAAATCTCCATGCAAGATGAAGAATATTTGGACCCTGTAATTCCTTCTGCCATACTTTCCATTCTCTCATTGCTCTCATATTTCACCCAGAGGAAGTGTTCCTATCTTTGCATAACAGAATGCAGACAGTTCAAAAGAGTGCCTTGTTTTCATCCATGTACACCACACCCAATCTGAAAGTTATTTGAAATAGTTTTTTCTGTGCTTCATTTTGACGCCATAGACAGTCAAACTTGATAACAATACTGTGATATGGGAAACAGGGACACTTTATAATCCTTAAACCTTACGGGTGCAATGTTCTCAACAACACCTTCTTTTTTCTTTTGAAAAACGTTCAGAAGGACTATTAGCCAAAAATACTTAGCTACATCAGTGGCTTATCTGGGGACTGCAGTTGGCTTTATTATATTTAAATATTTCAGTTAGAATTGTCTGCACTCCTGTCTCCCTGCAGACAATTTGTTTAACTTTCCTGTTCGATTTTTAACACAGAATTCAGTTGTCAGCTATGAAAATTCAAACATGGGTTCAAAGAGTCAAGTCATATCCTTAAACACATTTGTCACTAATGAAATTCTTTACACAGCTAGGGTGCATTTGAGACAAACTTGCAGAGTAATTAATCTGAGTCACCACTACCACTGGTGATAAATTAGAGTGAAAAAAAAGCATTTGACTTTCATATATTAAATTGGGTGTGGCAGGAATTGCTGTTAGAAGTTTAATAAATTTGGAAAGAGAGATAAGGAATCAAAATGAGTTTACAACTCTTTTGTCCAGCTGTTCGTAGTAAAATCCTAAAGTATTTGCATTCTTGGAACAAGAGCAAGTTAAAAACAGTTGCAATTTGCTAAGATTTCCATATTTGCCAAGGGCAGCACCATATGCAGTAAATCTTCTCCTGCAGTTAGGTAATGTGTTCTTACATCTATATTGTTTGAGAGGATCACTTTACCTTTCATGCTTAGCTTTTTTTGTGCTTTCTAACGTTAATTTATTTTGAGTGTGGAAGTCTTAATAAGGAAGGTAAAGAAGTTCCTTAAGTCTTGGGGTTTTTTAGAATGGATTGCAAGAGGCCAAAAAGCATGATTTAGGCAACACAGAACATCTATGCTCACAGCAAGTGAGCTATGAAAAGATTTCTTCCATTACCTTACTTTTAGAAAGGAGCTAGAAGAACAAAAAGAAAAATAAATAAAATAAACCAAGTGTTTAATTGACAATCGTGTCTGAGGTCAAACAGGTACATAAAATACTAGAAGCATCAAAGTGTGATATATTAGATCACATAATCAAATATGGTTCTTTTTGAATATATAGTCACCATTATAGCAAATTTATTAGTGTGAAAAGTCACCATTGTTGGCAAGTGAATTCTAGTTTAACAGATGAGTCAAATTCCTTCTTATGCCACTTTAGGAGCAGAAGAGACTTAGTGCTATGGAGAGTAACAAAGATGCACATTTAGGTTCATTTTTCGTGCCTCCCCATTTCTTCTCTCACACAGGGAAATCTGAGAGGGAAGTCCAGACCATGCAGTGGAATTTATGCAGAATCATTTCACTTAAACTGAGGGAAGTGATATAGAAAAGAACAACATTCCAATCGCTACTTAAGGTGTTTCTTTCTTCAGCCTGAAAATTTCTCCAGAGGGATTGGTATGATGCAGAACTTTCTCAGGTAGGGAGCTTAGATTAACCCCACAGAGATACAGAATTGAGATGAAGGAACTTTTGAACTCAGTGCCACTCCTTGGCTGAAGGAAGCCGTGTGGTTTGAGCCAGGTGAAGATCCAGGCAGCATGAACTACAATACAAACCATGGCACCTACTTTACTTCAAAAGACTGAGGAGAAAGAGAAGNCACACACACACACACACAAACTATTCAGCATTATAGTTAAAGGAAGACAAGCAAGTAACATCTTCCATCTTTATTGTGCCAGGCTGCAAGGAGACAACGATGACACCTGGGACCCAAACAGCACATAAGAAAAGCCTGTGGCCCAGGAACTCAAGCACTTGGCTGAACACAAAACTTTCTGTGCTCTGGCTTGTACTCCTTATACCAATTTTTAACATTATAACCACATGATATTCATCTGAAGCCACTTGCATTATAGTCAGACCAAAAGTAGCAATATCTTCACGCAGCTGGGGACAACCAGTAGGTTACCAATTCTCACTGCTGTTGCCTGCCAACTCATTTTCTCCTGCCACATTTATATTGCTGGTAAAAGGATCAACTAACTTACACTGAGGAGCAAGAGATGAGTTGACTGTGGAAAGAGGACAAGTACATTCAATATGTTCACTCCTGACAAAGTAGAAAGCTAGAGGGCACCTGAGGAAGCAAATTTACTGTGTGAGAACATGACTTGGCAGACCTGGGACACAGACATGGAAATGGCTAAGAAAAGACAGATGATACAGGATTGGCAACAAACAAAAATGTCCTTATGGAAGTCACACAGAAATGGCCAGGGAGGCAGGAGGATGGTACACACTTGGACCTGACTATGGACAAGGACAGATTAATGAGTGGAAGTCTGGAGGACAGAGGGAGTTAATTGAAACTAAGGATTGATGTGTTTGGCAGACTGTAAACTGGCAACAATGAGAGAGAACTGATGGGGCTGATGATTAGAAGATGGATAGGGAATGAAAGATTTATGGACTGAGCAGTTTAGACACATAGTGTTACAGGTGAAACACTGGATATCTGTTAAGTCTCTCGTAGATTGGAGAAACATTTCATTGTATCCCCCAGCACGCTGGGTAAGGATCACTTGAGTCTTATGAAACGTAATGGTGCTGTTTCACTTGCAATGTAAGTTCAAGGTGTAGATACTTGCTTTACAATTCTTTCAGGGGCTTTAGGGTTATTCATTTTTCCTGTCCTTTCTACAGTTTTTGTTTTGTTTTAGTTTTTTAGTCTATCATATAATTGGTGAGGAGGACACAACCATGATTCTCTTCATATTTCTGAATGTGAGATTATATATATACATATATATATATTTTTTTTTCATATATGTGATAGATCATCCATGAACGTAGAAATTTGAAATTGTGTAAACTTTCCTTGCAGATACCATTTTCCCTAAATACATGCAAATATGTTGTTATCATGCTATGAAACATGGAGAGAGGTGAAAAAAACATTGGACCATAAGTTCCTCCTGAACCTAGAACCAAGGACTGGACCTGCATTTCCACAGGGCTTGACTAATACAATTTAAAATAAAGTGTTCACAAATAATGTTACCCAGAACATTAGCATTAATATGTAATTATTTTAATATTTTCCTCAACAGAAGACATCAAAACAGGTAAAGTTTCTGATCTTGTATGTTAACAAAGATGTAGCTAAGAAGGTAACAAGGACATACAGAAATATATTAGTACAAGGACATCTATTATATATGTTAAAAAATATAATTTCCATTTTAAGACACAGAAAAGGGCATCTGGAGGAAAAATACAGGTAGAAAATGTAAAGTTTAAGCTCACTAGTTAATTTTTTATCTCTTTCTTTCACAAGCACAGCTTCTTAGCCTCAGATGGATTCACACATTACACATACAACTTCTGTCACCTGCTATTTGAGAGTCCAGGTCTGGCTCTAAAGAAAAGCAACATGAGATTGCTACGTGTTTCTGAGGACACAGAACACATGCAAAAGGACAGGTGCAAACTTTAGGCGAACAAAATCACAGTTTCTTAAGAAGTTTCCTGTTTTTACCTAAAGAGTCATTTGCTTGACAGCTGATTCTACCCCAGAAGCATCACAGTCCACGTAAGAGATCAAGAGATCAAGAAAATGTAAATCCCTTCCCTTCTCACATCTTCTAATTTTTTTCTCTTCTTTTTACACACTTACCTGTTGACCTCTACAAGTTTGCTGAATTTATACCTCACCATATGCCACACAAACAAGTCAAGGAAATCCAGACAGAAGACAGATTTCTCAACTCTGAGTTCTACTTAATACTTTACACGTGTGTAAAGTATATTGCAGTATATATTAAAGTATATTGCATTTTCTCATCTGTATACATTGAAATTTACTACAGTTTCCTCAAAATAAAAACTTAAAAAAAAATCGGAGCCTTCTGTGAATAATATATTTACTTCTGTTGCTTAGATTGAAGTTTGGATGTGCACATATACCTTGAAAAGTTACTTGAAGGAAATACTTCACAAGTATAAGGTGCATGTGGATTATGTTGCTTACTGTGGTCCAAACCCAATTACATCAGAGACAATATGAAAAGTCCACAAAGTGGGGAGAAAAACCCAAAAAGCCCCAAACAAAAGAAGTAACGAAAAGCACAGAACTCAAATAGCCTTCCCTTTTACTAAAAAATTGTTGGAGGACTACATCTAATAAAGCTTTTGCTTGTGCCTTGATGAAGACACTTGCAGATGCCTCATTGTATAATTGGTTGAGTCCTCCTCAATTCTCCAATATTTGATTGGTCAATACTCAGTAGTGAGGATTCAGTATTACCAAGGAAAGGAAGAGGAAAGGATTGAGATTTCCTTTCACTGACTAAAAAAGTCAATCAGCAACCACCAAGCTGTTTCACATTTCCACAAAGGCATCCTTTGTTTTTATGAAGATTCTTATGGAAATCAGTGCAGCTTCTAGACAAGTGTCATTTGTGGCACCAAAAAATGCATGAAGCAATCTGTTATTGTATAGGGTTGGGACACAATTGCTATACAATTTGCAGAAATTTGCCTGTGTTTGCTGAAAGACTGAAAAGTAATAAATTACTCTGAGAAGCACTAGAATAATTTTATTGGCTTTCTGCCTTCTTTCCTTGCCCCTAATCACCAATACCTGGGTCTCTTTCCACACTCTTATAGCCTCTTTACACCAGTGTAATTCCCCTGAAAGGTACAGCAGTGCAAGATGTAAGTGGCAACCACACATGCAGACAAATATAAAATGAAAGAAGAAAAGCAGCATGTAGTAAAAGTGAGATATGATGTTTGGAGATAAGCCTTATTCCTCCATAATACAACAGGAAATATTTAACCTGTTTTGTCTACAAAGTAAATCCAACAAAGGCTTCTTTTCCCTTAAGTGAAGTGAACTTCAGCTTAATAAGGAACCTTCACAAATGCCAGTTCTTGCATATCAGTTGAACCTCAACGTGCATCTACACACAATGGTCTAGGATTAGAGAACGGTCCCTTTTACCTACATAGCTGTGAAGCATGGGTATCATGTAAAACGTTTTTCTCTCAAAAAAAAAAAAAAAAGCCTCTAAAGTTCTTCAATCTACTCAGAATAATCAGCAACTTTAAAAAAATCCTCTTAATAACGAAAATGGGAAATCGATATTAAAAACTTCTTAACTCCATTTAAATCCATTTTCGAATCATCGATCATTAATTAATCCTAATACATCCCAAAGAACATGAAGAAAAAAAATTAACCAAAAAAAAAAAAAATTTGCATTCTGATCGTGTTACAGGTAAAGATATCTGTATCCTGAATTTCGCAGATGTGTTTTGCACTTCTTTCTCCGTACGGTTTTGGTTTTATGTTTTTTAATACCTTCAGACTCAGGTGCGGCAACATTCCTGCTGCCAGCCCTGCACGGAAGGCGCGGCTCGTGGTCCGTCCCCCTGCGTGTCCGGACCGCGCGGGGAGCGAGGCTCCGGCCCCCTGCATGGGCGGCGGGGCGCGGAACCCTGCGCAGGCCGGGCCGGGCGCCGCGCCGAGCTGAGCTGAGCATCCTCCGCGGGGGCGATGCCCCGCGGGGCGGGGGCGACGCGGGGCTGCGGCACTGCAGCAGCAGGAGCAGCTGCTGCAGCGGAGCCGGAGACGACCTCTCTCCTCCTCCTCCTCCTCCTCCTGCTCCTCCTGCCCCCGCCCCGCCGCGCCAGGGGCCCTCCATTGTGCGGGAGGCGGCCGCGCACCCGCGGGCTGCGCATCCCCCTCCGAGCGCCGCAGCGCTCCTGCGTACAGGGGCGCTCCCCCCGCCCGGGGCTGGAGGGCGCGCTGTCACATCCCCCCTCCAGTGCTGCGCTCTCCGTTTCTAAAGACACTTATACACCTACATATATATATATACATGCACAAATGTATATACACTTTTTCCCCCTCCCGCTGAGTTTCGCTCTCCGCCCCGCGGGGATTCGGCAGGGCTAGAGGAGGGCGCTTCCCGCCCAGCGCTGCTCCTCGGCCGTGGCAACCCCACCAGAAGGGAAAAGGTTACTGCAAGCGCGGCGAAAACAAAGCCGGCGCTCCTCGCCCCGGCTGCAAGGACCGACCCGCCAGAAGTTGCGGTGCGGATCCCCCGCCCCGCTCCGCCCCTGTCCGCGGCGGCGGGACAGCCGGAGAGGCAGCCCGACATCGCCCGGGGCCGGCGGGCACGGCGGGGGATGCCGGCTGCGCAGCGGTCAAACTTCTTTGTTAATCACAGCCGAGCCCGAGGGCGGTGAGAGAGCGGGGGATGCATCCCGCGGAGCCCCCGGCAACTTTTCCCGACGAGGCGCACGCTGCCGGTACCCGCACAGAAACTTGTTGGACCGCTAACCCTGCGCGCTCGCCACTCTCGCATCCCCTCTCCCGCGGTGACCTCTCCCGGCGCCTCCGGGAAACTTCCTGCTCAATGCCGGTGCCCGGGAGCGGGAGCGGCCAGCCCGTCCCTGCGGCTGCCGGCCAGAGCCCGGCTCCGGCCGGCACTCTGCGAGGTGGGGCACTTACCCTGCGGGATCCGGCGGCTCTCACAAAACTAGCGGTTCCATCATCCAGGCAGTCCTTCCCAACTTTCCTTGCATAGAGCGAGGACAGAGCTCCGTGAATTTATATAGAGAGCGAGGGAGAGAGAGAGAAAGAGAGAGAGAGAGAGAGAGAGAGAGAGAGAGAGAGAGAGAAAGCTAGCTGTTCAGCAGACTTTTGAATAAAAGGGGGATGGAATCGGATTCCTCCCGGTATCAGGACCCTGGAAAATCAAATCCTTCTCCGGAAAGGGATTCTTTCGGCCGCGTTCTCTGTCCCACTCTTAGGGCGCGGAGCGGCAGGCATTGCATACAAATAGAGCCCGGCAGCGGCCGCGATTGGCGGCGGCGGCGCCCCCCGGGTCCTACAGCCCCCGCCGGGCANGGGCTCGGCCGGGGGACGGCGGCGGGGGCGAGTCCCGCTTAATTGATTCGTTACCTCGCCCATTGTAGTACGTGTGGCAGTGTTCGAGCAGGAGAAAGGCACATTCTAAGCGGATGTCATGCCATCTCTCCTTTCCTAACTGCTCTTGCAGGGCTATTGTGCAGGGAGGTTTGAGAAATGTGTCTGATTTATAAAAACAGGGCTTTATTAGTCTACAGCCTTTTTATTCATCTTTTTTTTCTTCCCCTGCACTGTCAAAATTATCCGTCACGTTCACTAATAATTATGTAGTTACTTCACTAATCAATTATTCATTGAATTCCACTTACCTATGCTTTTTCTTTCTCAAGTTATGGCTTTCCAAGGGCACATCTGCTCCTCTGTGCAAAGAGGGTAAACAAACGTTCCTTAAAATTAAGCAACTTATTCCCAATTAAAAGAGGATAAAAGTAAAAGAGCAGTTATCAGGCTAAGTTTTCTCCATGACAGAAGACAGATACAGGCAATTAATGATATTTAAATTATGGTCCTTCTTTGGATGTAAGGAATCATTGGACTAAAGAAAACAACCCATTTGAAAATTCAGGCAGCAAAAAGAACAAAAAACAGATGCAGCATTTATGGATCAACTGCTACAAGGAGAGGAAACGTGAGATAATGACAACATAGGTCAACATAACTGAGAAGTGAAAGCAACCTAAGCACTTACATATGCAAGAGTATCCCACATAGCTAAACTTCTATTACTGTCTGTGGATAATATACATTATATAATAAGCATTCATTTAGATAATAGCCATTAATAGGCTTAAAACTATGTGTGTAATGAAGCCTTTTAAATAGTGTATGAAGATTATCTAGGAATAAAGCCCACAATATATTGCAAAGCACCATGCAGTTGAAAGTTTAAAGATGCCACTTGTTCTACATAGAAGAAAGGAAATCAGCAACAAGGGGACTTGTTCAAAAGGTCCAGTGTGCAGGGTGGGTTTTTTTTTTTAATATGGCGAGGTCCTTTCAGTCTATATAGTCTATATAGGTCCTTACAGTTAATATGTACATTATTACAAATATTATTGAAAAGTCATACATACAGCACAGGGTTATTTGCCACTACCCCATTATTTCACTAGGTATATACATAGAAAGAGACAAGACAAAATAAAACATGGAGGGAAATCAAGTGTTTAAACAAATCTTGCACTTTGAGAGTCAAAGGTATTGGCTGGATCACTCTTTGAATGAAGTACTCTGCACACCTTGGAGCAGAGCAATAGAGAAGGCAAGAGGAAATCAGCATCTTGTGCATCAGCAGACTCTGACAAGAGGAATGATGATGAGTGTGGGATCAAAATCAGGTCTGGGTGCTTCACTTCAGATATACCTCACACCTTGTGTCTTTAAGAAGTTGAATCTTGTTGCGTGAAGTCTCTCACTGTTCTTTGAATTCTGTTGCTACTTTGTTGTGGGTATTTAATCCTTTAGATAACAAGTATATCCCAAATCAGTAACATTTCTGTAGTCAGAGGAGGCATACTAGAACAATTAATAAAATTCTTCTGTGAATACACATAGCTACTTACATATTTGTTGTTATTAAATAGAAGTTTAAGTTATGCTACTTTGAAAACAGCTGACTATTGCACTAGTAAATACAAGTTGTAAAGGAAGATGTTATAGTTGTTTGCAGTTTTGACCAAATACAGTTTCACTGATTTGTTTTTGTTTCTTTTAGGTCTACTTAGTTAAATTGTGTTTTTCTGAGAGTTCAGGACGTACCTCTCCTAATTTATTACTTCTGTTACACTTGCCATCCTCACCTTAAGGAGATTTCTGATTAAAATCAGTTTAAAAGATAACAGGCTCTGGGCTATTTTATTTAACATAATAATGCGAAATCATTGGCAAATTTAGCAAAAATAGTAGATCAGTATAAGTGCAAATGAAGGAGGCAATAACCAACACCATTACAATTAAGAAATTACCCTGTGAAGGAGAGAAATTGCCATGCCCATTGTAGAGTCTACAGAGATTAATGGAATATGGCTATGAAACTGTATTAATAGATAAATTGGGTGGGTGGTTAAACATCTGAGTGAAGATGATTACTTTGTAGTGAAACAAAACAAAGAGGAATAAATCACAAAGCTGCTCTATTACCACAATTAAAATGCAATTGCTTGATCAATTATCACTCTAGCTAATAGCTTGATGGAAGACAAGCAGATAAATAAAACATTATGCTGACCAAAGTTCTTTGAAGTATAAGAATAATAATATTTCTGTACTTATATGTTTCTTATTTGCATTCATTTCTGCCTAGTACACGTATAGTGCATTGCATAACAAAAGCAAGGCTGTATATAAGGTGTTTAGCTATTCCTTTGTAGTACATGAGTAAACATCAGTGATACATAATCATGATAATGCAATGGGTAAATATCCAACACAGGTTTAGATAACTGTTACAAAACTTTTCAATATTTTCCACATCTTTAAGAATCTTCTTGTTTTACAAACTTAGCAGCCAAAGGTTATTTGGAAGGGTTTCCCTTTGGAATAGTTTCCATGGTCAATATATGTGATGACATATGTTGGTTTCCAACTTGCCCTTGGAAAATAACTTGAGTTTATGTGGACATGGGGAGGTAGCAAAGCAAACTGTGGCTGTCATATATCAGCATTACATTTTTATATCCAGTAATCAGCAAGGCGTGCATTCCTATACAGGAAGGTAAGTGGTAACACGTATGTTTGTATGAAATCAAGTCTAGGGTATAAAGGTAAATAACTTGCTGTTGTACAGTATGAGCACCCTGTGATAACCTGATCCAAAGTCAATGGCAATGAGTAGACTTATGCCTTTGACCCAAATTCCTGGTCAAATATAATACTTATTATATGTGTGGAAGTATTCATATGGCATAGTTTGAATACACAGTGACCAAATATTTCGTAATGATTATTCAGCATGGAAAAAAGTTATGTACGTGTATTGACTAATAACAACACAGGTTCTGTCAAAATTGAGTAGTATTTCAGAAGATGCTTCAGTGAGATTCTCAGGTATAAAAGTGCAAGTAAATGGCAAGTGGTTCATAAATCCAGGTGTAGAGAGCTATATCTAGGATCTATTTTTAACATTTTAAAGCTTTGCATTATGCAAAAACATTACAGATGTTTGGCAAACGTGTTTTGCCTTTCCCAGGGAGAGAAAAATCAGAAAACATACAAGGCATTTGAACATATTGAAAGTGAGCAATGTATATGTTGTGAAGATGTAGGTATTGCTGGAGTGTACCAATGAAAGAGCAGAATTTGTCCTCTCCCCGAAGCCACAGGAGATCTCAGCAAATCCTTTGTATCCTGTTTTTGCCCTGAATATATGTAGCATTCACATTAAATACTTTCATTTCTGTTCTTGTTAATTTTTATTCTTATTTATCTGTATTCAGTAGTTTATTTGAAGAAAAGTCTGAGATACTCCTGCCATCTCATCACACAAAACAGTTTGAAAAATGGGGACTCCTTCCTTTCAAATTTCCCATTTGTAAAAGCAAGACATGTCTCCTGCCTATAAGAAAAAATATACTAATGAAGGCAGAAATTCAGTGTGGGAAAATTTTGCAAGGAAAAGAGTAGAGTGGTCTCTGAAGAACAACATTTCAGTGTGAAATTGGATTTTGAAGTTCTCCTAGAATTATAGGCTGAACCTTTCTCAAGTACCCTGTATTACCCAACATCCAGTACATCTAGTGATGAGTTGTCAGAAAATGTAAAAAGGAAAGAAAGGAAAAGGATAAAAGAAAATTCAGAATTACTAAAATGAGATTTCAAAAAAGGAGTTGAATAGAATAATAGAATCACAGAATGGTTTGGGTTGGAAGGGATGATAAAAGTCATCTCTTTCCAACCCCCCCATGGAAAGGGACACCTTCCACTAGAATAGGTTCCTCAAAGTCCCATCCAACATGGCCTTAAACACTTTAAGGGATTGGGCATCCATAAGTTCTGTGGGCAACCTGTTCCAGTGCCTCACCACTCTCACAGTAAAGAATTTCTTCCTGGTATCAAATCTAAACCTACTTAAGTGGCTTAAAGCCATTGCCTCTTCTCATATTATTGCAGAAACCTACAGATATACAAAAATTATGCTGTATTGAGCAGAAATTGGTCCTACCTAAGAGTAGACAATAACAAAAAATTAGCAAGCTTTCTTACAATAGAAGTGTAGGAAAGACAACAATAGGACTAAGGATGATTTAATGCAAAACAAGCTGGCAGTTGTCTTTGTTGCAGTGCGTGAAGGAGTATAATTGAGGAGGAACTGCTGTTCAGCACCTCATCCCTTTACAGTCACATCTGTAGTCCTCCATACAATTCTTTTATTCCAAAGTCCAAGACACTTTCAGTGTGATTGACAGCTGTTATCACAGGTAGGAATGGCTGCAGATCACAACTCCACGGGTCTCATACTGTTTGGGAAAGTGAGGGCTTCTTTCTTTTTTTTTTTTTTTTTTTTTTTTTTTTTTTTTTTTTTTTTTTTCTTTTTTTTTTTTTTATGTGAAGGAGAAATTAACAGTTTGGGTGTTTTCTGCTTCAGTTCTGTATTATTATCTATTGAAATGTATTGTGAAATACATGTCAGGTGACCTGAGAATTGGAAGGTCATTCTATATGCTACTTGCTTAGTGTCTTTTCAGAACTTAATAATAAACAAACATATAAAAACAAAGGACTAAGCCACATGCTGTAGTGTGCATAAAGACTGAAGTTTAAAGCAAGCTTGAAGTAAATGTGAAAAATAGGAAAGCCACATATATTCACTTAGTGAGGGCTGCAGGGGAAAGATAATGTCAGGAAAAAGCTAAATGGGTTAGTGCATTCCAGAAACTATAGGAGAGAAAAAAACCCTTCAAAAGTGTTTATCAGAGGAAAGTGAAGTGTCAGGGAGAAACTGTTCCTACTGCCAAATGAAGAGGAACATAAAGATTGGAGAAAATTGATTCAGACATTGGTGTCTCTAATTTTCTAAATTATTTTTGCTTCTGATAAAGAAAGCCATATGGTCATTCTGAAAATAGTTTTGATGGAGCTTCTACCAAAAATGTTAAAACCTAAAAAAATTAGATCAATATAATTTCTAGATTATATCACATTTGGTTTTAAGAGAGTAAACATAGAAAAATACAATATTTTTAACTAGGCCCCCTGATGCAGCTGGTGAGTGAGAAGCTGAGCCCGGTGACCATAGAAGCTCTTCAGGGCAGTTTGTATTATTTACATCCATAGACTTTAACAGCTACAGCAACATGAAAACATGCATTTTTGTTTGAAACACAAACTTGGAAAAATGCTTCCTTAGTCATCAAGTCTGCCTTCCAACGTTAGAGGAAACCTTGAAATTTTTTCTTCAATGTAGTTGAAATACAAAACTCAAACAGATCAATTCTTTTCTATGTGATGTAGGTAATTCTGGTTTCAATATAAACTGAAACAACAGTAGAGAAAACATATACATTATCCTCTATAATAGCACAAGACTTCAGATGTACATAAGATTTTGAACAATTGAAGATGCCTGAGCCTCAGGATTAGTGTCCCCTGAGGGCAGGGACTGTGCATAGCAGTGGACATGGAGCAGAGGATACCTGGATTCCAATCACTCCATGCTCTAGAGGAGTGCATGGACCTCCTGCTGCCACGGCTAACAAACACACGTGGTCCTTCAGCAAGAGTTTGTTGAATCTGAGACTTTAAGGAATGAATTTTTTGCACCTTTGTTCAGGAAAGGAATACTTCACTCTGGTTAGAAGATGAAGTTAACTTAGCTAAACTGGTTCAGTCTAGTTTGTGTTAAGAGTTTCATTAAGCTGCTAAATTGATTTCATCGTCTAAGGTATTTCTGAGGCATACAAGCCCTATGTAAACAGGGAGAGGCAAGGATATAAATTGGAAACAAAAATGACAAGGAAAGAAATTAAGATGTTTGATTGGACTATTAACATGTTTTAAAGGATGAAAATGAACAATACAATATGTGGAAGGATTCCCGGAATTAGGCCTGTTAGGTGGAGAAATAGGAGCTAGAAAACCCCAAACATCTGAAAATGTTTTTTAAGTTTGACATGTCTGTGATTATTCTGTAAAATTAATTTAAAAAATATTTGATAGGGAGCAATTCTGTACTTGTATGGACTTTTTCTAAAGTGACTACTTGGAAGTTATACCTTGTGTGACTCTAAGAATTTTTTCTCTTACTTGTGATATGTTTATTTCTAAAGTATTTTCTCTTAAAAAAATAGGAATCTAAGTAATTGTAAGTGAAGAATTGGTGGGGGCCTCCCATTTTATATTGTAACATTCCCTTAATTTTCATCCCTTATTTGTACCTTGGAGAAAGTAATGTTTTCTAGGAAATATTAAATTCACTTTACAATAAAATTACGAGGAAATATTAAAGCCAAGAATTAAACTTGTTTCCTTTTTAAAAAATTGTGATTTTGAATTCTTCTGAAGATGATCTAAAGTGCTGTGTCACAGGGGGAAAAAACTTTCCCTCAAAATGTCTCACTGAAGCATTTTTAAAGCAAATTGGCATAGTTTGGTCATCAGCCAAACCCATTCCTAAGCCACAACCTTAAATTTCATTGAAAAAAGTCTTACATTGCACCACTGAAATGTATTTTTGCCTATTTATTATTTATTTTTCTTTTGTGGCTTTGTTTTGTTGTGGTTTTTTTACTTTTCCTCTCACTGAAATACATTTCCTATGATTTGATTACAATGTCACATGATGTTTCTTCAAAACTCAGAACTGTATTTTTGGCTATGTTTTCTACGTATCAGTTTTTTATTAAAGGAGTCTCAAGAATACTTTTTTTTCCAGTTAAGGTTTCCACAAACTCACCAGAAATCAGTAAATAGTCTCTATATCTATGGACTAGATGAAGTTATTTTCTTCTTTCCACATCTCCACTCTTTGGATATTGATTCTTGCAAATGTGAATGAATGTGTGGATTGTGTTTGGTGCACGAGTGTTGCTGAAGCATCAGATGTTTTATTGGGTATTGTATTTGGTGCATTCGATAATTAATGCTTCTGGAAAGACAACCCAGACTTCATTTGGCCCAAGTGGAGAAGTCCATGTTTGTATGGGGGCTGCTTTTCCTCAAAGTTTCTTACGATTTTAGGCAGAAGTCTAACAGAAGAAAGGTTTCTTGTGTTTTCACTAAATTTTGGGGGGGTAGCAGCATGGAGACAAGAAATTTATTTCAGTGATATACCAAGCAGAAACGACCCCCAAAATTATGCATGCAAATATGACTTCAGATGACTTTTAAAAATATGTGTGTATGTCTACAATACGTGTTGCAATGTTTTTTCTCCTACTGCTGTTTTCTCCTCTTTCTTCGATTAAATACTGATTGTTCAGCCTTCTTGTTTTCCATTTATGTGAAGACATTAGGTCATTGAGTCCAGAAGATTATATTATACTAGCTTACCAAAATTTGAAGCTATTGTTAACAGTTGATTTTTGGTACAATAATGATGATTGGTTTTGCTAATTTTTCTTCATAATTAGGGTGGTTTAGC
Source organism: Climacteris rufus (assembly GCA_013398175.1). NCBI lineage: Eukaryota > Metazoa > Chordata > Aves > Passeriformes > Climacteridae > Climacteris > Climacteris rufus. The sequence goes on along the minus strand of VZRZ01000887.1, from coordinate 140,477 downwards.
TGATTTTGAGGATGAGCAGAACATGAATAACAAGCCTCAGTGATATTTTAAAGAAAAAAATGCCTATTTCCACAAGATACCACTCTCTAGTCACTTATTCTGATGTCTTTTCTTCCTTCCGCTCATGATGGTCTCTAGAAAATAAATATATATTTTTCTTTGCTCAGTTTCAACCTTATGTTTTTGCTTCTAGAGGGTATAGAAGATAGCATGAAAATGAGACACAATCTGAGTGAATAATCAGTGATTAATTTTCTGTTGTCTTTATTTTACTGCCATTTTTAGTCTTTTTAATATTTAGAAACAATTATGTAGAGTAGTCTGAAAATCCAAAGGCAAAGATTTATATTGCCTAGAAGGTTTCTGAAAAACTGTATAGTGTAAACTTGTCTGAAACTGAGAACCATGTACATTTTGTAACTATGGAAGTATGTCCCATTCTCGGTTTCTGTAAAATTCATGTTATCCACGTAGGTCTTTCAGTAGTAAGGATGTGCCCATCTGTTCATGAATCAGACAAACACACAGCTCTTCCTTCAGTGAAGATTTACAGGAAAACAATCTAAGCCCCGACACTACTAAAAAATGCCCTGATGTGTGTTTTTCCCACTGACAGCTTCTACTGATGATGAGAGACTTGATAACTTGGGTAGAGGAAGGAAGCTCACAGGAAGTCAAGAACTAAAACTCCAGCTTGCATATGAGGTGATTTTCAAGGTGGTTTTGAAAGTGACTAAAAGCAGCTTATGATTTTTAGGAAAGAAATGGAGACATCCCAAGAAGTGAGGAATAGTCAGGGGGTTTGAAAAAAAAAAAAAAAAAAAAAGAGGGAGAAGAAAAGAGATGAAAAAAGTTGGAGTCCAACATGAGTCTGGAGAGAGAGCTGTGGTGGGCAGGGACCCTGTTGGATGGACTGCTCACAGAGATCAAACTACAGCAGAGAGAGAGAGCACAGGCTGAGGAGATGAATAATGACTAGTGAGAGTCAGACATGGTCTCTCTGGGCTTCAGCAGGAAAACTGAACAGTGAGGAGCACCGACAAGCTGAATCCCAGAGTCTGAGGAGGTAAGAAATGATGATGTCCAGACCAAGGAAGGAAATGGAGCATGATGTGAAGCCCATGGCAAAACGTGAGATACAAATAAGTTTCCTTTTTAAAACCACAGATACAACAAATGATGAAAATACTGACCCTAATGATGGCTTCTGCAGTGAGTATTTTGCATGTGAGCAGAAAAGAAACAATTTTCTGTGTCTTGAGACAGATCTGCAAGTTAGTCAATGGGGAATAAGCACAGCACTGCAGTGCCTGAGGAATAGGTTACCATGACTGAAGACTTAAATTAGTAGAGTCTCCTCAGAGAAAAATGTTAATAGAAATACTTTGATCAATAAGGTTTATGTTTATTCTATAAGTAATGAAAATATAGTTCTTATGCATTCACTAAAATTAAAGCTTCTGAGATTTTACTATCTACTCAATAAGTAGTCTGGGGAAAGTTGCTATTAGCTCACTGCCCTCCTTCATTTGCACAAATCCAGAGAAGTTAGGTTGACTAAAATAAGACAAATATATAACTAATACTGCCATAGATATTATAGCACTTATGCCTGAAGTTAAACTTGTATGCAAGAATTTTGTCAGCCAAACTAAAGTACTTTAAATGAAATAGAAAAGAAAGAAATTTGACATGTAATGATTGGCATATCCATTATTACAAAAGAGAAATAGTGGCAATACTGCAAATTCTAACATTTTAATTAGCAAAACCTTTTTTTCAAAACTTCTCTAATTTGAATTTTACTGGTGCTTTCAGCACTGAGATAAATGTGTTTTAATAAAAACCATATCTGCCTATTTTAAAAACTTCAGGTTGACTTTAACTAATCTGTCTATGTTGCTGGAGGTGATGAAATGACTGATGAATAAAGCATCTGGGAAATCCTTGAATTAATTGTTAAACAAAGGCCTACAATAGAACCTGAAATCTCTCTTTGAACAGAAATTTTGGCAGAAGAGGTAAAACCTTTATGGAAAGTCAGGTTTTAAGTTTTGCTATGAATTTTACAAGAACAGCTGTCATATTTTGATGTATAACTGGAGATTACTCTTATCAATGCTGATACTTCCATTGCTTGGTGAAACAGCACTAAAACGTATTTTGCTGTCTTTTTGTCAGTTCTCAAGTTCTTGGAAGGTACACTTTCTTTGTGCTCACTGAAACCTAAAACTTCAGTTTATTCTGTAAAAGGAAATTTTAATGGGTATAGGGGGAAAAAACATGGCTTCAGTTTTCAGTGGGGAGGTTAATATTTTGCACCACATCTCAGCAATAGCATCTAGAATGAGAAAGCAGCATCCTGGCCCTGCTTGAGCAGGGAGGTTGGACCAGCTGACCCACTGTGGTCCCTTCCAACCTGACCCATTCTTTGATTTTTTTTTTCATGCTGAACATGCTGTAACAGAGCGCTGCCAAGTCAGCTAAGTCACAGCTGGGGTATAACATCCTCTATACCCACCATTTGTAGGAGCTCCGTGGAGACTTCCACAGTTATATTTAATGTGGATTATATGTATTATGATTTATGTAGCATTGTGCAATAGCTGGATATGGATAAAAGTATCCCTTGGAGAGCCAGACGTTTTGAAAACTAGATTTACAAAGGAGATACAGAAGCATATTTGGTACAAGAACTTCACATCTAGATTAATCTTTGTCTTTAATAGAGTAATCTTTGTCAGTCTCAATCTTCAATTGCTGACTTTACAGACATGAGAAATAAACTTGCAAAGACTGAAACTTATTAAAGCTTTCATATATCCTTGGGTATACTGTAAATATATACAGTGAAGCCTTTTTTTGTCTCCCTTTTTCTTTCTCTGTAAAATTTTACATCAGCTGATTCAATTTAAACAATTTCAATTTTAAACCTAGTAGTACTTGCTCACTTCATCAATTTTCAATAAAAATTGAAAGCGTTTTTCAATTAAAAAAAAATGAAAAAAAAGCTTAACCAACGTATCTGGGACTTGTCTGAGATCTTCAGGCATCGGGACTCAAGCCTGTAGTGTTAAATGTTTTGCTTAAGTCCATTAAAATGTTTAATCACACAGTTTATTTGTGAACGCTAAGTGGTTTCAATTAATATATGTTAATGGACTATTACATTCCTTAATAACTTGGGTGGCTCAGGAGTGCGTGGCACATACCAACCTCTAATCACCTAAGAATTTCTGGAACATGAAAGAACAATTGGAACAAAGCAACATAATGAGCTGGGCTTTGTTTTATTCACTTCATTGTTATGACCAAACTTCTATTGGATTTTCATGTAGATTGCCTGTGTCTGCATTTGCATTACAAATTTTTATTCTTATTGGTGTTAAATAGATATATAATATTCACATGGCTGTAACAATGAGCTTACAGGCTCACTTATTTTATTTTATAATTCAGTATTGTAGTGGAACAAAAAGCAAATATTTTGCTATAATGGTTATGCTAATTGACTTTTAATGTTGTTTTATTTTCCAGCTACTCACCAGCAGTCTCCCAAGTTTAATAAAGCTCAAACATTTAATTTTATTGCCTTGGAGTATTGATTATCTGCTTAACACTAAGAACAATGTGATCTGTTGTCTTTGCCTTGCTGATTGTCTGAAATATCTTGAAGAAATAAGAGATGTGCATGAGGAGAATCTCATGAAGTAAAAAAAGTCACTTGTATGTATTACTAATAGCTATTGTACAAAACCCAAAAGCCTTTAATCTCAGACTCACAAGGGAAAGAAATTTTATTGTTTCACAACTGAATTCAATATTCCCTCAGGCATTACACCACCATTTATGTTTCTTTCTTCATTTTTATTACCAACATAAGCTTATTTAAAGGAATGAATAGCATACAGTCTAGTTTGAGACAAATACTTATATTATACTTAAAAAACCCTACTAGATTTATTACAGAATATATATTTTTTTCAATCTTAGGGGTTAAATTGTTAAGGAAAACACCATCTGTTTCAAAGAAATAACAGAAAGAAAAATAAGAACATTGGAAGGCTGCATCCATTCCACCATTATGAAGTATTTTTCACTCATAGTGTGCCTATGAAAACTTAGAGAGAGGGGAGATTAAAACAAGCTATTCACAAGAAATAATGGGAACTCTTTAGATAACATAATCAAAAGGAAACCATATTTTGCAACACTTAGTTTTAGTGCAGCTTTTCATGACAACTATCAAAATTTGTGTGTATGTAAGTTTATTTTCACTGTGTTAATCACATGCTTAGAAAGAACCGGTCACTTCTGTCAAATGTATGGAATTTCTGTCTTATTGTGCAATTAATTGCTTTGAAAGCTGCGGTAGTATTGACTGTGCTGCATCAGTTTTCTGCTTGCAAAGTAGAACAAATTCCAGGTGTTGTGGCAGCAGATGTTTTACTATCAATGAGTTCATAGAAGCTGCCATTCTACTGAATCACTGACTGTAATAGTGTGCTCGGTGAGCTGGAACAAATCACAAGTATTTCATGCTGCTTTTATTTCAAGTATATCATATGTTGGGTCTCCAAATTTTTTGAGAAGTGTGTAACAGCCTTAACAGGGAGTCCTCATTTGTCTACATATCTGTAACTTCAGTGCTTGTACTAGGAATATCAATTGAATTCATTGGAGAGAGGAAAACAAATGAGATAACAAATCACCTAGGATATTACTTTTGAGGAAATAAATGAAGGTAGATGTGTACAGAAGATGTTGGTTGTTATTAGGATCTCTATCTAGTTAAGAAAATATGTTTTGTTTCCATATATCCTGCAACATTAATATATGCTGTTTAGCCAGAAGAATGTGGAAGAATGACTGAAATGCAGTTATAACAATTGCAGAGGTTTTAGAGTTAAGAAATAGGAAGTGTTATCAATTCCATTTTAAAGATCCTCTCTCCCTTCAGTCGAATTTTTCCTTTAAAATTATGCTGTCAGGAAAATGGAACATAGAATCACTGAATTGTTTGGGTTGAAAGGGACCTTTAAAGGTCATTTAGTCTAATTGCCCCTGCAATGAGTAGGGCCTTCTTCAGTTAGATCAGGGTCCTCAGAGCCCTGTCCAACCTGACCCTGAATATGTCCAGAGATGGGGCATCCACATCATCCCTGGGCAGCCTCTTCCAGAGTGTCACCCAATATAACATGTAAAGTTATACATTAAAGTAGCAGTGTGGACCAGATTTGGACTACTCTTATTCTGGTTATTATTTCTTCACATAAAGGAAAAAAAAAACTCAAAGAAAAGCATTAGTAAAGACCACAGTGTTTTCTAATCCAAAATGAGCTACATGCTTTAATTTTGTGATAAACTTTTGACCAATTGCCATAAAGGCTACTAGTCCCTGAACAGGATTGGATGAAATTTGAGTGTTGAGACCCTCCTTGTCAATAATTTGACATTTGGTTTGTCTCTTATATTTGTGGAGAAATTACAAAAAGACATACAACTGCATTTCCTGGTGTATAAATTCAGGGATATTTTCTTCTTTCATGAAGTTTATTTTTTGGTTCCACCTCTCTGTGTCTGTCCGGGACAGCATTTAAATCTTGTTACCTCCATAAATTCCCTCCAGAAATCATTCTTACCAAATATTTTGTGAGCCATGGCTTTGAATGAGCATGACATACTGGGCGATTATTATGAAAAGCCTTTCATTATTTCAGACATATATCAGAAGGAGTTTTTGCATAACATTTACCTGCATGGAAATATTTTCAATACTGTTTTTTTACTCTACTTAGAAATAAAATTTAAATCTAAAAGTGATCAATAAGTCACTGCACTATTCTGGAGTCTGTATATATTTTTCTTTTTAAAGGTAACATTTAAATATGCACACCATGCCATTTTGTGGGGGGGGGCGGTTGCTTAGTTTTGTTTCTTGGTTTTCTTGGTTTTTTTTTTCCTTTCTGGAGAAAAATGTTTTATCTGCTCTTGTGATGTTTTTTTATGTTTCATAGAAGCTGAATTGGGTACTAATTGGTAACATCAGTTCTTGATATCTAGACATCTCTCTGTAAGTTTGTAAATGCTATTGTTCTTGGTGAAACCTGTTAAAAATATTTCAGGAATTATTGTTTTCCATATATATTACATGTGGGCTTAGTAGGAGCCAAAATGTGCTAAAGTGCTTGGTTTCCTACTTTGGACAACAGACAGATCAGTGAGGCACTCATTGCAATTATTGATTTGAAGTGTTTTCACTGTGTTGTTGTATCGTAATAGTTTTAATATATGTGTTGTAAATACACAAAAAAAACCTCTGAATTTCAGTCATATACAATTGCTTTTTACAAGAAAAATAGTTTAGAAACTTGAGTAAAAATGGTAAGTGAATATAAATATATTTAATATGAAAAATTCAAGATATATTTTGTTGTAGTTGAAAATTGGTTATTGTTTTCTTGTACTTTGAATATAATAATTATATATTTTCAAATTAATTTTACATTTTTATAAAGCAAAATAAATATTAACATCTTTGGGCTGAAAAGAGGAAAGAATATTTCAATTTAAGAGTACTTAGGCTTATTTAGAAGATAGGATTTGTAAATTTTAATGGAGTATCTAATGGGCCATCAAAAGTGTCTTTGTTTTTTCTATGTCAGCTGCAGTAATGACTTTAGATTTGTCTAACTAATGTGTATAAATTATTTCAGTGTGGCCCATAAGATTGAAACAGAACAAGCTATAGCACTGTGTGACAAAGCTGTCCATAAAACACCTGCAAAACCAGAAGACTTGATCTTAAAAACTTGCATTTTTTTTACCCTGTGAGATTTGGATAATGGTAATTATCTCTTGGTGGCTCTGCTCCCCTATTTGGTAAACAGAGGAAATTATGCTTTTAAGAAAGCTTTCTTCTTGCCTGTTGTATTGTGTTATCTTAGTTGTCAATTTGAATCTGTGTTATTCCTGAAATCCCATCCCCGTGGCGACTGTTCTTTGATGTTTCCGTGACACTGTGAAGTGTTTGAGAGGAAGATGCAAGATACAGGGCAGAAATGCCAACATCATCTTTGTGGTAGGAGTGTGAGTGTGCAGCACCTGCCCAGATGAGTGTGTTGTGGCTGGGGTTGGGTTTCTCTGTCCTGTTTTAATCAGATGCTGTGAGAAGTTGAGAGGTGAAGGTGAGGGTAGGAAGAAGAAAGGTGTGAGGTCCAGATCTCTTCTCCTTGTTGTTCTAAGGCAGAGGGTAGAGAAATGCAAAAATTTTACAAAAAGGTCATGGATAAGGTGAAAAACTGGTTGATGGCTTACAAGACAAACAAGGTCTCCCTCCTTTCCTGTGAGTGAGGTTGGACACTACAATAGGTTTCCCTTAGAAATAAGTCTCCCTGTATGTTGAGTTGGAAAGGAAAAGCAATTACTAGTGTAAAGAAGGCAAAAACATGGACAATTATACTGGTCCAATTCATTTAATGCAACTCTTGTCATTCTTCTGTGTGCAGTATTAATTATCAACTTTTAGCTAGCTTTTACCAGGAGTCTCAGAAAAACTTATAGAAAAGGTATTATTATTCCACTGAGAATCTGAATGGAAGAGTAACTAAATAATTTGGTTTGGGTTTTTTTGAGTTCATCAAGAGCTAGAGATAAAACTTTTGTTTATGAGATCTTGACCTTTACTCACTAGATCATAGCACCATCAGAAATACGGTTAAATTCCGAGATACAGTTCCCATTACAATGTTAATTCAAATAATTTTATGAACCTTTATGTACCTTTGTAGGTACACTAGGAAAAGGATATAAGTAAGAATCATATGCTATTGTCTAACATATGTTTGCTGCAAAGGTTGTAGTCCTTTTTTTGTCTTATAACAGTTTTACTACCAGTTAAAAGAATCTTTTTAGGGAATGTTTAATACAGTGATCTTAATGTATATGTTAATATGTTTGATATCTATCTGGTTCCTGTAATCCTTTTAAAAAAATTAATTTTGCAGTGGTCTGAATTGTAAATCATGTCTTTAAACAGATCAGGCTTGACTTGCTCTGAGTGGATTCACAGTTTAAATTCAGGACTTCTTTTCTTGCTCTCTCTTAAACACTTGCTCTCTATTCTTTGCGTGATTCTAAAATCTGAAAAAAAAACAACCCATGATGGTTTTGCAGATTAAAACTGAACATTTCTTATCTCATGAAATAAATAGAGAACCAAGTCTGGCATTTTTATTCTTGGGAGGATGACATTTGAATTGCTATTGATCTGAAAAGAAGTTCAGTTTGAAAAAAAAAAGGATAAACTCAAACTTATTTGCTGAGGCTTTGTAAACAATTTAGAGCTATAGCAGACTCTTAACAGAAAAATCTATGTTTGCTGAAAACCGTTGGGTGTTGTTAACTCTCTATTGCTCTCAGCTCTTTAAGTGTCTATTGTTAAATTTAAATTTTGAATCCTATTTAATTAAAAGTTAAAATCATAGAAGAGGGAACTAAGGCCTTGTTGTGGTTTAACCCCTGCCAGCAATGAAATACCAGACAGCCACTTGCTCCCTCCCTCCCCACTACTGTTGGGGTCAGGAAGAGAATCAGGGGGAAAAACCAACCAAATAAAATAGCCCTAAGCAAAAAGCATTGGTGGGTTGAGATGAGAACCTTTTAATAAAAATACTAATGATAATAATAGTAATAAAAAGGAGAGGGGGGGAGATAGACAAAATGCAAGAAAGACAAGTGAAACAGAATACATTTGCTCACTACCCACTGCCTGATGCCTGAGCAGTAATGAGGCCCTTACAGCCAGCTCCCCCCAGTCTGTGTATTGGACATGATGTTTCCTGGTATACAATCTCCCTTTGGCCAGTTCAGGTCAGCTGTCCTGGCCATGCTCCCTCCCAGCTTCTTGTGCACACCCCTCCCTGGCAGCGCATGAGACACTGAACAGTCCTTGACTTATGGTAAGCACTGCTCAGAAACAACCAAAACCAGTGTATTGCCAACATTATCTCAGACTGACTCAAAAACTCAGCACTGCACAGGCTACTAAGAAGAAAAATTAACTCTACCCCAGTAGAAAATAGAGCAAGCCTTAAAATTAAATTTTGAATATTTATTTCTGAAGTTAGGAATATGCAGTTGGGTAGGTTGTTCTTTTGTATTGTTGTTCCGGTTTGTTTTAAGGCTAAAACCTGGACAAACTTGTGATGTGCCTGATCTTCCTGGAAGGGGAATGTTTCTCCATATTCTGTGGTATAACTGGGTTTGTTTCTGTTTTGGAGCCTTTTGCCCTGTAGAACAGCAGGTGATCAGAATGCTCTGAAGTGACTGCTGGCACCTTTGGAAGGTGTTAATGCCCTTTGCTGCTGAACCATCACATGTTAGTGACACTTTCAGCCTGTTAAAGAGTAGCTTTTTAAACATTTTTGTCCTGAAGTGTTATTTTGATATTGACCTCGTTGCATGTAAAAAAAAAATCGAGGCTATCAAACAAACCAAATATCACTCACTCTTAAAAGGGATCTGAAAGATCTGATATTTGCTTAATGTCCTTTTCAACTAAGAAGACTCCCCAAATTTCTTTGTTTTGGATGGCTAGTATGTTTCCATTATGGTAACTGTGGCTTTCTCTTTCCATTTTAATCTATGTGGATTTTTAGATAAAAATTGAATGCCTTTCAGTAATTTTAGAACATTAATAAAAATGCTGTCTTAGTTTTAGTCTGGATAAAAAGCAATCTTAACATTTCATTGTTTTGGTTGCAGTGTCTTTTTTTATCCTAAATTGGTTTTCTGAAGTACTTGCAGAAAGAAATAAAGACGCTCCCCGAAGGGACCTTTTAGTTCTAAAAAGGGTAGGGATTTCAGTGTACTTAGCTTTGCTTTTAAAAGCTGCCTCTCCATTTTTATTTTTTCTCAGCCTGATTCATCTTGCTGTTTATTTTTTTCATCTTCTCTCTATTTTGCCTTTTCCACTGTGCTACTAATCCACTGTGTGTGTTAAGACTCCCTTGTTCTTTCCTCTGAAGCATCTGGAGTAGATTAATGCTAAGGTCAGGCTGTTAAAGTGGCTGAATTTGTGCTACCTAAAACACAGGCAGAGAATTAGTTTTCATCAGTGATTCTATTTGAAACAGATAAAACTCAGCACTTTTCAGCATGTTATTGCTCTACATGTGTGCAAGTTTTAAGTGTATATACACCTTTATAAAAAACAGATCAGCACTCAAAGTGCAAAATAAAGTGAGACTGAAATTTTTGGCTGTAAAGCATAGAATTTGCCTGAAATAAGGAAGAAACAAGGGAAGAAGGAAAGGAGAAGTAAAAAAGATACTAAATTTGTCAGTTGTGAGTTTTTGGGGCTTAAGTGAGTTCTTTAAGGCTTCTCATGGTCAGTAGTACAGACAGATCTGGCCTGATCCTGCTCTATGGTTTATTTATCCGTAAGGGTAAATTGCTAGTGTTTGGAGGTATTTTGCCCTTGTCTTTCTAGTAAACGTTTTTGTTTCCATGGATACAGGCAGTTACCTGAAAGGTCCAGAAATACTATATAACCCAATTTGATGGACACCAAAATTATAATTAAAAATGACCTTCATTTAATGGAGCTCTCCTCAACGTTCACAGTGAAGTTTGAGCTGTTATTCATCAGAGGGTATGAACTATACCATTGCAAAGATATACTGATACAAATGCACAGTTATGAGAATTTTATGACCCAGTCATTTCTTTAATATCTTAAGTAGGATGAGGCAATTGCCTGACTAATGAGATATTAATGGGTGTAGTGGTCTGAGTGAGGGGAGTGTATAACTGTCTTCATTTAGGCTAAATCTGTCCTGCTTAGAAATTGACTGTCCTGAGAATTTTTCTTTAATACTGCAAAACTGGTTCTGACAAGATTACCAGTATATGTAATGATTTGAAAAGGGACAAAGACAGCAACAGTGAAAGTAATCTTAGCAAATGTAAGCATTGCTGGTGAGGTTTTTTTTGAGGGGACCTGCATATTTTCAGGAGCCAGATAGAATTTTCTTTTATCAAACCTCAGGACTTTAAATCTATGTGGCCCAAGAGACAAATTTAATAAATAATTTTCATCAGTTAAGTAATAGCTTTCATTTTCATTTTCATTTTGTACCAGAGAGGCAAGAAAATGTAGGAACATAGTGAAATAAATCTTAGTTACGTGGGCTTTTGGGTTTTTTTGTGTCCTCTACTTTCTTTTAATTCACTCCTATTTGTTCCCATCATTTTTTCCCGGCTTCTGATAGAGCTTTTCACTTGAACAGTTTACTTTTAGCTGGTGTATCTTTTCTACTTTAAGAAACTGGTTTTGCTCTCTCTTTTTGCTTCTCATCCATTTCCATCCGATGCCTCCAAGTCTGTTAGCACACCAGCATAGCAGCTATGACTCACAGTTTATATTTTTCATTTCCCTTTTGGTTTAAAATTGCTTTCACAAATGTCTCTTTTACTGCTGTATGTTTTGAAGTTTAACATCTTCAGGTCAATTATGTTTCAGAAATTTATGTAGCACTTGGTTGCAGCAGCAGTACTGCTGTAGCTGTTATGGTCTACAAGATTTTGGCTGGAAGTAGCATCTTGGACCAACTAATGTGGAAGAAAATCTGTAACTTGTAGGGATGTGTGCTCTTCCTGTCTGAAAGAGAAACAGCAATCTTTAAAACTAAATACCACTTGAAAACAATTATTCTAACTTAATTAGCTGTGTTACTTCAACCATGGGATAATAGGTAATTGGCATCTGTATGGAGGTGTTAACCATGTCTTTACCTTTTTTCCAGACTAACAAGAAAGGAAGATAGTGAATATATCATCTGTGGGGTACTGTTGGTTAACAGATGAAATTGCAGTGTTCCATAAAGCCAGTGCTTTTATTGAGTTCCTAATTGTGAGTATCCTCTAGTGTTACCAATTCCAGTTTCCAGTTCATGTGTGAATTAGCTCATCTTTTACAGGCTTTTTGGGAGCCTCCCTGGTGGGGAGGAGAAGGCAATCAGAGCTCACTCGTGATAAATGCCCTTCCCTGCATCCTTGTGCCCTTCATCAAGTCTCTTTGTAAGGTCATTGTAAGGCTGCTGTTTCATGCAAGCTGTCAGGGGAGCACTGGTGGTGCCTTGGATGCTGTACCCCGCATTTTGGAAAGGGTGTGGTGCTGCGGGTAGAAAGCGCGAGGAACTCGGAGTCTTTTGCATCGGTCCCGTTTGCCTAGATAACACAACTCAGGCCTTATCTAGTCTCCGATCAGAGGTGAGCTGAGCATCAGAAATCCTGCAGATCTTGGCTTAGCTCACGCACAGCGGTTTAATTTATGCAGGGAAATAACGAGATGAGAAAGGACGCCATCAGGTTTATTCCTGGAACACGTTGCGGAGAAGACAGCCAAAATGGCGCTCAGGGCGAGTTATAAGATGGGGGGAGGGGGGGCAAGGGGAGGGCAGGCGGGAGAGCCAATCACTGCGGAGGACCACAATGATTGACAGGGGCACCGGCCAGTAAGTCTGTTGTCTGGACCCGGCATGGGAACCAATGAGCTGTTCCCTGGGCGGGGACAGCCCCTGCCGCCCTGGGCCGGGCCGGCCCCTGCCAGCCGGGCTGTGCCATCCCAGCTGCCGCGCGGGGGCGGGGGGGGAAAGGAACCGGCACCGCGCGGGGCGGGTGAAGGAACCGACGGTCCCAGCCGGGCCCGGTCGCAAGCCACGTCCAGAGGCATCACAACAGTGTGGACTGAGTGTGGGGTGTACTTTTTCCACTGAGAGGCATCTGCTGTGGATGTCTAGCTTTGTGCTTTTCCCCTAGGTGTAAGCAGGTCATGTTGGATGCATAGCATGTATTTGGGGAGGCTGTTTAAAAGGTAGGAGAAGGAAGGTATTTCCTGGGAAATACCTTTGAAGATTGAAATGTCTTCTAGCACAGGTTGTAAGTTTTCAAATGTTGTATTTTTGTGAAAAAGAATTGTCCGTAGGAGGTGTTTTCTCAGAAAACTGTTCTAGTCAAGTAGAAAATCCATTTAGGTAGCTGAGTGGTATCACACCAGTTCTCAGAAGATATGGTACTATTTAAAGGGATATCTCCTGTTACTTATATTGTTTACCTATATTGCTAAAAATGAATTTATAATGACTAACTAGAACAAGTGATGCTTCTATAATAACATTATCAACAAATAATAATTCTTGGTTCTTAATACATGTATTGGATTCTTTTTCATCTGATTGGAAAGATTGTTGTATTGTTGGAGATAGAAATTAGTCTGGGAAAACTCTTGACTGCTTTCTGCTAGAGCTTGTCATTTAGAGGGGACAAGAGAATTCTAAAAGAGGTTCAAGACTCCTCAGTGTCATCGGCGTTTTTTTTAAATGTGTCTACAATGACAATTCTAGTCTAGACCACAGGTACAGAGGAGAGATAAAGATACAACACTTTTTAAAAATTTGTTGTAGTGAATAATCTCAGAGCTGCTTGTCAGCCTCATGGATGTATTCCTCCCATTTCATGATTACTGTCTCCTTTCTTTTGTTTGCTAGTTTAATTGCTATTTGATGGTTATGGACAGTATGGATTTTCCCTGTGAAAGATAACAACCTTTGTCTCTTCTACAATGCTTTTTGCTCTCTAGTCAGAAAACATCTTTCTTTCGGATGGTCTGACTAATATGTAGAGTTAAAGATAATTAATTGTTTGCAATTTGTATGCAGGTTTGAAATTTCTTCTGTTTCAAATCTGAAGACCTTGTATACCTGAAAATCTAATTCTCAGCCTGAAAAACGCTCTTTTCCTGTAAATCTTAGCTTGAGTGGGGATCTGTTTCTAACACAGATCATTATCTTAAATTAGATATTAAAATGTGATTGAAGCAGATTCTGGGAATCATTGGTCTGCTTCATTTTTTGCCACATTTTTGAGATCAACCTGCTCAAAATAAGATAGCAAACATTCAGTACAGCTAAGATTGCTTTGCTTTAAAAACGGGATTTAGGAAGCCATTTTGTTAACATGTTCTAGAGTACAAAATTTGCTTAATAAACTTGCAGCTCTACATAGGCAGCTACAATCTCAACATTATCATTTAGCAAGTTAGTCAGATAAAGGCAGTGAAACCCAAAAGGCATATTCATATTTAGAAAATCAAAATTTCCTAAACAATGCTAAAAAAAGAGCAGTTGTCTGAAAATGCATAGAGGCAAAATTTAGAGCCTAATTTCAGTATTATGAGTTTTAGAATTCCCAGTCCTTTAGCTCCCAAGGTCTTGAAGAACATATTTTTTTTAGGTGAATGTCCCCAAGAATCCAATATTTTTATTTATGTCCCTCACTAAACCAGTACTGTTTTGGCAGAACTGAGTAGGTCAGCATGTTTCATGGATTCTGAGCTCAACTACCTTAATAGCACCAGAGCAACAATCCTAGTAGTGTATGTTATACTGAAATTTTTTTAAATTTCTTTTTTTTTTTGTTAATAAGGGCCACAAGACAGAAACGCTCTGTGTGAGAAGGGAAAATGTAGAGAAAATGGGCTGTGCTGGCCTGCTGCTCCTGCAGATTCTTCTTCTTTATATTTGAGTTCCAAACTGTATGTGTACCTTTATTTCTGGAATAATAGATTAAGCTAGGAGGATTCTTTTTTAAAAAAAGGGATTTATATTGTTTATAGCTTTACCTCTAATTACCTGTTTTAAATGATTTTTAGTTTTTGTAATGTATCTCTAGGATATATGACCAGACAGGTCCCACTCTTGTTAGTGAGATTGCTGTAATCTTCCAATCCATTTTTGTTTTGGCACTCAGTTTGTAGCTCTATTAAGTCTGTCAAACCTTTTGACAGCCAGCTCCAAGCATTTGCCAAGCTGACTGTCTTTAATTTGAGGAAGGAAGCACTGATAGAGATGGTTTTCTCTACAAGTGTTGATGATTTTCTTTAAAAGGATGAGTTCCAGACAGTGACTCATTCATGTCTTTGGGAAGCAGTCTATACATCAAATTAGGCAACAGGAGTTACTACTTTATCAGGAATGGGATGAAGTCTAATACCGCAAAACATTGTTTATAGAATTTTTCTTTTACTTGAGTGGGCAATAGTAATAATTTTATGTGATAATACACATACAATTATAGTATGGCTAATTAAATGTGTCATCTTGCTTTACATAAATTTTTTTCCTGTTAAGATTCTTGATGTAAACTGGTTTTGATTCAATGGAGCTAATTTATATTGGTTAAAGGTCTGGTCAATTATATTCTGCTTATGTCATCTTGTAAGAGTAAAATAACAAGGACTAAATTCATAACCTCGTGTCTCATTAAGTAAAATAGCAAACATAAAAAAGTTCATTAAATAATAATTCTATTTAACTAATCAAGCTTGACTGTGGTTGAAGATACAGATAGAATGCATGCATAATTGACAAGATAAGAAAACAAATTACAAAGAGGGCGAGTTCAGCATAACCTTAGGAATGTGTTACAATTCATTCAAATTCACTGTTGGGAGTTTTGGGGAAATGCCTTCATTTTTGTTTCAGTTGAGGAAATAGAGTACACTAAAATAACTAAGCCAAAGTAAAAAACACTCATATTAAAAAAATGACCCTTCAAATAACCATGTACAACCACGTCTACAAGTTTTTGGTGATGTTGTTCCCCTTGTCACTCTTAATATTTTCATATTGATACACTGTTTAATATATACTAAAAGGAATGTGGACAGGAATGTGCCCTTTTCAACCACACGTGATGAGAAAGTAATGTGGTATTGGAGATTTACCAGCACATACTTGTGATCATTTTAGGTGTTTGAGATGCTAAATCTAAATGTTTTTCTGAATAAGACAAGAATTCATTAAAATCAGGTTTAAAATCAGGCATGAATTCAGACTTTAACGAGCTGTTGTCTTGATACAGGCAAATATGTAACCAGTATTCTTTCCCCTACCTTGTAGAAAGATACAGTGCTATATGGTTTTGGAACTGAGTTCTATTATTCTGTTTCTCCTCTCTGTCTAATGTCTGAAAAAAAAAAAAAAACAAACCTTAATGTTTAGTTAGAAGTATCTGACTTCATAAAGTGAGCAAGGTTTTCAAGACCATTTTCTTTATGGCTCAAATGTGCCTATATCCTGTATCTGCCAATATCCTCTATCTCTTTGCTAATTATAAAGTTAATTTATATTTCAGCTGCAGTGGCTCATCTTTTTATCTGAATAAATACAGAGCTACACACTGTCCTGCAGAGGCTGATCCCAAATTCTTTCTACCTGCCACCCCTCTAAGTCTAAATGACATGTATTTATTAATTCCTGAACCTACTTTGTTCGCTAGTATGTATCTTTTCTAGTCTTTTAATTCTACATTCTTTCCTAATTAAATGGATACTTTTTACCACTACAAATGACATTATTTAATAATATCTATAGCCATAGTGATCAAAATAATGAGCAAATTATATTTTTAATATAGGTAACTTAGTTTTGAGCTTCTATTCAAACTAAGTGGAGTATTGAAATAAACAATGATTGAATTTTGGGGAAGTATTGTACCAGCTAAATATTAAATGGTCTTTTAATAATGTATTTCTAGTAGCACTTTCTAAAGCCTGTCTAATATTCTTTCAGGCATGTTGGGATTTTCTGAATCCCTATAGACACATTAAATATTATTTTAGGCTGTTTATACTGGTGAAATTTTCAATATTGTTTATTAAATAAAAGGTGTACCCTTGATTTGAGTTCACTTTATGCATTTTGTGCCATAATATCTTCAGGAGTATGGATAAAAAGGCATGAATGCTTAGATGTAAGTTATAATCTACTGACCTGTGCATAAGCTCGTAATTTGGAAAAACCTGATTTCATACCCGTCTCTGTTTTTGACATGTTTCCTGTAGCCTTGTTAAAAGATAGGGGGCATTTTTCTACCTGTATAACTGGAAACCTTTTTCTTAGGAGTGTGGATCCTTATCATATTTTTTTTTTTTTATTTTACTATTGCGCTAGTGGTTTCTGAAAAAAATTGAAATGATTTCTTCATTAAAAGATCTCCCACCTTAGACAAAGGAAGTTTTCTGAGTTTACAGGTTGGGTGCTACAACTTGGTATGGAAACTGTTTGTGGGTCTGATTTGGTTTGGTGTTTTGATTTTTTTTCTAAGTGGCAACGGAAAAAATTTCAAAGCAGGAATTCAGGGTCGTTGTCTTTTCCATTTTCAGATGGGAAAACTGAGGCTTGAGGAAGACTGGTGCCTGGCTCATTGCCACCAGCCATGTCAGTCACTGGTAACAGCACTGACAGAGGTGTCACACTCGAGACAAGGTGTCTACTTGGCCAGAATGCCTTTGAGCTGAATGGTGTTTGCAGCTTGAATGAATGTTGGATCCTTTCATTCTTTGTTCGGAGACATTCTTAATGAGCTTATCCAGCCTGCTGCCTTGCTAATATCAAGAAACAATAAAAGTATATAGCCTTATACACTCATTATCCTTCTTTGAGAAAGACTCTGGAAAAAAGCAAGGTTTACAGACAGCTGGAGTATGACAACTTTGGGAACTGGGGACAGCGTGCAATTCAGATGCATGTAGGGAAAAAAAACACTTATAAGGGGTTAATACAGGCTTGCTAAAGCACAGCAGCAAGATAGGATGAAAGCAGGTGGAGATAAGTCCATGTGGAGTCAAATCTCCCAGACTGTTAATATAGCTGTAAATATTATTGATAAACCAACGTGGGATACTGGTAATCAGGATCCTGAAAATTTGAGAAAATAAATCTCTAGAATGTAAAAGTTAGCAATGTACTTCTAAATTATTAAAAAAGAAAGAAAAAAGTCATATTTGTCATTAAAGAATGAGACACATTACTTTTACTCCGACTTGCAAAGACCAGTGGATGGAAAAGATTAGCAGTAAGCAGCAAAAGCTTGAGGGGAAAAATGACCAATGTCACCTTTCAAGCCACAAAAGCTGCAGCAACTGAATTTTTATGTTGCTTCCCAGCTCCCCACGATGACTTACAGTTAACATTTGCAACATTGGCTGCTGAGAACTAAAGGCTTACTCAGCACAAGTAACCTGAGGTGAACGCGCGGTGCTCGCTCGTATGGGGTCAGTAAATGCCTCACACCACACCATCATCAATATTCCCAGATAGGGAATGCAGCCACATGATAACAGGGCTGGCTATGACCTTGGTGTAAGTGACAAACACCCCACATTACGGCAGTTCACAAGTGGCAATAAGTAATAGGGCTCGCAGAGGTGGCCATCAAATATAAGTAATTAACTGAAGCAATGCAGAGAGAATACATGAGCCTGGGAAATGGTCCAAGGGAGAAGTATAAAAAATACCCAGACAAACTGGAGGAAAAAGACATTTTTGTTTTAAGATGAGAGACTTATGAAGGTTGCTGATAGCATCCTGGACTGGCTGGGAAGTGGAGATAAGTTGGATAAAAAAATAAATATCTTGCATGCCTTGGATAGTATCACGTTGGCAGAATTGGTATTTTTCATATTGCTCACAAATGAAGCATATAGCAAACCAATATTTATCTCAGGGGTGGGAGGGTACGGGGGTGAGCGAGGGGAGGGGATGTCCGGACTAAGGTTTAAGACATAAATACATCTAGGGCCAACATCTTAGAGCTGGAGTAAAACCATTGTAACCTTACCTTCCA
>VZRZ01000887.1:81665-121660 GCA_013398175.1 Climacteris rufus | reverse complement strand
TTTTTTTTTTTTTGTTATTCTCACCACTGTGAAGGGAAAGGAATGAGACTTGAAAACATCTCCAGCATTTAATTGAAAAGTGGTGTCTTCCTGAGTCAGCAGCTGAGGGGTGTGGCAGGGGAAAATGAAATTAAAAGATACTATTGCAGTGCAGAGGTGTCAGAGCTACAGGTCATGCAGAAAGCATTAGTACTGCAGAGATATTTCTAGCAATGAGTGTGTCTTGTAGATTTTTCAAGCATGTTCCCCCTTATTAAAAGTATAAATTCAGAAGAAAGCTATTTCTGCTAGCGTTGTCTCTAACCATCCGTCAATTTCCAAAGGTTTGAAATCGTCTGTGATGAAAGCTCAACCCCCAACAGTCTCTCTCTGTGAGAGGAGGGTGCTATCTTTTAGATATCAAAAGTCTTTCATATTGTTTCACAGTAGATCAAACTTTATTATGTCTTCATCATATTCTGCTCCCCACCTTTCTAAACACTGGATATTAAGTAGACAACATTTTTCAGTTCTTGCAGTAAGGAAGAACCACACACTGGACAGCTGTTAAATCCAAGACTTTATGCCTCCATTTTGTGTAACCTCTGGAGAACATTTGAGTTGAAAAATGGCAGAAAAATATAACATACCTCTTTTTCCCTCCTATTTGTGTTTTACAGGTATGGTTCAAAACAGAGCACATTACTTCAGCCCTTTGGATAATCAAGGTCTGAGGCAAATGATAGCAATGTTGTAAGTAGGTCATTCGCTTGCAAATCTCTTTTTTTTCTTTTATTTGAACAATCTAATTTTATAGTGATCAGCAAGCACTTTTGTGTGCAGGAAGAATATTTATTTAACTCTTACTCCACTTTTCTAGGTATTCCATTACTGGACATGGAAACAGGCAGTATTTTGTGCCTTTGTTATGTTTTCCCCTTTCAATTTAATAAGCAGGGGCAGTCTTAAACAGGTGCTATGGAAAAGAAACAACAATTGCTTAAGATTGTCCTGTGGCTCATATCAAAGGTGCTTCTGAAACTACATGACAAGCAGAGAGATTTGAGGGGGAGACAGAAATAGAACTTCTTCAGAGGCTACAATTGGAGAGAGGTGACCCAGGCAACACTTTATCAGTTCGTAATCATAAAATTCTGGCTTCCTTAACTGAAGTGGTGGACTCTTTCTTCTATACCAGATTTTCTTCTTAATCTGCACTCTACTTGTAAACCTGTAGGTTTACAAGTGTTCCAAGTTTGAAAATGGGCCAGAATTTTGTAAGGGCTCAGTAGTCAATGTGCTAAGGCTGTTTGTCAGTAGATGTTTTCCCTGAAGCTACACCAGTTGAGCCCTCTTGAAAGTCAAGCCCAGACTCTTGCAAAAAGTAAGGAAAATTTTATCTTATAGCACTAGCAGCACAATGGCTTCAAATCCCACAAAAAACTGAAGCTTGTTGTCTTCAGCCCGGCAATTTCCAGTATTTCTTGAAGAAAGTAGAGAACAATGGTAGGGAGGTTGCCCATGAATAGGTCTGAGAGTAATTGAGAAGTGGAAATAATTATGATTGCCCTGAAAATCTTCAGTTTGGGTTTTTCTATATGTTAAAAATCTATCAGTTATAAAAATGTGTATGCACTGTTGAATAACTTTGAATACTGATTGTTTGAAGATGCTTTATGAACAAGTCAGATGCTTTTTGTGATACCTAAATCGTGTGGTGAAGGACAAATATGAAAGTCAGTAGAGGATTTAAGTAGAACTTCAAAGGACTGCAGAAAATTAGATGTTTATAGGTGTTTCTATGCTTTTGAAAATCTGCTCCTGAATACTACTGTTGAGAGATGTATAAAGGACCTAAATAAAAAACATTATATGTAATGTACCACATGCAATTTTAACGTAAAGTCCATGAAAAATTCTAGAGTGTTACCTATCAAATAATTATTGAGATATATATATCTCTTTTGATTGGGTATTCTTCAGTAGTTGCAAACTTTTTTTCTCATTTTTTTTTCAGGAATGTACCACACTTGAAAATGGTAAGTAAGCTTCTCTTGAACAAAATAATATCTGGAAACCCCATTGAAAGCAGTGTACTTCTCCTTATTCACATCTTTCGTGAAATCATTCCTCTTTGCTTAGGTTTAGAAACTGTCTGGTCATGTTGAATATTATGCTGGTAAAAATCTGTGGGAAACTTTGAAACTGTAATGGAAACCTTTAAAGTAAGAGCTAGTAAGTGTGCTGCAAGCACACAGTTTTCACTGGCTGCATGTCGTTCCTGAGTTCCTGACTCTTTCTTCATTTTATCCAGCCTTCCTAAAACGTAAGTTTCCCAAAATGGTTAGATTTTTGTGGATAAGTGCATACGGTTCTCCCCAAGACAGGCACCTTTTCAGAAGAGAGAAGACACCGTTTCAGGATGAAACCACTCAAAACAGTTGTTAGAACATATTTCCATCTACAGCTGATGGCCAGCTGGCAATGTCTCCTCACTGGCTGCAGATACTTGCCAGAACTAAATGTGGTTTTGTCCTCCCTGCCTTCCAATTTTCTCTTCCTATTTTAATATTTCTTTTGTTTCTAATGCTTCAGAATAATCTACCCTGTGGCTGCAAATAATTTTCCATTGGGCTTTTTTTGGTTTTCTTTTCAATATTTACCAGTGACCTATTCAATGGTAAGAATTTTCATACCAGAGTATTTCCTCTGCATCTGGATTGGATTTACACTTTCAAGTGTCTTCACTGATTGACCCTTTGTAAGGCAGCTCTAAGAATATCCCACTCTTTTCTTTAATATGTATTACTGGGGCCAAGCAAATATTCTTCAATGAGATTGGAACGCATGAAATCAATATTTTACACTTGATGTTGCACTTCCTTATATATTCAATTCCCCATTTCATGAGGAAGCTTCTATTGAAATGTCTGTCAACTATTTCCCTAACAAATATTCAGTTTTTCTTAATAATATTTTTAGAATATATTGTTTATCTATTGACAGTCCTTTGAGGCACAATATATGTGCAATTTACAGAGCTCATATCTTTCAGGATGTTTAACATTGCCACTAGTATTAGAGCAAGAAGCATAACAGATTTTAGAAGACAATTCAAACCAGATTTATTTTGTTTTTCCCATGGTAAAAAAACAGGAATTTGGCCACTGGTAGAAACTACAATTTTACAACTTTTGAAAGGAAGTAAGAATTGATATAGACTGAATTGGGTAACTTTGCATTTTTTTTACAAGTATTTCAATTAAAATAAACCTAAATAACACTGCTGTACTAAATAGAAATTCTTCATAATGCAAAGAATTGCATTTGCATTTCATACACATTATATTTTATATTAAAAGCAAAATTATTAAATGTATTATGCATATTATTTTGGCAAATTATGGCTTTTTTGTTTGTTTTTCCAGTGTGCTAAATGAAAATTTGAGTGAAAATTTTCCATGTGTTAGATATTTTTTCACCTGATAATGTTTGTATCAATCTAATTTATTAAACTTTTTCTTTACAATCTGGTGCTAAATTATCATAATGGTCTCTTCATAAATGTTTTTATGTATCAGGAATAGAAATAACCTTACTAAGAGCGTCTCTAGAAAACTGTTATTGTCCATTTGCTTCATATAGAGTTATGTATTCTCCAGGTACTCCCTGTATCTGCTTGATTATTTTTTCTTGGCTGAACTTCACCTTTTCTGTGCACCCTCAGATGTATGTGGTGGAAAATAACAGAAAATTAGAAAACTGTTTCTATGAAAAATCTCACTGTGCTTTCTTGCATTACAGTGTTCTGAAAAATGGACATTTTCTATGGATATTTTGGGGAGTTAACAAATACTGCAGTGTGCTGCACCTTGTACTGAATTTTGTCTTTGAAACAAGGTTCTTGTAGCCTTTTAAATCAGTAGAAACATCTTATTTCAGATGAATCCATTGGAATTTATTATAGAAAGCCAAACTGAAAATGGCAGTAAAGAACTGTCTCATGCAAACTAGCAGTAGCACAAATGTAATCTAAAAAATGTTTTAAATTTCATATTAACTTCTTAGAGATAATCATAAAACCAATGCAGTAGTAGTTCTGGAAATTTCTATGGCTGGTCACAGTTAATTCTTTCTGAAACACCTCAAACTGTTTTTTGCTAAGTTTGCAGTGTGTTCAAATCCCTTTCCATGTGCTGTCATAATTTACATACCCCAAATGTTATCTAGATTAGAGTTACAGATATCAGGTATTGTGTGGTTTACTTTGAGTAACACTCAGTGTCTAAATGTAAGTCTGAGAAGCAATTCTACAATAGATTGTAAAAATTTTAAAGCTTTTTTACTTGCACGTTATTGAGTCTGACACACATTAAAGATGCAAGTTTTAGACTCTGTCATTATATAGAATTTTATCCATGGCTCTCTAGATGAGTTTGGAGATGTTGCACATACTAAAAGAGAAGCTACAAAGCTGTTAGACCTTTTTGACCCCTGAAGTAAAAATAAAATAGAGATAAGAAAGGGAATATAGAATCTGAAACTTGCATGTAGCAGGGCAATGGGATTTCTTTTGAAGAGAAACAGGGTGGTAATGATCTTAAAGAACCTCCTCTGAGCATGAATAAGGAGGTATCAAAAAGGAGTAACGATGAGTGAGGAGAAAAAGGAGGAAGCAAAGTTATTAAAAAACTAATCATAAGTTAGCAGTGAAGATACATAATGATGTGCCACAGCAAGAGAGAGGAGATAACTCTAAGTATGATAGTGAAGGAGGGAAGAGAGAAAAGGTCAAGGCTTCCTGCTCTCCCACACTGCATCCCCTGTAAGCCTCTCTTTTCTGTCCGTTGCAGGAACATTGGGAAGTGCAGCCTTTATTTGCTCTGGTCTGGTGCTCTTTCTGTCCCCATCCTTCTTTCCCCTGAGTTTACAGAGGTCTGACACTGTGAGGCATAACTTGCATCTACTTGGCAAAAATTCCTCTGTTTATTGGGTTGACATTCTTAGCCTCCTATTGTACCAAGAGATTAATATGTGTTGTCCTTGAGTGGTGGCTGTGGAGCAATGACATGAGAGATGGGCACAGAGAGGGAGAGTAGCAAACTTGGTGCAGTCAGCCTCTGGACAATTTGAAAGTGGCAGATAAGAGCAAAACAGGGACCAAATCAAAGTGAACACCTATAGGAGCATTCCATGTTTCCTCTGTAGTCCAGCGTAATGTCCATCTCCAAACATCTCCCTACCTGTGTCCATACCTGTGTTTTCCTATGGGCTTGTGAATCTTTGGTGCTCACCAGTGGGGGTATGGAACAAGTATGTTCTCAGAAAGATGAAAACAATGATAAATATCTGAAATCTGAAAAAAAAAAATGAAAAAGTGAAATGTTCACTACAAAGACTTCACACAGTGTTATTGATATTAATGCCAAGGTTTATTCAGTTCTCGCTCATTATGTTTGTCTTGTGTTGAGTAGTGATGATTACACGACACTGATGCATGAACTAATAGTATAATAGATTTTTAATTAAACTGAGGAAAATACTTGTGGGGTCAAAGTTTTTAATGAATGAGCAGATTAAATGTCCCATGAAAGGTACCATATGGTATTTTAAAATCTGAAAATTAGTTGCAAAGTCACAGTTAATTTAATTATATGGTCTCTTTGTCTTGGGATAATAAAGTAGACTGAGAATTATAATAGAGATTGAAACCTTTGCTATTGAGAGGCCTTTTAAAAAGGAAATGTTTGGATATCTGCTTTTAAATTACTCGTATTCATAAGGATATTCTTTTAAAGATAATGTCTTTAGGTCATAGCACAGTAGTGATTGGTGGTGTGTCATCTTCTGAGTTGTACCTTCTTGCTGTGCTGGTATCACTCTTTATGCATGCACATCTTGCTCACAGTAAAGCAAAGGTACTCTTGAAAGCTCATGGGAAGCAAGCATCTTGGGCCACTGACAGGGTTTCCTGTTTTTATGTACACTGACCAATGTTTTTGACCAGTACAGACTGACTTTTACAGAACATCCTTGTAAGAAGGCCTCTGCCTTTCAATGCACTTGCAGATGTCATTAAAATGATTAAAAAAAATGCTTATGTACACTAAAACCAAGAATTTTAGTCTTTCTTGACCAGCAATGTATGCTGATTTTCCTTCTGCATCTCTATTTGATTTATTCTCATAATTTTTGAAATTTTCAATTGTCTATTCTTCTTTCTGACACAGTGGTTTTTACCAGCTGTGATCACCATGACCATCTCTTTTTTTGTTTTTTTTTTTTTTTTGTTTTTTTTTTTTTTTTTGTTATTATGCAAATCCTTTACCTGCATTGGTTTTCTTATTCCCAGGTGAATGATAAATAAAGTCAAGTCTTTGATTCATTAATTTGAATACCTATGAACATCATGGACAAAAGTTTATCTTGTGGTTAGAAGACAAGATGAAACTTGTATAAAGAATGAAACAAAATTATTCACATAAAAAATTCTCTAGACCAGTGAATATTCTGCTTTAATGAAGCAGAGAAATCAGAAGTCTATTCAGCAACAAAGTTAATCACTGGTAAGAAATAAGGCTGGTTCTGATTGCATTTTCTTCAGCTATAGTGTAAAAAAAATATTTCCAATTTAAGTTTCCTTTCATTCTGGTCAAGTGACTTTCTTGAAGATGTACACTCATGGAATTAAGATATGAAATCAATGGTCATATTCTTCTGAAAGTGGTTAATATATTTACAGTATCTGGAGCTAAGTAGCCTCAGAAATCTTCTTAATAATTGTTAAAGTAAATATATAATAATAGAAAATTAATTGGTTAGTTAGAAGTTTTTCATGAAAAAATATTTTTATATTGTTTCATAGAAGTAGATGGAGAAAATGTAAAGTAAAAGTTCACTAATCAGGAAAATCTAAGATCTTATTGCTCTTTATTTATTAACAACTTGATGAAGTCTCCATCTTTGCAAGTAGAATGATCAGAATCTTTAATAACTATCCATTCTGACTTATATCAAAATGAAATTATAAGAAAAGGCTTGAAGTTAAGTCATGCTTCAACACTTACTGAATAGAAAAAACCTGGTTTGAAATAGTGAATACTCAGAGGAAACTGGGTTAGATAACTGGGTTAGTCATTAAACTGCATTGTTAAAAGATATTTAATTTTTTTTTCCTTATCTCCTCCTATTTTCAGGGGCAGAGGTATTTCTACAAGCTTGTGATACTGTCCTGTATTAGACAGTTTTGTCCTCACACATATTGGCTTTTCTTATTCAAATGAGCAGTTTTGGATAATTTCAGTCACAAGTGTTCATGGTAGGCCAATATAATTAATCTTATTGATTGTTCTTGTGATGAAATATATCCTGTTTCTTGTCATATTATTAAATTATGCAACACAAGAACTTTTGTGACATAGAGGGAACTATGTATACAAACAATTTTTTGATCTAAATGACTGTATTACTGAGTGTTAGAAATGTATAAGAGGTAAAGGAGATGGAATGTTATTCTGTGAAAAATGGTTTTTTTAGATAGGAAACATTTCCTTTTTTTTCTCCAAAAATTTTACGCTGAAGACAAAATTTGCAGACAGATTGATTAGCACAGGAAAATATTTTGGGTTTTATGCACTCTAGGATATAAATCATTCTCAACTACCATTTGCCTGAATCTCAGGTCTCTGAAACGCATATTCTAAAAAAACATTAATACTAAGCACGTGGAAAGGTGAGGTTAAAAGTTTCAAATCCTTTTTGCATGAAGCTGGTTGGATGGAAACCTATGGAAAACATTTTAAAAAGTAATAACTTAAAAATGAGTATTTTGACATGATTTATTGTCTGCAGAGTTAGGGAGAAAAGAATAATAGTAGACTTGTGTCTAGTGCCCTGAAGCAGAGGTGTATCCAGCCCAGTTATGCCATGTAAGTGGAAGTCCCAAGTCTCCTCTGGCTTGTAAAGGCTGGAAAGTATAAAAGTCTGGCCTCATTCACTGAGCTGACCTTGGCCTTTGTTTTGTCTTGTGGAACTGGACTTCAAGACTGCAGTGCTTGGCCTCAGAGTGTGCAGTACCTCTGATTTACATCTGCTCTGTAAACAACTTTAACTTCTTTTTAACCATAGTACTGGAATAAATGTAATTTTAGACAGCGGCTCTTCAATTCTGAACACCTTATAGTGTTGTGGGTAATAACTGTGACCATTCTTACATTATATGCAATCTTTGGTTTGATGCATGCCATTTGAAGCTAGAAAGCTGAAAATAGATTTAAATTGATCAAAAATAGCCAATTGAGGTTTTTACCTGTGAAATACAATTTTCTTTTTTTTATAATAGCTGAAATCAGAGAGAAGTGTGGGCATTTGTTTCTACCCCTGGGTAGCCCCTGACATAAAGAAGAGAAGAATATTGAAATCTGGATTAGAAGCAGGTAAAATGTAATGAAAACATGAGAGAGTCAGTGGAGAAGTGTAAAAAATGCATTTTTATACTGAGATACCATGTGTGAATAATATCAAAGTGTTTGATATTGATATTACTATGAGAAACACATATTTGAGCTACTTATGATATAATAATTTTAGGTTAAATCTAATGTAAATCATATTTAAATCCTGGTTTTAAAATTTAAAAAAATTAACAATCAAAATGTTATATTAAACACTTTTTAAAAAAAAGGTTTCATTCTCTGTGAGTTTTGTTATTTATTACATCTGACTATATCTGTTGATAGCCATAAGGAGAGCACCTTCTCTGATAAGTTATTGATACATTCTTTATACTATTTACTATATACTATTTATATATTCTTTATACTATTTACTATATACTATTTATATATTCATCATACTATTGTTTTTTTGTTTTGCTTATATTACATTTTGTAATTATTCAGACTATAGATCTCAGCAACTAAATTATCTTGTCTGTGGGTTCTTCTGTTTCTTAATGAGTCTACATGACACCAAGTGCTCTGCCTATTACCTGTCATAACTACTTGGAATAACCTACCTAGCAAAAGAACTCCAAACCAGACAGTAACAATAAAAAAATAGACAATTGATATTTTAAATAATTGCTGAAGGTGTGCTGGTGAAATTATCAGGGCTGGAAGAACTTGCTTGCAACCAATAGTGAGGAAAGAGGAGAGAAGTTTATTCAAGTGGAAGTTTCTTAGCTGAAAAACAAAATAAAACAAGTTGGTGAGAGAGAGAATGAGGGGGCAAGACTATTTCTTGATAAAGACACACAATCTTGACTGAAGGACAAGTAGTGGTGAAAAAAATTGACAACGTAGCATAAAAGTCAGATTCTGATTTCTGGACTTTTGCATGACCAGAGCATGAGGGAACTGGTCTCTAACCAGTTATACGTCTGAAGGCAGCTTGGCAGTGAGGGACTGATGGGGACAGTACTGTTCTCATCTAAACCACTCCTAACTACAGGCAGACTTTGTTAGACTTTTCATGCAGCAGATCTGTTTGCCACCTTCAACTCTTCTGGTATTAGAGTGCGAATTTGTTCAGAAGCACTTGCTTTTTTAGTGTCTGATCCTGAAAATATGATCAGGAATAAATTCCTGTGTGAGACCTGTCCCATGGGAATACTGTGCTTAAAGTGAAATACTTGTCTGGAATTGCTCTTGTGAACAAGGATTTGGGAGTAGAAAGGAGGTGGTATTTTCCAAAGGGATATTCCACACCCTATAACATCAATATATAAAGCAGGGGGAAGAAAGAGGAAGGGAAGGATGCTGGGAATGATGTTACTTGTCTTCCCAAGTAATAGTTACATGTGATGGAGCCCTGCTTTCCAGGGGATGGCTGAACACCTGCCTGCTCATGGCAAGTGGTGAATGAATTCCTTGTTTTACTTGGCTTGCATGCACAGATTTTGCTTTACTTGTTAAACCATCTTTACCTCAGTCCATGAGAGTTCTGACCTTTATTCTTCCAATTCTTTCCCCCATCTCAACATGGAGGCAGTGACCAAGTAGCTGGGTGGTGCTGGGTTGCTGGTTGGGGGGTCAGACCACAACACTTCTTTCTAAAAAAAAAAATAAAATATTATCGGTAGGGTTCAATTTCACAAGTCTATTAAAAAAGCAAATGAAAACCAAGAAGTGACATTTCATAGGTCACCTGCACAGCTGGAACATGCTAAAGCCATTATATGGCTGTTTGCTACCAGACCTAACAGGGTAAGTAATAAAAGTAGCAGCTTATCCTTTTTGTGTACAAACTCTTACTGGACCTACTCAGCTGGTGCATTTCATAAATATTTGCTGATAGCTTTAGGCAAATGCTACAGTAAGCATTACTGTGAGGCATTTTAAGTGGATGTTCTGGTGGCTACACATTTCAAATCCTGTAATAAAGCTAAAATGTATTGCATAGAGAATTGGTGTGTTCATAACCTTTACACTCCTCTTCCCTTTTATGCAACTTTTCTTTTGTGAGTGCTCTACACTGATTTTGTGCAGGATCCTGCATTACTTGGTCTCTCCACCCCAAGAAGCTGAGACAGGACTATTGCTCTTCTATGTACCCCACATTAGCAGTTCCTGTGCTGCCCCATACTGACTGTGTGGTGCATGCTATGTCTTCTTCCATATCATACAACCTGGTTTTATTCTGCATGCCACTTTGGTCCAGTGGCTGGCTGGGATGCATCTGGATTGCAAACATGAACCAAGGAATGAGAAAACCGATCCTGGGTGTCAGTTTTGATGTGAGAAGTTCAGGATTTCATTCCAAGCACTTGAATGGACTATGCTGTGGTGACCACCTATTTTTGTAGTCCATGCTAAATGAAATTAGTTATGTCTCTTATTCCAGCCTCCTGTTTCCACCACTTTCCTGCTGGGTTCTGCAGCCCTGTGTTCACAAGGAGCTAACCAGAAGGTCCCTTTATTGTGCTCTTCAGTTTGTACTCTTCCCTCTAAGGTTCTTCATCCCAGCCCTTGTTCAATATTTTTACAGTGTCCTTGTCTTGATAGGTTTTTCTTTAATTTCCTTTGTTTTCTGCCTTGTTGCCTTGTTCAAGTATTGTTTGAAACTTCAGACATGAACCTAATATGCTTGCTCAATAACTACTTTCCCCCACTTAATTTCCTGTATTTATGGATCTATGGATTTGTTTCTAGTTACCTGCTACTTTTTCACACCAGCTACCAACCCTTTTTCTTCTTTTGATACCTCCCATCCAAATCCCCTTTTTATTTGTTTACAGCAAACCCCTTTTGCCTCTTATCACCCAGAGGCCTGTGGAACATTTTGCACAATGCAGCTTTTCCAAACAAGGCTGTTATTCTCTCTTGCATTAGGATATTAATTTTTTAAATGCCTTGGAGATGCACATAATTTAAGAAAATCCCCAGTAAGTATAATGTTGTTTCCTTTTTATCCCAATTATTCTACTCTGCTAGGTAAAGTGATATTGCTTGTGAAGAAAGTAACAAATTAATAAGTTTTAAGCAACTGGCATAAGTGTATGGCCTGTTTTTGCTATTCTGTTTCATATCACAGTATGTCAGCATCCAAAGAGTATCTTTCTTTTTTCTTTTGCTAAATGTGGAGGATTGCCAGTAGCAGCTCCATATTTGCTGGCATTAGGACGACAGGCTCAGCAGTGCTAGGAGGCTGAGGCAGCTTTCCTGTGCATTTCCAATTAATCCCAGCAGGTTGTCTCTTTGTGGCAGGATAACACATAAAGTGCACTGTAGGATTGTGGTACTTTTTCTTCTACAGATGGAAAAGAAAATACTTGTGTCTGTACTTCAGATCCATAGCTAGACAGAGCTTGCCTAGCCTTTTTTCCATGAATATATTTTGAACTTTCTTGAGTGTACAGCACAATCCAGCAGGTGCTCTTTCTCAGCTGAAGACCCCATTACTTATTTTGAAAATCAAAAAGAAAGCCTGTACACATACTGGCAAAATAGTGAGATCCTGAGAGTCAAAGCAGATGAAATTACTACTTCTGAAGTTACCGTAGCAGACTGGGTCCTCTTTTGCTTGGCACATCTATTATTTATGTGCTTGTTGTGCACCTTAGTGCAATTCATTCTTGTATCAGAGTTGCTGATACCTGCCCTACCTTGATGATGAGTAAATAAAAGCACTGATTCCTGTTACTGCTAAAGAAAGGCTGAATGATGTACCCACACATACAATCTCTTATAATTTCTGTAAATTATTAACTATTACAATTTGATTTTATTTTTTAGACAGAGGGGTCATTAATCACCACTCCTAAACTATCAAGTTCATTATTGAATTATATTTTATTATAACAGATTGTATTTCTTACAGACTGATAGGGTTATGCAGATGTTTTGAATTTCAAATGAATAGCTGCACATCTTTGGGATCTTTTAATGCACGCCAGATCAGAGCCAAATAGCGACCAGCTACACAGATATAGTGTGACATTTCTGAATTCTCTTGTTTTTTTCTAGAGTCATATTCATAGAAGTAAAAGCAGTTAACACAGCAAGCATTTTTCTTAATGATTTTGTCAGCTGTACAGAAACACTTTTTACTTAAAGACATAAATGTTTTTCCTAATTTTCATATGATGGAGAAATGTGTACATTGTACCTGTATAATGATCCAAAATTAAGGGTGTTTTTTATATTTATATATTCTTTCACATATAATTCAACTATTTTCTTAGCCTTTACTTGCCTGTGATTTAGATAAAAAATGTGTATTTCCTCCCCAAATCTACTCATTTGCAGAGAACATGCATTTGTCTCATGGAAAAAAAATAAGAAACTACTTGATGTTTAACATACTGATGTTCTGGCAGATTTTTTTTTAAATAATTGTAAATGAAAAATGTTACTTTCAGCCATAGTTAAAAATAACTTGAACCTTTCTCTGCTATTAAAATACATGTACCTACTGCACATGGTTAGAAAAAAAAGGACTTCTATGAATTACTGCATATTCATTATTGAAATGTGATCCTGAGGTGTCATTTTGTAGTGAAGGAGTATAGTGACTAAGCTTTAGAAGTGAGAACAGGATATTCCATTCAATAGGTAAACTCAAGGCTTCAGTAAGGTGATAAGATAAATATTCTTGCTGGTAACAGCAGGAAATGCTCTTTGATGTGTTCTCTGGTAGTTCAGTACAAATGGGCCTATCATGAACGCTGAGGGAATTGAAAACTAACTAGAGGAGTCAGCCTCGAAAACATATCTCCTTACAATCCTGTTTTGGCAATAGAAGTATAGCATTTTGTAAATAAGGAAAATAAGTCAAACTTACCAATTTTATATTACCAGTGTATACAATGAATAATTTTCAGACAATGCTATTAAGATCTTTCTGGAAGAAATATTTATCTTTCAAGGTGAAAGTCATTGAGATTTTTGAACAGTGAAATTATCTATCTAGAAACTAGTTTTTTTCAAAAGGCGCATTGTTTTCAAACAGGACATGAAACTAAGATTCACATTTCTCAGAAAAACATAAAATTTTAATAAACTGTATTAATAATATTTCATTAATATAATTCTTGGAGCGGAGCATTTAAAATAAACTGAAATATAATATTTTAGTCAGCTTTCTAAAATGAGAAATACAGGTTTTCTGTATTATAATACTCAACCTGTGTCTCCAAGTATTTTCTTGGCATTTTATAACATATATTGAGCATCTCTGTATGCTATGCTCAGTTCAAGTAGACTTTCCAGTATATGCAAGAGCCAACTTCTTCCCCTCACATAGACCAAGGAATTTTCACAGGCACCAGGATACATGTACTTAAGTCAAGAAGAAGCCAGCATTTTTTCCTGAAAGATTCTATAGTGGATTAATGAAAAATTAGGTATCTAGTTGTAGCTGAAATTATTCTTCAACCTACAAAATACTTTGTGTTAGCCTTTTCTAACAGATTAGCTGTAGTAGTGTTCATGCTTATTTTGGTATCTGATTCCTTGGTCCCCAAAGCTAGTGAGAAGCAGCAGAGTAAGGAGGGAGGGGAGCTACTGTTTTCCAGAGCCCTCAAAGGTATTGCAGGAAGGAGCTGCTGGCAGGGATCTCTGCACAGCCTTGCTGTTGTGGTGAGTTTAGATGTGTGTGTGTGCACAAGGACCTGAGTAAGCAGCAGCATGCACTGGGCTTCTTATCCCAAAGACAGGGGGGCCTGAGAGAGCTGCTGAGCCAGAGAAAGTGGGAGCACTGGGGAGGTTCTGGATCCCTGCAACAGGAGGTGTCTCTAGAGGAAAGCATTCCTGATGGCATGAGACAAGGGCAGGTGGAAAGCTCCCAGCTGGAGGTTGCATTGTGGGGTTGTAACACTTTTGTTTGTCGTTATGAAAGTTGACTAATGCAGGGGGAAAGAAAGCTGTCATTCTGATTCCAGCCATATCCTGGGCTGCATTCAAAGGAACCTGGCCAGTATGTTTAGGGTGGGGATTCTGCCCCTCTGCTCTGCTCTCTTGAGGTCCCACCTGCAGTGCTGCATCCAGCTCTGGGGCCCCAGCATAAGGACATGGAAGGGTTGGAGTGAGCAAGAGGAGGGTCACAAAGATGATCTGAGGGTTGCAGCACCTTTCTCATGAAGACAGGCTGAGAGAGCTGGGGCTGTTTATCCTGAAGAGATAAAGAGAAGAGAAGGCTCTGGGGAGATCACATTGTGGCCTTTCAATGATTAAAGGGAAATTATACGAAAGATGGAAATGGGCGTTTTAGGGGGGGGGGCTGTTGCAATAGGACAAGTTCTAATGTTTTCAAACTAATAAAGGGTTGATTTAGGCTAGATATAAGGAAGAACGTTTTTACAATAAGGTGAGGAAACTCCCAGGCTGACCAAATAGGTAGTAGATGCCCTGTTCCTGAAAAAATTCAAGGTCAGGTTGGATGTGGCTCTGAGGAACTGTCCCTGCTCATTGCTGGGTGTTGGATGAGATGACTTTAAAGGTCCCTTTCAACCCAAACTATTCTCTGATTCTATCCAAATACAAATGCAGGCTTGAGTGAGAGCAATATCCTTTGCATCCTGTGTAGAATACATTATTTTTATTTATGTGTATTCCTGGCTGCATAACCATACAAATGGAATGGCTTGGAACAATTTATTTGAAGGATAACATATATATACACCATTTCTAATTTATAAATGATTACATTGTACAAATAGCAAAATCCAAGCCACTTGCAGTGAAAATTGAACCTAGAAATAAAATGGATGGACTCTTGTCCTTGGGGAGAGGTTTGTGTCCCATGAATGCTCTACTGCTTGAGAATATTTTACTAGAGATAGAAATTATCCTTGCCAGGGAAGTATCACAAGATTCCAGTTTTTACATTTCATAAAATTTCATATTGAAGGGAGGGACAAGAAGATATTGATGTAAATTTCACTAATTCTTGAAATAATCACTGCACCTGAATTGAAGTGTTTCAAAGAAGCATAAGAGGCTGCTCCTGGTTGCCAAAGGTGAAGCATCCTCAATTACCTCAAGTGCCAGTGACCTACACAGCAACAATAGGAAGCCTTGGTTTTGATGATCACTTGGGAAATAGGTTTCTCCTAGAGAGAATGTGGTTCTGGATTTGAAATTTACAGATATTGAAGACAAATTGCATTCATCAGATAGAGAGCTAATTTTGATTGACCTCCCCCGCCCCCTGTGGTTATGTGGATAATGATGCTTACAACAGAGTCTGTTCTGCTTAACTACAGTCTATTTTGGGTTTGTATTTTGGCTCTGAAATGATTCAGGCTATTAAATAAAAACAACCTACAACAACTATTCTGAAGAAAAAATATTGAAATGTGGGAACTAGTGATAATAAAGAGTTTAAAGGAGAAGAGATTTAGCAGTTCTTTTTATCTCAAAGATTTCAGAACTGGTTACTAAATTTGTTCATTGAATGAGTAGAACTGGCTGGAGGAGAGAAGGAGCAAAGTTTAGAGGCCTATCTGATAACAAACTAATGTGTCAGCAGTTCTGAATGATGACAGTTTTACACAGCTATGATGACAGTTTTACACAGCTAGATATTTTAATGGGGCACTATTAATGCAGCTAATGTTCTCCTTACTATGGAGAAGTTAGAAGAAAAAGCTTTCCTCCATCAATTTGTTGCAGTGCTTTGCCAGCAGGAATCTACTTAATTATATCTTAATTTGTAGTTTTAATGAATGCCATGAAGTTGCTGCCTTTTTTTTTTTATTTTTGGTAAGACAGTACTCAATATATTCTAAAAAATTTGAGTTACAGTGTGCATGATATTAAATGTATTTTTTTTAAAGTATATGTTGACAAATAATGTATGATCATAAATCTGTGCTTTAAATAACTGCTCTAAAGGAACTGTTAAGAGTTTGTGGTCTAAAGACTGGGTTTCACACACAGATTAAATTTTGGCCCCATGACAACTGAGAAAAAAATTCAGATATTCTTCAAAAAGCAATGGAGATTTAAAACCAAATTTTTGCATTAAAAAAAAAAATAGAGAAAATGTAATCAATACATTTTGCATATCTCTAATAATTTTAAAATTATATAGGTATTTAATTTCACATCTTTATAAAAACAGTTTTATAATATATTTTTATGTAACTGTGTGTCTACTATGTTTTTACAAGACATACGTTTCTTTATCAACTAATTTTTTTATAATTATAGATTTAGAAAATATTTCTCTTTTACTACTTACTTATACTCTTTTTATGTGGATGGAATGCAATGAAGCCAAGGTAAGTTAATGCTGAGATCAGTCCATGATAAGAAGTTGTTCAGTGTAAGAAAAATAGGAAGCATAAACAAGGCTAACTTAGAGCAGTCTGTTATTTTCATCTAGTGATGTATACTCCAGAAAAAGGTATAAAGGCACAAGAATCTATTTGAAGGGAAACCAAAATGATTCTTCTGATTGATGTTTTTTATTTCCTGTTAATCTCTGATGAAAAAGAATATAGTTCCTTGCTATAAAAAAATCTGTAATATTCATTCATAGTATAAATGGCTCCCAAATTATTATTTAAGCCAAACAAGGTTTCATTGTCACCAGGGAGTGTCAAGCAAGATCTTGGGATTTGCATAATAATTGGTTTGAAACAAGTGATATTCCATACAGCACTATGTATACAGAGAGTAATGAAAATGGTAGCCATAGTCTGTGAGATCAGTATCAGGAATATAATGAAAACTGAATATTTTTCAGTCTTTTGAGGTTTTCAAACATCCATAAAGCTAATGAGCTAATTTAGATAAGCATTAAACATGAATTTAATCACATTACTAGTAATTATTAGCAGACACACAATATGAAGGCCTTATAGTTGCCTTCAGAAGTTGTAATTAACCATAAAAAAATAAATTGTTTGACCTAATGCACTGCATATAAATGACTCAACTAAAGACTTTTAGATTTAACGGAATGCTTAGCTTACAGTTATTTTTTTCTTATATATTATTTAGCTGAGAGTTAAAGTGTGTATTTTGCCACACTTTAAGAACAAAATCATATATGTCTGAAAATGTTACTTACTGAAAGCCAAACCCATTTCTGAAAAGGAACACAGTAAATCTTTATCTGATGTAGACCCTCATTCCTATGCTGGTCATGAGTTAGCAGGTATGCACATACTCCAAGTAATCTCCCCAGCTCCTGTGAAATAGTTAATGTTAAGCATGTGAGGGAGAGCCTTGAGTTTTTGAACAAAAATTGTGCTCAAATAAAACTTGGAGTTTGCTTGGCAAACTTGTGGACAGGCACACCTGACCCAAAGGGTTTGGGAGAGAGGAGGATGATTTCCTACCTGGCTGCCTAAACAAGGCAAGAGGCGACACTATCCCAAGCATTTCAGTGATGGAAAATAATGGCTGGAGTATAAAAAGAATTATATAACATTTTTTTATAAAAGGATTTTGAAATATTGTTTCCAGTTCTAGAAATGTGTGACCAAACAAATATTTTCAGTTTGCCTGTCTTAAAGTAAAAGTAGCTTTTGAAAAAAGTCTGAAAGCTGAAGTATACAGAGTCTGGTCCCTGAAGTTATGATTCTGGAAAGAAATGCTTAATAATCTAATTGAAATAATGGAAGAGAACAGTTTTCTGAAAGCTGGCAAATGACTGAGACTCCTCAATTTCTCTCAGGCAGAAGGAGAGGGCTTTCTTATTTAACAGAGTGGTGAAATCATCTACTTTTTCATTTTTCAATGAACCATTGCTCAAGAACAGATCTTCCATGCCTTTACTTGTGTTCCTCAGAAGTTACACTTTTTCAGCGATATTGAAAATGGAGATTTATATGAAAATACCTTTTTTCGAATGGATTATCACTGATATAAAATTATTATCTTTTTAGAGGCTTGTAGAAAGCAATCTTTTGCACTGTAAAAATTGGTGGAGAAACTATCTTCTGTATAATAAATTTTTTCAGCAAAAAATGTTCAGTCAGCTCTCTGTCTAGCTGTTATCTGTGCCTGTGATTAAGCTGAAGCCCTTTTTGGGCTCTTGCAGGTCAGGTCTCAAACCAAGCTGGAATGTGCTTTTGCACACAACAACGTGGGTAAAGGGGAATCAAGCCAAAACCATGTTTTCTTGTCTCAGAAATGAATAACAAAATGGGCCACCTGTAATATCTTCCCTCCGCCACGCTTAAATCTCGCATGGACTTTTTATGAAAACTGGCTTCCAGCCCCCAAGCCCCACAGTGTTTGGCACAGGAACAAGCAGAATTGATCAGATGGAGAGTAGTTAATCAGCTCTAGGGATGTAGGCATCAGTTAGAAGATAAAGCAATCACCAGGTGTAGGGCACTTCTGTTGTGAAAATTTTTCTGCTTTTTACAGCTGTTTCTTCTTCTTGTCCTTCAGCTGACTGTTCTTCACTCTGCTTGAAAACATTTTTCTATCCTTCTACCTCTCTCTTGTAGTCAGAGGATGAAGTAGTCATCCTTTCTTCTTTGGTTGCTTTTCTAAATGGGTAATCCTTGCTAAATAGAGCATTCCTGAAATATTGTGGAGCAGTGATGACTCCTGCAATTGCATTCTTTAATTTATTTATGTTATACATCTTTCTCTTATGCTATGTTTATATAAGCACTTACAAC
This sequence comes from Climacteris rufus, assembly GCA_013398175.1. Lineage (NCBI taxonomy): Eukaryota > Metazoa > Chordata > Aves > Passeriformes > Climacteridae > Climacteris > Climacteris rufus. Next base: position 102,597 of record VZRZ01000887.1, on the reverse strand, counting down.
ATTGGAGCACACTATCTATAGACTAATTAGAATTTACTATAGTAAACACAACTATTAATCATGACTTTTGTTATTTCCTGCTCTAATAAACTGTTGATATAATCCAGGACAATGACAAGAGAATGATCATTAAAAACAAATATTTAGTATTTACTAATTAATTAAATCTTCTCATTAATTTATCTGAAGGGTAAAAATTAAAGAAACAGGCCATTCATGTAATTTACTGTAAATGAAAACCAAAAATATCTTCTCTTGGAATTAAAATTTTCATGAAACTTTTTCAATATGCATTATGAACCTTGAGAGTGGAAAGCTACAGCTGTTTAATGAGCAAATTTACACATTTAATTCTCAGTCAGAGCACTCAGAAGCTGTATGGTGTACATGTGAAATTACATTAGGCAAATAAGAAAAAATATTCTCTCTTGCAGACTGGCTGCATGGAAAGAATATTTCTTGCTGTGCTTTTAGTTCTTTGTCTACAGCAAATGGAGCTGTGACCTTATTGCTGTGTCTCACCTTGATGTCTCTTGATTCTGTTGTGTTTAGCTAATGTAATATAAAAATAGAAAATATCAATCTCTTGCAAGAATATAAAATTGGACTGAGAAAGAGAAATTAACTTTTTTTTTTGTTGCCTCAGGTGCAGCTTGAATTAAGTGACACCCATCTTTACGACACTGATTTCTCTAGCTTATCTACTGGAGTTATGATACACAACTACTCATGTCTTTTGCTAATTCCTCTCACAGTCTGTTTTTGTAATTCTCTAATTGCACTTAAGTGTACCACTCCTGTTGTCTCACCATGTCAAATTTGACTACAAAAAATTTCTAGTTGTTAAGGACTCAGGTTTAATTAACATATGATGTTGTCTTGCCTCTTTCAGAGTCTTCATCAAGAGCCTAAAGCATTTTATGGCCTCTGTTGAGGCACAAAATTTTTTCCGTAATTTTGATGTATACTGGGAAAGCATGAAATGGAATGAGGACGTGTAGTGATAACTTGAGAAAGGGAAAGGCTTTTAAAAAATTACCTGCAATAAGAACTCTGGAGGGTTTCCTGTTTTTAACAATTATTATATTTCATGGGGTTGAAGGGCTGCTTGGTGGTGTTGGGGTGCTGAAGAGCACCCACTTTCCAGAATTGTGGCAGAAAATGTACCTGGTACATAAGAGCAGTTCTTACTCAGACACTTGGGCTTCACTGCCTGATATGTGGAAATCCCCATCTGAGCTATTGAATCATGAAAACTGATTTACTTGAGGTGTGTTGAATATACTGATGCACTGAATTACTTCCATACCTTTTATTAAAGGGATATTATTTAGGAATATCTCTTCAGGGTATTAATTTATGGGAGTATTAATATAATATTAATATATAATAGTAGTAATACTGGATAACAGTTTAATAGGAATATAACTTCAGGAATATTGTCCTAAACTACAAAAACAGTTTTTGAAATCAAAATAATCAAAACATAACCACAATGGGTGTCATCTGAAGAAATACCCAGTTTTGTTTGTGTTTCTTTTTGTCATAAATTATTTCATGCCTACTTTGTCAGGTTTTAACGTTTACAGGGGAAAGAGTCTGACCTCTGTAAAATGTGTTTTGAAGGTCATTTACATTTGGTCTCTCTGAATTCAAAACTGTCTTTTCAAGTTGTAAAATTTAGGTGTGGATTTATTCAAATTGTGCAATTCCAATATGCTTTTGGAATGTGATTTTTTTTTAAGTCCTTCATGCTGGAACTAGGGCATCTTCTCAGATCATGGCAGAGGAACCAGTGCACTTTCAACATAATTTGAGATTTTTTTATTAGAAATTAATTATTCAATTTTATCTTACAACTGGCATTTTTAAGTTTAGTTTTTTCTAAACATAGGGGACAGGTATCCATCAGCAAACTGTGACAGAACTATATTAATTTACATCTCATGATGATCAAAAACTTTAAGAGAGCCTTTTTTCTCCCCATAAGAAAGGTACTTAAAAAATTATAGTAACTTTTCTTGTCTCAGTGAATCAGCATGTGTTATAAAAGGTAAAAGAAATATTCCTATACCATGCTTGTCATCCTCCTCCTCTTTATCTGTGCATTATCAGATAAAGGGAAAGAAAAACTGAAAAGAAAAACCAAAACCAGAGTAGTTTTGACCTATGTAGCTCCTTCAGTCAGTCATTCTTGTAAAAAAAAAAATCTTACTGAATGAGTAAAAAATGATGTGCCTGCATGTCTGTGGAAGCAGAGGGCTCCAGTGGGATCTTGTTCATTCTCTGAGTTTTTGTGACCTCTGGATGAGCAGAACGTTGCACATGAATATGTAGGCAAGCACCAGCAAGGCAGATGTTACACTCACTGACCTTCACCCACTGAAACTGATAATCAGTTTGGCTGTCATTCATTGTCCTTTTGAGGCTTTCTGGCAGCAAGTGAATGCCAAGGAGACATATTTGATCCTGTAGGTCCTGCCAGAAATTAGGTTTGGACTTGGATATTTTGAAATGAATCTGAGTGGAGTTTGACAACAAAGGGAAGGCTGCTGCAGTAACATGTGCAGGTGATGCACTTCTCAATCTGTTTGTATTCTCCAGACAGGGGGAGATCAGGGCTCTTTCCTGCCTTTCATTCAGCTGTGGATATCAAGGCCAAATATGCAGTAATGTCAAAACATATAATTTATTTATTTATGCAGACAAACTGCCACTGAAGTTGCACCTCTGTAACCTAATGAATGGGGCATCAGTGTTTCATTTAATAACAGGTAAAAAATTAATGACCAGCAGCAGAAGTCTTCAGCTTTATAATTTGAAAATTAGTATGGGGTGAGGATGCACATTAAATATTAAGATAAACCTTTCTTTACACAGCTAATAATGTCTTACATACTTTAGCTGCCCACTAACTAAATAGTGTTTGATTAAAAAGCAATTTTTTTTCCTTTTTAATCAGTTGCTTGTTTTGGTTTTTTTGCCCCCCAGTATTTAATTAATGGTTTTCAGAAGTTCTGCAGAAGTACAGGAGGATGAACCATACTGCACCTGCATGTAGTGGATAGAAGGAATATGGCAATAGAAGCATAATAATGTTTAAGAATTAGAGTATATGAGGGTTTGTAAGGCTGTAGAAGTTGCAATAGGACACAGGGCCTATGTCTCATCCAGAAACTCAAAAAAGCTAAATATGCTGCATGTATTTTTACAGTGGAGTGAAAAAGTATGGAAAAAAGAAAAAAGGAAATTTAATTACTAGTGTACAAGAAAGATTATGTTGTAAGATACTGGAATTTAGACTGTAGGGCTGTAATTGCAGCTGAGAAGCATCCAGGACAGCCCATCAGGAAAGTCAGCTTGATCCTTTTTCAGTCTGCAGTTTTTATGTGCTGATCTATTCCTCTGGCTTAGCTGTACTTTTCCAGAGGGCTGTAATGGGCAGGAAAGAAAGCTTGGACGTGCAACCCCTCTCCCTCTGCCTTGTATTTGCTCAAAGGAGAGGAATTGGAAACTGATATTATCTCAAGAATATTAGGGTGATCCCTTGATCATTTTGGCCTTCAGTTGCCTTTCCATTACCAGCTGAGTTTCACTAAAATACAGGTTTGAGGAAAAGATGCACAATCCTGTTTCTAAAATACTGCAGTGCACTTCTGAATTAGTAGATGTTCTTTATGGCTGTGCTGCCCAGTTGACCTCTCAGTGTTACAGGGTCTTTGGGGTGTTGTTTGCTTCGCTGTGTGAGGTTTGCACCTCGGAGCTGAGCCAGGGCTAGCAGTGCCCGGGGCTCTTAATAGCACAGCACACAATTTTCATGTCAGAGCTGGGGTTCTTTGAGCACTCTCCAGTTGTATAAGTTTCAGTCCCATTTGCTAACCCAGGCTATTTCTTATTCCAGAGCTTTTAGCCTCTGTTTCTGTGTCACTGCTGAGTGCAGATGTGATCCATACTGGTGAAAAAGGTATTCAGAAAGATGAAAGGAAATAGCTTTTAGACAAGGGTGAAGTAGTATCTCACTTGTATCCATGAATATATTTTTGGCTTTGAGATTTTATATGACCACTTTTTTTTTTAAAAAAAAGGACTCACTGAAGATTTTTAAGATTTATAAAATTGCATTATTAATAATATATTTCCATTATAAATACACTATCCATAATTCCATGTGGGTGTAACCAAGCCATTTTTCATTATAACCTAGCAATCCACTTTAAGAAGTTCAGTTGCCCCCATTCACTTTCCTGCTTTTCCAGTTGTGAGTTTCAACTGGAAAAATCTGCTGTCTTAACGACAACTAAAATCTGATCAGCAGCACAAAACCCTTCCAGAGTGATACACAAACAATGAATCCTTTGAATCCTGTCCTGCCTGAGACCTTAATTCTGGCTTCAGAGTCAACACTTTTTTAAATATGGAAGACAATTCAATCTCTGAAAAATTGTGACCCTAGGGATTTCTGCAAAACAGGTTCTCATGTCTAAAGGAAAAAAGAAAAAACCAGGAAAACAATTCTGCCTATGTTCAGCTAAAAAGTGGAAAGCAACAGAAGAGTCTAAAGTTGTAGTTTAGAGATTTCAAGAAAAATATGTCAATGCTGTTTTTTCAGGTTCTTTGGCTAAGGGAAAAATCCCTGTGTCTGTTTATTCTCCACAAAGTATGCTTTTCAGAGTGACATTTGTGTTGGTCACAAATGTGTGCAAAAGTTTACTTTGTTTGGTTTATTTTGTCTGGAAAAAACATTAGTTGGGTTGCATTTTACCAGAGAAGTGTTATTGTTGGGCTTACACATGCGGGTAAATAAGGTATAAAGTGGCATAATGGTATCTATTCAGCCAATTGCTGTTTATTTGTTGAACAAGCCATCATGAGTGATTGTGAATGGGTCTCATTGTGCTGGTGTCAATGTTGTGCTAAGTCCTATGGGCTTGAGAGCAGTTGGTTATGGCTAAGAAAAAGGCTAAATAATAGGACTTGAAACAATGTTTTGCAATTACCAGGGCACTGCTACTGAATATTTCTTTTGCTCTGGAGAGAGGGACTTTGTGTCCAAGCAGATATCCTCAAAACTGAATGTACAGGATTGTTTCTATATGGGGCAGTCTGAGGCTGGGAGTTATGTAGCCCATTCTGTGGTGAAGTATGATGTGCTATTTCCAAATTCATGTTTCTGAGTCTTCACTGAACTGTGTGTTTCTAATATACTCAGGTCTCCTCCAATGTGAGTAACTCCTCTCTTTGTGCTCCCCCATTGCACAAGTCCTAAATCTTTACATCTGCCAAAAGTGGTATGAATACAGTTAAGAAGAGGAACTCTCAGATACTCTGCTGAGCAATTATGATCAAATAGACAGTATTTTTATTTCAATTATTATTTATTAGATGCAGAGATCACTCTCCAATAAACACATGGCATTAATGCAGTGGTGCCATACAGGCCCTTGGTAGATGAAAAGCTGTTGTCCTGCTGGGGGCCTAGGAAGTGACGGGAAGGAGGAATTGACTCACTCAAGTTGCTGGAGACAGCCTCAGAAGTGCGAGTCATTCATCCTGCCTAAGCAGAAGGTGATCCTGGCCTTGGGACTCTTGTCATTTGTTTGGTTTTCATGTGGCCTGACTGTTGCCTTGGGGTACAACAGTGTGGAGGGAGGAGTTCAGAGTCTGCACTCACAGAGTCTGCACACACAGAGTCATGTCTGGTACTCTGCAGACAATGTAAACAACTGAATTGCAGTCTAAAGGGATTGTATGGTGCGGAACTACACCCTGGAGCGCCTCTTTCTCTATCTGCTGGACTAGAGAACATCAGGGGCATGTATGTTTTTGTAGCAGTGTACATGGCAGAAACCTCTGCTCTTGAGCTTCAGGATTGGTGGAACAGACCTCAGGGCATTGCCCTCTGAGCCCTCTCCCTCCAAGATCTGCACCCTCTCCTCGGATTTCCCGTATTTCCCTTATATTACCTGTATCCCTCACCCCAAGCTCTCAATATGGCCATGTTCTGGAGAGGTCTCTCTTCTGTTCTCCACTGGTCATTTTGAACGATGCGGCTTCCCATTGGGTGCCCCTTGGTCCCACCTCCCAAGAAAAAGGTCCCTGCAGGTTCCCACTTCCTCTTTCTCCTGGGATTCTTCAGCCACCAACAAGGAGTCTCCTCCCTCACTTCCCCTGGACCCTCAGAACGCCACATTGGATTTGCAATAAATGGCTGTAATTCCTGAGAAGAGCCCTCTTTAGCCTTTTGGTCTTGCTGACACTAAAACACCAAGGTTGGGGTAACTCCTTGCCAGAGAAGCCAGCAGAAACACATCATCTGCATTAGCCAGGACTCTGTGCTTTGGGAGACTTGCGGACTTCTGCAACTCACACCAGCAGGGACTAAGCTCGCATTTCGGACACTGTGCAGTCTCAAGAAAGCTCCGGCAAAAGCGTCAGATTTTCCTTTGTTATCATTGGTATGCTAATTCATACTTAAATTTATCATAATCCACTGAAATGTTTTTGGGTTTTTCACTACCAGTCATGGATTACAGGAAGCAAAGGACTCTTGGAAAGGATGTCAGTTTGAAAAGACAAAAGGAAGGCTACAGAAGGAAGTGTAAACATGATTTAGAGAATACTTCACCTGGTGTTACTAATGAAAAATATCAGTAGACCAAGAATGGTAATTTGGTGTGTTGGTATGGGATACAGTGATTCTTGTTTCAGCACAAGTGTGTTCAGGACATAGCAGAAACATATTGGAAAGTGGAAAACCTCCTATTTCCTGGCATCTTTGGGTTTTAATAGAAAGTAGTGTTAACAACAACACAGGACCAGAGTCACCACAAGAGACCAGTGTCACAACCACCTAGAAAAAGGCTCATCTCAGTACCTGTAGTGGAGCATGCTGAAAGACAGCACTGTTTAAGTAGAACATTGCAGTCCTGTGAACTTAAAGGGCCCAATTATTTATTTTCAGCTCTACTGGTCTCTCATTCTAAAGGCACTTGCTGAACTATTCCCACTCTCATTTCAACCCAAAATTCACGGGTGGTTCATGTTAGATTATGGGGACCTTCATGATCATCATTTTGATGTTACCACTTCTCTGCTCACTGTATGTCAGTGCTTTGATCAGGGGACTGGTTTTCGTTATAGTCACAGATGGTTGGTGTTTGACAGGCTGACAGGCAGACAAAGTAAATAGGCATGAAAATAAAATATTCCTTTGTTTTGGTGAGTCAGGCCAATGTCATGGAGGTAATCCTTCTAACTGTGTTAGCATGGGGAGCATTATTGTCTATAATGGTACTCAGGAATCTAACAATGTTCTTTCCTGGACTTTCTTGTTGAGGATTTGATCATCAAATCTGAGCTTAAAATGAAATTTCACTGATACTTTTTCAATTAAAGTGGGAAGCATTGCCATCACACAGCACTGTGAAATTTTGAGGGGTTAGTCTGGAAAAATCCCATCTGGCAAAGATGCGCCTGATCCTGAACACAGATCAATAGCACGATGAAATGCTGCATAATTATTGCATGTCTGTGCCTGTATTTACTTGCCTGCATTCACAATGCAAAAAGAAATACAACCTTCAGAAAAAAAACCCAACAACTCTCCAGGTCACCAAAGATACAGATCCTAGTATAGCATTAAACTGGTTACCTAGGGAGTATAAATGCTTTTATGAAAAATTCCTGTATTATGAAAACAGAAATCAAATAAATCCATACTGATTTTGAAATTGATTAAATACTTTGGATTAAGGACGGTAGCACACCATTTGTGGCAACTCTTGACATGACATCTTGTCGGTGAACTCTCCTGGGGTAATTTTGTGGGACTGGAAATCTGGTTTTCCATAAAGAAACTGTTACTGACCTATTGATGCAGTATGACATTGCTTCTTTTTTGGCAGGTTAGTCAGTAACAGAGAAAGTTAGTCCCATCAGCCTTTACACTGGTCTGTTGCCAGGTAAACAAGAAAAGAATCAAATAGGGAGTGGGCTGACTGCCCCTTGTCTCCCCTCAGAACAAAAAATAGAAAGATGACAGCATAATGAATTTCTCTTTCTCATTGTTTATCAATTGAAGTGAGTCTAAAGCTGTACTTTTTGTTACCACCTTTAGTTTTGTCAAAAATAATGAAGCTACCAATAAAATGGATTTTGTTTTATTGATACTTTTTCTAGTTAAAGATGAACTCTTTATATTCAATACTTGAAGTAAATTATTTGGTTATTGTAAAAAGATGAAAGAAAACTCCATTGCCAGGACCTTTTTATACAGTGTTCTCTTTTCTGTGTCCTGAACAGTTTTGCTGGTCAATGAAGCTAAGTACTGGCTTGTCAAGCACTTCTCTTGAAAACAAAAAGCAAGCCTGTTATTTGTAAGGGCACTGGGGGAAAAAAGGTGTTAATTTTTTTTTTAAATTTAATCAGTATGGGAACCCAGTGATTTTCAGGCCATAGCTTTAGATTTGGACCTTTGAGAGAGTTCTTGCTGCAAAGACTTCGTCTCCCATCAGCCCATAATTAATAGGGTAAAACACACTTTGGGGCTGGCTTCAGGTGCTCATCTGCTTCTGCCAGAAACCTTGATGGTGAGGTAGGTGCCCAAGAGTTTTCAAAACTTGGAGGTCACATATGAGGTATCCTAAACCAGCCTGGAGTTCTGGCACCAGTTTGGGAAGTGTTCTAGGTTTTGACTTACTTGGGTAACTTGGATTTGTGGATCTTCCTTTCAGAGGACAATATGCATTAAATAATGTTTCTCCAGCTACTGAAAACAATGTGTTTACTTTTAAGGAAAATGTTTTAAACCATTCAATTTCTTAAAAGTGGGAGATATTGTAGTTTTAAGATAGAACTTCCTTTGATCAATATGCATAAAATTCCAATAAACTGCACAACAGTAAGAAAAAGAATAGGTGGAAATTTCAAACCGATGTCTTCAAACATTTCCTTAATATTCCTGGTATTCCTAAAATACTAATTTACAGTCTGTAAATCAACACTGTAAATTTGTATCAATAACTTATCTGCAGCTGGGGAAACACAGTTGGGCAACTCTCAGTAAGTAAAATTATGTGTTTAGCAGTGGAAATAACCATAAACATAGACATAAAAATGTGTTTTCACAGAAGGAATTACTTGGTCATTGTTTCTTAATACTTGACCGGATTGAGATAAGGTCAGGAAAAGCTGTATCTTAAAAATAGGACCAGAAGAGAACATAGATCTCATGAAGAAATAACCAATTGTGTAGTAAAAGCATAGGAAAATACATCAGAAATGCATATAATGAGTTTTAAGGATGATTTTCTGGATATATAAGTGGATGATAGTGCTCAAATTATTTTTTATGCCAAGTACTAAAAAAGGCTAAAGACATGTCTGTGTAACATTGAGTATCTGAAATAATGATTGATCACAACTAAGTTAATTTACATAAGAAACATTTCTTTTTATTTGTACCTGTGCTAGATTCTGCTCTTCTTGCCAAGTTCTGTTGCTTCTTCCAGAACCTGCAAGAAGCTAATTTTTCTTATTTTTTCCAGCCCTGTGTTATGAACCAAAAGATGTATTTGAAAATAATTGAAAATCTTAATGGTTTTATTGTTGAATTGCTCTTCAATATATGAGACTTGAGCTTTTTTGTGAGCTATGTGAAAATCAAGATAGAGATACAGTCATTCATGTAGGCTCAAGCTTTGTGTCTGAGTAAATCCAAAGCTTTAATTTTTTGCCACAGCATTGTTTTCTTTCTGTTATGTCAATGGCATATCCCAAATCTGCCTTCTGAAGGATTCTGCAAGTTCCCTGCACTGCAAATCTCACTTAGATCTGTAAGAGAACCTTGCTAATAGACATATTTCTTCAGTGTGTCTCATGGTATGATTTTTTTATTGTTTTCAGCTCCAGAACTACTACAGTTAATTTTCTCTCCCTCACTTTCCATAAAATTCATATCTTTCTTTTTAAAAAAGGAAGATAAACCCAAATGACTAAAAAATTCTTATTATTTAAGTTTAAATATTATGACTAGGCTGTTAACTTTAGTTACTACTGGCAAGAGTAACATCATCCGTCTCCTCCTCTGCATTGAATTAATGGCCAGGATTTTTATTCGTTTTAGCTGATTTTCTTCACTTTTCCCCATGTGTCTATCAGTTCAGGAAAATTAATAAGTCAACATTTTACTAGTTCTAGAGAACTGATAAATGAGAAAAATCATTCAGCTTGTTCAACTTGTGTCTTTGCATTAAATCAATCTTGAAATAATTTATCCTTCCCACAAGCCTTTCGTATACACTCATCTCATTTATGCAGCTTCTGTGCAACTTTCTTCACAGCTTTCATTTGATTTGCTTATCCATGTGCTTCTGCTACTAATGTTGGATACTGAGCTTAATAGGATGGATGGCAAATCTTCGTGGTGTTTCAAACACTCTGAGTAAATCAGGTCATTAAAATACAGCTTAACCTAATGGATCACCCTGGAGTGTAAAAAAATCATTCTCTATATTGAAATGAACAAACCTGGATATTTTAGTGTCTTCTACAGCACTGGAAAATTATCATGAAAGTGTATGAGGAAAAAAATTGTGAAACACCATTTGATGTATAATTTCCTAAAGCTCACAGTTTTTACTCCTCTGTCCACGTCTTCCTTTGGGATTTCATTTGAGGGAGGGGCCATTTCTTTGCGTTTTGTTTGCACAGTGTCCTGATACAAGGTTGCGTGTTCTTTATTGCACAAATAGGCTCAGTTTGTAATCAGAAACATCATTAAAAAATGGTTTATTATGCAGTATTCCAGTCTAATCAGATTTACATATGCCAAGACCTTGGTCATGGATCTAAATATATTAAAGAATGACATTTGTCTTCTTTATAAGGCACATTTTAGTACATGTGCTTTGTCTAACAGGTGAAATCATCTCAAAGTTCATTTTTACCTGGACTGCAAGGGTTGAAGCACCTCTTTGGGTGCTGCGGAACTGCTCTGGCCTCAGGTCCAGACCCCCCAGCACCCTTACAGTTCGTGGGAATCTCATGGTTAAGATACAAAGTCTGCTTGCTCATGTGGCTGGAGAGATCCCTTGTCAGCCAGAGAGGACATAGGGATCACCTGTCCAGAACAAAGGCAGTGCACAGGGTCCTAATTTCTGCTGGAAAATAGGGCTGAAGCCTGTCTTTGACCATCAAGGACTTGGCTGAGTGTGGACTTGCATGCAAGAGCTCACAGAAGCATGTTTTTAGGACCCTGATTCTTCACTCTCAGGTCCAGAGTCTAGTCTTCCATTCAGTCTGTGCATGTTTAATTGGCTTCTGTGTTTCTTTTATTTTGCAGTGATTGGTGTGTATGTAGAGTGACTGGTGCCAAACTGGCTCCCATCCTGGCAGGGCACTGGGATGCAGCAGGGGCACATCTCCAAATTTGGGAATGAAGAAGTGCCCCAAGGCCAAACTAAATGTCAGAGAGACTTGTTCTGAGGAGGACTGACCGGAAGGACAGAGGTAAGAATGTGGTCTACTAACTCTTCACAACATCAGAGATACGGTAATTCAGGAAAAAATGACATCATGGATGATTAGGACACTGCTAAATGTACATTTCAAGCAGAAAACTAATGCATCCTTCCAAAGAATTTAAAGATTCTTTACAAATTAACACCAGCAGCAGGTATTTCAAACCAATTTGGTTGCTTATTCAACTGCTCCTTGCCTTTTGATGCAGTTCCTGTTCAGCCTTGCTCTGTTGCTGCATTTGGCTTATCACTGGTCCAGGCTTTAATCCCCTAATAGCAAACTGAAGTAATATCAGCACTCAAACACTTCTGTGATGTGCTGCCTCTTTATCAATGTGAGCAATGTCTTGCTCCCTGACCCTTGGGCCACGCTCTGGAGCTATACTACAGGGTGTACATGTGCCACCTACACACAGGTCATGCAGAACAGCAAGCACCAGGCACCACCCTTGAGATTTCAAGCAGAGCAAATAGAAGTGTCCATGTGAAAGAAAGAACAAGGGCTGGGGTTGCTGCTTCACAGCTTCTTGCATTAGTGCCTCTGCTTGAAAGATAATCATGTATCCTACATACATGAAATGATTGGGCCAACCAAAGAGTGATTTTAGCACAGAAAGAAAGGGTAATTAAAATAAAAAAAAAGTAAACAAAAAAGATGATTGCTCACCATTTTATTGAGCCTCAAACAACTAAAGGTAAATATAAGCATGAAGAATTAAGATAAAGCACAAGAAAAACCCAGAGGGACAAAAAGTCTGCACCTTTCTACTGTCATGACTCCTTCCAAGTCTGCCAGCCTGACTCTAAACCAACATCAGACCTCAAAAGAATTCATGAATTTAGGATTTGAAGTATTGCTTTATCTAAAAGCTGAAGAAATTACAAAATCAGAATAGAACTCAGAGGCTTAAACAGTAAATTCATTAGGAGTGAGACAGGAAGAAAACAAAACTGAAAGCCTGCCCCGGGGAAATATCTGATTTCCTTTTAAAATTCTTTTTCAGAAAATGCACTGTAAGCTTTTAAAAATATGGAAATATTGTGCAAACCTCACTGGCAATACCTTTATCAAAGAAGAGAAGGTCAGTTTTGGAATATTTTCCGTTTATTGGTTTAATGCCTAAGGTAGCTTTTCTCAATCTCAGACCTTGCATACCTGTACAGAACATGATAGGAAGGCTTACCAGGTTCCCTTCAGAAAGAATATTTCCAGGAAGATCTTCGTGGTTTAATCCAATTAGCCTTTTTGTAGATGCAAAACTCTTCACAAAATCAGCTCACTAAGTTCTTGTGCATTGAGCAGTTCAAGTGAAATCTGTCAGTGGAACTGAATTAAAACCATAGAGCCAAGGTCTCCCCTAGTATAAATCATGTACATTGCTATAATAAACCAACATACAACAGAAGCAATTCTTCACACCACTGAGTTTTTGGCATGGGAGCTGTTCCCAGAATCCAAATCCTACTGCTTCAGCTTCCATATTTCATCATGTGTAGGAAAACCTAAAGTACAATATCCTGTAATAATTTTGTGACATTTGAGAGGAGAAAAAGTGTGACCTGGGATCTAAAAAAAAGCTAAAATAAGCTGGGATTTATCTTATTTTTCTTTTTTAATGGTCTTGGCCGTGCTAGTAAATGGCATTTTCTCATCTGTAAAATGAAGTGGAGGTACTGTACCATGTCCTCATTTTACCAGCTGAAGTCTCTTTCTTTTTTCAAAGTCATAAAGTATATGTCAAGCACTCTGAGCAACTCCTTTATGCCTTGCTTGCAGTGCTGCAATTAGTATCACACTGTGTCATATTCGAAGCTCAGTGACTGTTAAATGTGCTATGCCTGCATCACACTAACTACTATATCAGTCATTTTAGATGACCCCCTTGAAAATTGCTGCCAAAAGTTTATATGTCAGAAACCACTTTCAAAATGCTTATGAAGTGAAGAATTTTCACAGCTCTTTACCTACTCAAATACTAAAAACTGTCAGTCAATGAAATCAGGGTCGACAGTTTATATTCCAAGACTCACTATTCAAAGATTTGCTTGAAAAATTATTCCTATCATCTGTCAGCAAGTGGCTTCTGTGTTTAGTAAGTTGCTCACTTTTATATTGAAATAGCCACTGTAAGTTGCTACAAAATATCTGTCAGAACCCTTGGTATCATTTTTAAATGGGGTGAGCCAGGGACATGTACATCAGCAGTGCCTTCAGTCCCAAGTAATAGCAAAAAATAAGATCCAGTTACTGAACACTGGAGATTTATTTACAAAGCAGTTAACAACTGATAAAACTCTTAGAGAAGGGAGCTTAGGGTTTTTTTAAGTCTTAAGAATTTGAGCTTTAAACTTGTCCCATAGGTCCATTGTCAAGGGTGAGATTTGATTTATGGCTGAATCTTTATTTATTTCTTTTAATTTCTGGGAAAATACACTAATCTGCTCTGCCACAGGTGGGACTTTAGTAAAATGGCTGAGGTTCAAGCCTAAGCCTACAACATCCATAGGCTAGATTTTAGTCTTTGTTGATGGGTATGCAGCTTTTATAAAATACAGTGCTAAGAGTCAATATCTACAATGAACTGCTATTAATTAAAAATTAGTCTCTCTTAAACTTGAAAGTTCAAGACTGAATCAACATCTTGCTACAATGAATGGCAAAAGTGCAATAGGAGTTTGTGTGCCCAGTGGCCAGCCTGTACCAAACCTTTCCACTTCCTTGCTTCATAACACTGAGGAGTTTCTTCAGTGCCATTTTATCTTTAGTCTTTTAGTTCAGCCTGGGGTGGGATGTCTGGGTGCTGGGGATTATTCGGAAAGCAAACTTCTCAGTTCTGAAGGCTGTCAACAGGATCTACCTGACAGACCTTCTCAAAGCATAATAAATGTATGCCTCTATGACTGGGTTCTTCACAAAGCAAAGTCATAGAAAAATTACACAGCAGTCATCTGTCTTTTATGTAGTGGAAGACAGGTTCAATGCTCTCTTTATTCTCAAAGGATTTAATTTCCTTCTTTGGCTTTCCAGGACATGACCCAAACTCTAGGCCAAGTGCAGGACTGCGTGTTCTGTCCCAGAAAGAGGGAAATTGAAACAGAAAAGGGGGATAACTGTGTTCTTGTCTTTTGATTGCTGCTGTGTTTTACATGAAACTATCACTGGATTAAAAAAAAAAAATGATGGGACTGGAACACGACTGCAACCTAGCCTTTATGCGCTAACTATGGAGATTTTTACAGCTCTCTTAAGGTGCTTCCTAATTTTTTTTTTTACTAGGCTGACTGAAAAAGGACTAAAAGAGTTTTTTTCCTTGTTTAGGTTGTCTTCTTATCCTGTCAAAGAGGCTCCTGACTGATTCAGGAGAATTAGTCACTGTGTGGTGCTGCCTTGCCTCCCACAGGAAGGAAATGCAACTTCCAGAGATCTGTCCCCACCAAATGCCCAGTGGCAACCGAGGCTTTGCATACAAAGGATAAGCTATATTACAGAGCTGCCTCTTAATATGGTATGTCTGTATAAGCATTTTTGTGTTTCCAAATATATTTAGGTGTATAAATATTTATGACTATAACAATACAGGTATAAAAAACCACATCCTAGATGATGTTAAATGAACACATAAACCATGCATAAGAGTGTCAGTGGCAACATCCTCATTGACTTTCATGGGCATTCAACCAGATACTCCCCAGAAGAGAGTTTTGAGATTCTCTGAGAATTTTAGAAATCAGATTGTCCTTGGACAGAAGCAGAGACAAAAGGATTTCCAACAGTCTGTTCTTGTTTTTCAGTAGTCTGGTGAGGAGCCTTTTTGCTGTCTGGCCTAACCATTTGAAACACCAAACCTTTGGAGGGTGTTTAATTCTTAACCTCTTTAACTTCAACCTCCTTTCTCTGGCCTGTCACATCATGTCTCTATCAGAAATACTCTAAAACACATCAGAAGAATCTCTCCAAGAATGGAGGCAGTATATTTTTAATTACATCATACGAGAATTCAATTAGTTGTGTCTAATGTTAAGTTTAGACCTTTTGTTACAAGCAAGTGAAAGCATAATTTAATTGGAAACAAAAGCTGCAAGGGAGTGGCTGCTCTCAAATCTCCGTTACCAATATAACACCAATCTAAAATAGATGACTGCTAAATTCAGACTCTAAGGGAGATAAGAGTAGGATCTGTTCTTGGTCAATAGGGACAAGAGTGCATGGGATTTAGTCAAATTTATTGCTAAATCAAAAAATCTTAGTCTGATTGTTATGCGTGTGGTTTTTTTGGTGAGTTCCTTTTTCTTTACCCAGGGAATCCCAGAAACCACCATAGAAGTCCTGTGACCACGGAGTTTACTACAAAGCCTTTGAGGTTGCTGACTACATCTGGTTTGGATTGCCAGTCAAGAAAAAAAACAAGTCAAATTAAGAGGTTTAATCTTAATGAAATTGGACTTCTTAACCACTTGTTGTATTATCTCAATCTGCTTGAGAACACAGGAATCATTTTACATTTTGTAGACACTTTTCAAAGAGTTTTGTGCCAAGTGCACAATGGAAATATGTGGTACTTTGTGCATTCCCCAAAATATACAAAGTGATGTATACATAACTTCAGTATGAAGGCCATCACCAACCCTAATCTTCACGCTAAAGCAGACTTGTTTGAGAAAATGTCGTACTAGAATGACAAAAGAAGGTCAGAGGTGTTGAAGAAGAATTTTACTGTGAGTAGTATAGGCTGTTCTGACATGTAATTTTTTTCTCAATTAAAATGTATAACGTAAATAAGCAAGCCTTAAATAGGTAGGGCTAATTTAAGAATAGGATCTGTAGTATTATTAAAGGTGGTCCTTCATAAATAAAAGTAGTATTGAAACAGTATTTATTGCATTGCACTTCTGGCTACAGGCCTACTCTTATCTTTGTTTCTTTTTTGATCAAACCTCAGTGGGGATCAGGTCTGGATTGTCACTGATCCTGACAGACAGTGCAATTCCACTTGTAATTCCGATAGTCATTTGTTTTGTCAGATTCCTGGATCAGTTTAAGATCCCAGTGCTGCTTTTGGGGCTTGTGGATGGTTGAGAAAATGGTGACCAGACAGGTGTCTCAAATTATTGTTTAATGGTAGGACTACAATACACTATCAATGGGTTGATTTCACAACCAAAATATCCACATTTGTTATTTAACTTGGATCTGTCCACATCCTGCCTTGAACTTTGGAATTTGTTGGGGTTTTTTATAAACTGTAGGAGTGATCTTTATCTGAGTGTGATTTCTCAAGTAATTTCTTAACTGCTTTTGTTGTCCAGAGAAGGACTGGCTTTTCAAACCAGTTTAAAATTCTTTTCCTCCTAATTTTCTCTTTGCCTTTCCTCTTTGACAACCTGGCTGGGTGAGTTCAACCAGGGGTCAGCCCTTGTGCTGCCTTTCGAGTGTTGCTCGATGGGTAGTTATCTGAAGGTGTTGCATTCTTCTCCACTCATGGGAACTAGCCCTTTGTTAACTCAATGCTTTGTATTCAGACTTACATTTAACACTTATAATACTTTTGCCTTATTGTAAAATGCCTCTTGAACCAATGTGTTTATCTATTGCTCTTTACAAGCACTGTCAAACCTTGCTATTGCAGTTTAGGTTTATTAATCCAGTTTGCACTCTGTCCCGAGAGTATTCTGCCTCTCAGCAATGCTAACAGGGGAAAATATATATTGTCTTAGTTCAAATACTCTGTGATTGAGAGTTTCTCCAACTCTATTGTAATATTGGTGAACTGTGGCAAAAAGTAGGAGGGTGCTAATTTCTACAGCAGATATTGCGAGAATTTCTGTTAATCCCAAAATGTCAGAAATCTTGTACAGGAGAAAAGAAATATTTCTGTGGTCTGTTTCAGATCTAACAGTTGGGTAGGATTCTCTACTCAGTGCTCTATTATTCTTTTTTTGCATAAAGCCCTTCAAAATAAATAAACCAGATTACTTCTAGAGTTTGTCAACCTATATTTTGTTCAGGATCATCTTTTTTTGGCCATATCCTGTACCTGAGGAAATACTCAGGATCTTTGTCTGTCAGAAAGCACATCCTTTGTCAGTGCTTCTTTAACAGTGTAAGCCTTGCAAAGTACAACTGCCCCAGCTGGGCTGTGAGGTGGATGGGAGGGGAAGACAGGACATGCTTCTAGAAATTCAGTTGCTGGAGTCTCCAAACACAGCTTCTCTGGTTGGTCCCACCCCTTATTTGTAGAGTTATCTTTTTGTCCCCTCAGATCTCTGTGGCTGTGGGTCTTCTTTACTCCCTCATTCCTCACAGCCTGACTGTTGCTTCTGGGGATATTGCTCAAGGACTGCTACAATTCCAGCATTGTTAGTCTATTTACTTTATGCCTTAGTAAATGTTAAATCAGTATTTTGCTAAATACATTTAAATTAAGTGAACAAATTGATTATTGACTGATTACTTCAGTTAGCACTTTGTTTAGTTGCTGTCTTGCCACATAAATGGTTAAATATACTTGTGTGGAGCTGGCCATTTGGTTTCCGACTTATCTTGGTGCAGCATTTCTATTTCCCCTAGCAGTGGTTCATGATTTTTGACACCCCAAGAGAAAAATCCTGGTGGGTTTTGTTTTATGTTTTTTTCTTTTTTTCTCCTGTTCTACCAGGGTTTTCTTACTTCAGCCCCTCAGCTCCTCCCTTTTTCCTCCCTGCTTTTTATTTTTTCCCTTTCTTTATTCTTATTATTGTCTTTATTGGTGTTGTTATTATTATTTTCTTTTTCTGCTCCAGAACTTGAAGGATGCTAGATTGTGTCAGAGGAAAAAATAGAATGCTCTGTACGTGCCAGAGAAAAGTATTTTTTACACTGTCCATCTCTGCCACAGGCAGAACAATTCCTGAATTGCTTTTTCCAGAACTCCCTTAACATCCAGCCATATCAGCAGTGCTTAGTCCTTGCTGTGCTTCCCTTGGAAACTAGGTTTCTGATGAATCCACTTTCCTTTGTCTTGAGTGAAAGATGTCTTGAGAAGCAAAGAGCAAGCAGTGAAGCAAATGTTCTCCTTGCTTTGCACCTTCTCATTCCAGATTTGCTAGCAAGCTGAAGGAAGGTGCTCCTTCCCTATGGCCGAAGGAGACAAGACAATATTTCTTGCTGGATTAATTGTGAGTTGAAATCATCAGCAGCTGAGAACTGACTGAATTCAAATCCCTTAACACAGAACCAGGTTAAGTGATTTATGTGGTAGCATTGCTCCATGTACTTCATAAGGCAGTTTAGTTGTGTGCTTCTCCCCCTGCCAATGGAATGTTAAAGAAAATATTTAAATTGTTCATAAACCCAAGAAAGCTAGAGTTTTACTAAGTGCTTAGCCAGCTCAGCTATTGCTTGTGATCCCTGCTTCATGCTATAGCTCAAATTTCATTAGAAGCTGCTTTTCATTCAAGTTAAATAATCCTTTAAAATACTTACAGAAATGGAAGACACACATGCTTGAACTGTTTTTCTTCTACTAAAGCACACATTGCACAAATGACGCTGACTTTCAGATTATGATTTGCACAGTACTATATAATATAAATGCATCTGAAATTTATAGCACACCACGAACTGTTTAATACTCAACACTTAAACTGCTGTGTTTCCACAGCAAGCTGTAATAACTGAGGATTTAATACAGAATCTGATATCTGGACAGTTATTAGCATTGTTTTCTTAGTATTTTACTGCCTGCTTGTAAACACTAGTTTATTGAAATGTAATAGTATGTACATGGTCATATAAACTGTGAAAAAGAACACATTGTTTTCTTTGTCAGAGGTACTGCAGATATAAATGAAAAAGTCTAGACCTTGAACTTAAACATCCAATCCTATATACAGAAAAAAGTAAATCCCTTCCTACCAACACAATTTTGACCTTGTGTAGCCGTTCAGATTTTGACAAACAGCCAGAGGAAGTTGCTGCTCTGGAGATCTGGTTTGTTTGAGTTAGGTTTTTAAACTCTGTAATTCCTCCTAAAGAACTCAGGCTCACTCCCCCCTTTGTAATCTGTAAAAAGGAGGAAGGACACTTCAATGTACAGTGTTACTTTTACTGCTGGGTCTTGTGCCAACAGAAAGGCAAGGTTTAATTTTATTAGACTGTAGAGATTAAAAATACCATAAGAATTTCAGTAAATGGTTATGACTTGATGTATTCATGTTTCAAAGTAAGTATCTCCTCTGATCTTATTTAAGTATATTTTAAGACTTGTCCTTTCACTCTTTGTCACCTTAGATAAAGATTTTCAGCAAGGCTTTAGCAATTATACAAAACCAAACCAATCAAACAAAAAAACATAGATAGGAAAACTCTTGCCTGGGTGTTGAAAACAGTGACGTGTAATACTAACTGGAACTAGAGACTACAGGTCAGCTAACAGATTAAAAAATTAGGGTAGGATGTTAAGGACCTACATTCATTTAGCTAATTGAGAAAATCCTAGCTGAATTTTCAGAGGCAATCCATATCAACGTCCAGAGTGTTGGAGTTTTTTTATGAAAGAAATCTACCTTGTTCATCAGGAAGGGGAAAAGCAAAGAAAATTAGCAGCTGTTTCGGGTGGGAGGATGTCATACTTAAGCTGCCAGCTCAGCAGGATTAAGCCCAAAATCTGTATAAATAAAAGTAGCTTTCATGTATTTTTTGTACAGACCTTCACTTTCTAAGGTTGGTCCTATATTTTGAGAGCTAAAATCCACAAGAGCTTCCTCTGTAATCCATGACACGTGTTTTCCTGCTGCCTAGCTAGTATTCTTTGGCTAGATCAGATGTTTCAGAGCCCCTTTACGGATGTTTTTCTCACATTGTTCCCAAAGGTAAGTACCTGAGAAATGGAATCAGACTCTGACTTGGTGTAAGGTCTTTCTTAGTTGCTTATTTTTTATAAAATTTGCTCTAATAGGAGAAATTTCTAATTTAATTTGTCTCCAGCTAACCTCAATCACTGCACAGCTGTTTCATATATATGGTTCTGTTAGAATTTTAGACACCTGACTATTACAACCGATTTGATGGCATTTTAGATCTAGACACGAACATATCACAGATACGACAGAGAAGGCATCTTGCATCTCTGGCCCCTTCTGAAAAGTTTAGACACACAAAGACACTGCTAATAGGTTGGATATATCGAATGTTGGGGAAGAAGGTGCAAAACACAGAAGTTAAAAGTAGAACATTACCTTAATAAAAGAGAATGTGAGAAGACCTACTAGGCTTCTCACTATTTTCATAGGCTTCCCATGCCAAACATGAAGTGGTGATCTTTTTTAGTTTGTTTGTGTGCTTGTGAATGTCTTGTAGATGGAAAGGAAATTCCAAAGAATTCTTACTGGTCCTATTTTTTAAAAAAAGTTGTTCTACAACATGCAAAATACAC
>VZRZ01000887.1:0-81162 GCA_013398175.1 Climacteris rufus | reverse complement strand
TTCCTTTGTTTTTGCTCGCTCCTTTTACTCTGTAATAAATTCACTTTATCACTCAAAAGCTCTGACCTTGTCTCAGCCTGATTTTGCTCCTCTACCAGCATTTCTTATCATGGGTTTAGTAACACAGTTCAATTTGGAAGGGAGGAAAAAAGCAGTCTTAGTGGGGCCTTAGCCGTTTTGGCCGGGGCTAAACCACTACATACACATTCCAATATTAGAAAATAGCAAAAACAATATAAAATAAAAAAGAACAAGCAAGTATCTGTAGGAGAACCATTACTTATTTTTAGCATTATGGGACTTAATTATTCTTTAAAATGGCAAATTTAAAAAATTTTATTTTAGTATGGACAGGTATTTTCTTCCTTTACATGTAAAATAGGTAACTCCTTTGCTGTCTTATCTGCCATCAGTCTAATTTGCTACTAGGTTTGATTCATCCACTTGTACACAAAAAGAGTGAGCAGAATGATTCTCTGATTCAGGCTGTAGCTATTTTTAGCTAAAATGAGTGCATCTATCACATACCCTCAGTTTATTCTGAATGCAGATACCAGAGGAACTGTAACTACAAGACTACAGATTATGCAACAAAGACACAGAGAACTACATTCAATAGTCAATAGCATTGCTTGCTTTTTACCCTTTAGAATGACATTTAAAAAATCCTAACAAGATCTAAAAGGGTTTCAGTAATTCTGTTTTGTTGGGGTTTATTTCCAGTAAAGAATAGAAGTGTCAGATAAGAAAGTTTAACTGAAACATGAGATGGCAGGATGTGATTCTATTTAGTGTAGTTTTTTGCCTTCAAGTTTCTCCTCCTTGGCTAAATAAATCAGCTGGTGTGTATATGTGTGTGTGTGTATACATACATACATACATACATACATATATATATATATATATATATTCTGTTATGTGGTGGGAGATATGTTTCAAAACAAGATATTTATTCAGTCTATTCTAGCATGACAGAGGGTATCCTATGTACATATAGCATATAAAGCATTGCACAGGGGCTTTGAGCAGAATCCAAGTATTCTAATATTCCTCAGTTGTTCTACAGCACTGCAGCTCATTTCCTTTCACTCTCAGATGCTCAATCTGTGAATGTGTAGCCAAAGCCATGTTATTTTTTTGCAAAGGCTGCTCTTGCTTCAAGAGAATTGTAAGAACTCTGACCAAAGGTCTGATAGCTCCATCACATCTTTTAACACAGAGGTGAATTTTGCAAACCTTGGTTTTGCCAGCCTAAGGCATGGTTAAATGACCAAGCCATTTTAAAATGACTGAACTAGGACTTAAATGAATATACCCTAATATGTGAGATATGTTTTCCCACATCCTAGGCTTAGGTTAAGTAAACCCTGTGCTTTTAGTAGCCTGGTTTGATGTCATCATCTGGCACAAATGGGTTAATCTGTACCACTAAATTAAAATTCCAGGTATGCTGGTGTTTTCTTCTGCACACATATATTTAAGGCAAAAGAGTACTGGTAGAGATTTCATTAACATAAATGACAATGACACATGAAGAATTAGGGCCTGCTGTCTAGGTAGAGACAGTACTGCAGAGAGAAATCTTTTTTGAATCTGCCTGTATAGGATTAAAGTTTAAAATCCTCTCATATTTACCCTCACTGTGAACTTGTTTTTCATATCAGCATCTTATTTTAAAGTATACAGGCATGCATAAAAAATAAATCCAAGTAAAGTATGCAAAATATGTATTATGGCTCATTAGTGCTTGATGCTCAGTCCAAATACAGAAGTTACCATTATCCTACTTCTGAGATCCTAGAGGAGTTTGGGCAGGAAAGAGAGAAAAAGTAGAAACACAGTAGCCTGTGAAAGGCTCAGCATCTCCTAGACCACTGCTGTGGACTATCATTTACACTTCAAACCTGAGAGCTTAAAGCCTTAACATGCAAGAAAATCTGTGTTCCATGCTGCTTCACCATGGGTGCAAAATTTGCACAACTCTCGGGACACTGGGGGTCAGATCACACCACTTGTTCCTGAGCTGTCCATTTGAGACTTTCCAATCCTGGTATGGAAATGGTGAATACTTGCTCTGTGCAGTGGAGATGATTACTCAGGCTCACAGGCAATGACAAAGTGGCCACAGCAGGTTCCCCTTTGCTCAAGCTCCAGCCCTTTTATCATTTCCTATTGCTGATTCTCAGCCTTAGCCCAGAGCCTTGTCATCAAGTACATAAGCAACCAGCATCTTTCCTGGCTGACAAATCCATCTGTAGCTATTTGGGAGTAAAATGATGATAATCAGCAAAATAAGATATTTAAAACTACTGTAGCATGTATGCTGATATGAAAAAGTTACTTGCTTTACAGGTTTCTGTTTTGCCTTTCTAGCCTAGTTACCATTGTTTTGAAAATTCTTGTAATAATTAAAAATGGTGCTAGAGTAGACTAGACAATTTTTTTTTTTTAAGGCCAAGACTTCTCTTGATCCTGCTATTGTGGAAAGAAGTTGGATCTTGGTAACTGATGTTTTCTCCATTGTCATGGCAGCCTAATCTGCAAGCAAGAAGGTTAAACTTAGCCCAGGTGCAGATAGATATATTTATACATATAAATATAGATGATATGGATACATATGTGTGTGTATATATGTGCATATGTGTATATGTGTGTGTATATATATATATATATATGAAGGTTCTGTGTAGGAATATAAACTTTGAACAGAGTACTCCTCAGTCTGCTAAGGAACAAATGTTGTGTGCAAACAGCGCCCCCCCCAAAATCATGGAGTCCTCATTCATGTATGGTAGCATGGATTTCTGAGTTATCTTGGAAGCATATGACAGAATAAAGGTCTTAAATTCCATTTATATTTTATTTACATTGAGCATAACCACGTGAATTAATGTATGAAAGCAAAAAGGATACATAAGTCCAGCTCATTCAAGCCACAATGGTAGACCTGAGTTTTATGCATCTGCCCTTTTTATTTTTTATCCATGTTGGCATTTTCAAGATGAAAATATGTTGTACAATATAAAATTAATTATCCCCATATACTTAGCTGCATTAACACTCCTAAAGATGCCCCTCTGAATAGAAATATTATAAATTATCAAGGCACCACTGTATGTTTGAACTACCTATTTTCTAATAATCTACAAAAACATTCAGTAAAATAAATATTATAATGTATTTTGATATCTCTAATATATTTATTACATTATACTTTTTTTTTCCCAGACTGCTCCTGTTGTCTTCCAGCCTAATATTTTCTTCAAGGTTGAAAGGACAAGAAAAAACATACTGTAAATCTGTTGGCTCTTACTTGATAAATTATAAAAAACTTTGGATCTTTTGATCTTGAAACAACGTATCCTAGAAGCCTTTTCCTTTTGGCTGGAATCCCAGACTCCAAATGTCATTCAAAGGATACATTTTCATGATAAAATGTTTGATACTCTACATCCTTGTATAAATTTGTGTTTTTCATATTTTGTTTGTTATATTGATGCTTACCATGATCTTTATTATACTCAACTTCGATTACTTATTTAGGGCTATTCAAAATTGGATATTTAAAATAAAACATGAAAGTATTCCACAAATGAATACCAGAATGTACAGAAGGTGAAATTTAAAGTGGAGACAAATTAATATTTCTCCATTGTTAGATAAAACCAAATAATTTTGTATTAAACATGTAGTACTACACCATAGTTGAGAATAGAGATGTTTACTTGAGAGAAAACAAGAACTGTTAGGAATTAGTATTAGAAAAAATAATTGCTCAGATTTGCTTGAGTAGAGATATGTAACCAAAAACTAGATTTTCATTTTCATTTTCTTTTCTCGTTATGGCTTATTATCCACATCTAATTTTCTTTTTTAATGAAAGATTTACAGTTGAAGATAAATTCTTCTGGTAATAGTGGACACATTCTTTGTATACACATATTGTGAATAAATAGTGAAGATACATGGTAGTGTGAATATAAAAAAAATTAGTAAATCCTTGTCATCCAGTATTTCATTAAGTGTAAGTCAAGAAAATATTTGTCTTCCATCAACTCTAATGTAATGGGAAGACTAGGAGGTTGATTTACTACAAATTGTTTTAATATTATTAATATTACTGCATGATACAGCCTTGCAAAATTGTCGTGAAAATTTACCAGTATGGATGCAAGAGTTTATTTGTCTGCCTTTTTTTCACAGTAATCAATCATGGTGGTGAATGAATAAATTTTTTTTCACTGCAGTGCAACATATTAATTTCAGCAAGTTGAATGAGCAAAAATTTGCCAAACTGCTGTACTATAAATACATATTTCCATACACTTGTCTTTTGTAAATAAATTATGTTTTGTAACTCTAGCTTTCTTGTGTGTTGGGAACGTAATCAACATTGAAATAGAATGCAGAAGGATTACATAAAAATGACAATTGTAAACTGCATAAATCTATTCCATTTGTTTGTTTTTTAATTTTAGGAATGTTACAGGCCTAAATAGTACTAATATTAGCTGCATGATAGGGCAAATTTGTAGGTTTTATATTGTAGAGAAATATCTTTAGAGCTTCAGTAACAGATTTCTAGCATTTTTCTTATTAATTAAATGATCATATTTAAGCTCCAGGTCCTATCAGTGCTTCAGTGCTAATGATTCACTCATGTCTCTGTGTGGTTCTTGCATAGGAGGTGTGGGATAGACAGGTGGGTGTGGATGAATTTCATGGAGAAGAGGATTGACAGTGATTTCTCTGGTCCAGCAATTTACCTTGAGTGCAGAGCATAGAACAACACAAGAATATATCATATTGTAACAACCATAGTAAGGTGGCTCTGGGAGGGCAGAAACACCTCTATATCTTAGCATATTACTTTGGATACCAGGAACAGAGTAGGTATCCAAAAGCCTTGCTGAAAATTTTGTAAGGAGATGTTATCTAGAAATTCGTTAGGATACTGTAAACCCCTAAAATTAATTTAAATTTAGAACATTAATTTTTTTTCATTATTTTACTTATATGGATATTGGCCTAATGATTCAAACAGGGTGTAGAAGCAGTGGCATTTTGTGGAAGATTTTGGTTTCTGTTCTGAGTTCAGCACAATTTGACATGGAGAAAGTTTCTGGGTCCAAAGCCCAGCCCTCCATCAGGCATTTCTGTGCAATTCAGCTCTGTGGTGTCCTGGACCTGGAGTGGCCCTCAAAAGGTAAGGCTGAGAAATTGAAAGTTGTCCTAAAATTTCAAGACACTTTTTTACATTGTAAAGAGTCAGAAGCCTAGAAAATTAGGCCTTTAGTCATGCCATCTGTGTCTTTATTCTATAATGGTGGCATTAGCTTTGACAAAACCAAACCAGTTTCAGCTTGAAGCAGTATTCCACTTGAGCCTTCCTTGGATCTGGAATAACTTTTCCAAAGTTAAACTGTGCTCATTCAAGAGCATAGATATATAGAGAAAAGAAAATTCTACATTTTTTTTTCAGCTGGATTTGGTAGCTGTCCATACGCTAGTAAACAGCTACTTCAGCACTGACTGAATGAAGGTAGTTTCAACTACATTATTGAAAGCATTCTGTATGTCACCAAAATTAACATAAAAATCCATTTTGATGCCAAACCATATTTCTTTATTAATTTGTCATTTGATGGTGTAGAGCTGGTTGAGATGCTGGAGAGTGATTCTGTTGCAAGAAGATCCCTGTCAGTGACAGAGCATTAACATGGATGAGAAACTTCTGGTTTTTTAGAAGAGAAAGAGGACTGAAAGTAAGAAACCTGAGCTGGAAGCAACAAAGGGCAAATTTCAACTAATACTTAGTAGTCCCAGAGTTCATGAGAATGGTCAGAGTTGTTAATTTACAGAGTTGTTAAATTACTGTAAGTAATATACTATGTAAGGCAATGAGCTAATTTTACCATTAAAGAGGAGGGAAAAGAAAAGTAACGAAACCAACGTATTTTTTGCATAAACAGAAGAATTTCTTGTTATGGAATAAAAGTCAATGAGTGAGAAAATAATGAAGGCATCTATATGCAGGTTTATGACAGCAATTGCATCTGCTAAAGGGTGGAATATTTTTCCACATTCAGGTGGGTGATGCCAGAACCAAAGATTAAATTTAGATCAGGGATATATAGTATAATTTTCTTTTTGGCATCGCTGATTTAAATATAGGAATTGAGCTATGCAAGAGTGTGAAGCAGATAAACTATCATTAGTATCATTCTAGTAACACCAGCTGCAGTGAATACCAAACAGGTTTATACTTAGCAGGGGAAAGTAAATGTAACTGCACTGAGATTTGGACATCTATTAACAGCTTGTCCAGTGGCTGAGATTAGACTGGCCT
Organism: Climacteris rufus; assembly: GCA_013398175.1. Lineage (NCBI taxonomy): Eukaryota > Metazoa > Chordata > Aves > Passeriformes > Climacteridae > Climacteris > Climacteris rufus. Next base: position 74,813 of record VZRZ01000887.1, on the reverse strand, counting down.
CAAGTCCGTTGATTGTTTCATTCACAGAGTGTTCTGCTTAACATTAAGATAATTACTATTTGTGAAAGAATAAAATCATAAATATATACAATAAATCAGACTGCTCTATAGAATACTAGGTCCATGCCTGACCTTATATAGAATTTATTACTTCCTTCCTCTACACACAAGATGAACTTTCAATAGGTCCAGCATTTAAACCTAAAATTTAGTGTGTACTATTGCCTAATAGTCTTTTGCTGCTGTGGAAAACTTTTCAGCTTGTGATGAAAAAGATGTAACCTCTTCCAAATTTCCCACAAAACAAAGAAACAGAAAAAGGTATATTGTTCAGATCTTGCAACCAGGTAGAACACATATGTATTTTTCAGTATGAATCAATGTACAGTAACACGAGTCACTAATGTGATTTCAGTGATCCCAGTACCATCTTTTGTTGCATTGTGAAGCTTTTTGGGTTAGATTCTTTTAGGCTCTAGTCACTACTTATGGTATTGTTCTGGGATTCAGTGGTTTGGATTCAGGGTAACCTCTCTGTTTTACTGCTACCATCTAATGTGTGGCTGCAGGACAGTGTCACTGTCCCTTCACTTGTAAATGATTATGTAACTCAGAGTGGAGCATGGTCTGGTTTTCATCCCAGTTTTATAAGTGAGAGTTGCTCTAGACTAGAATATAGGTGAGTGCCACTGACTGGGAGCCGTGTTGAGTAGCGCAAAACTGCTTGAAATTTCTGCAGGTCCTGACCTAATGAAATTCTGAGGCCAAGATATGCAGAAATCAAGCATTCATAAAAATATTGGAAGTATATGCTCAAGCACAAGTGATTTCTTTATGATTTAAATATCTGCTTAATGTGCTTCACTCAATATCAGTTTTAAGTTGTGCTGATTCAGAAAGAAGCTGAAGGTGTTCACTGCTTTGTATGATTTTGCCAGTAATTATAGTGTCTGAGAATTTATGGATATTTTCTTACAGGAAACAAACAAACACAAAAATCCTTCCTGGATGTTTCTTCACGTGGAATAGAAGTAGAATGAACTTGAGCTTTTCAGGGCAGCGATAAAACAGCTATTGAATTCTCTGATACAGAGACTGATATTTAAATACCTGATGGAAAAGTTGACTGGTTTGGATAGTTGAATCAGAGGTGAAATGTTGCCCTGAGTTGAATCAGAGGTGAAATGTTGCTGTTCTTGATGTTTTCATTCTTTTGTAACTGTTTCTCACACATTCCCTGTAAACATAATCATGTTTTTTGTAACGGTAGTTTATTATTTACATACTTTCTCCTAGGCGGAGAAGTTTGATGGACATTTCCTTTGACCGGTGTGATTGAGGGGTGGCGAGTTGTCCCTTCAATCCACTGTTTTCTAAGAGACATATAAAATAAAGTCGGGCTGGTTCGGCCCCACTTCTTTGCTCTCTTTTCAACAGGTGTCGATGTCCTTCTTTGTGTCAGCTTGCGACAGTGAAATAAAGTCACCATTGTAAAGAAATGCAAGTAACCCTGAGTTTTTTCGGATATCAATCAACACATGGCAATTCATTAAAATTCTGCTCTAAGGAATGTGTTCTACCCCCTTATTTCACATTTCACTTATTTCAGCTGCAGTGGTACTGCTGAATGCGGTGACAACTAAATCAGTTTTAAGAATTCTAATTGTCAAGCAAAATACATTTCAAACACATAACAAAGTTTGACAAAGTAAATTACTATCTCAGCTACTTTATAAGACTAGGATAATACATACTGATTTTAGGCATATTTATTTCCGTAATGAAAACAGTTGGATGCTTTTGTCACCATAATCTTAGTCACTTTCTGGACCCTGTCCTTTGTTTAACTTACTGACTGCTATTATTGGAACATCACACTAAATGCACCATGTAGCATTTTTCTATTTTGCTTCTCAAGGGGCCTATGGAAATTAAAAATTATTTAGCAAAAAATGCTATTATTTCTGAAAAGAACAAAGAACAGTGTATTGAAAAGTGAGTCTTCTCTGTGCATGAGTTCGGATATAATCTTGGGAAATTTTGTGTAGTAAGAAGAGGAAAGTGGGTAAGTTATACCTTTAGTATGGAATTCAGATAAAATTGATTTGGCTTCTTGTGTACATTATACAGATGAAACTGGAAAAGACAGAGTTTTGTTCAATTCCTTTTTCCATTTCAGGATATAAGTAAAACAGGTTGTCCCCTGGCTCTTCACAGTCTGAGGAGTTGTAGACTACAGGCTTCATTTTTAAGCATTATGGAAACTCTGTCAGCTGTTCCAGCAAATAGACATCATCACAGACACCTCTGGGCTAGCAGAATATTTTTGAGAAGAGTTTGTGCTTAATTGGAGATTTTATGGAACTGTTGAATCTTTGGATCACAAAAAATATTTTCTTTAAAGCAGAGTGGACTGGAAATTTTCATAGGAATAAAAGGTGTTGCACTTACAAGAACAACAGCTATTATCCTTCTTCTTGTATCTGTGAAAGCCCAAAAAAATCTGTCTTCATCAAACCACACAGTCTGACTATTAAAAGTGGTATTAGTAAGAGATACCTATAATAATACATAAATTTGGTATTCCATGCCAGGTCGTATGTTTCCCACCCTTCCAGGAAAAGCTGCTACAGAGGAATAACAAGAGATAAAAAATTTAAGTGCCATGTTCAAACTCTGATGGAGCCAGCAACATAAAAATCTTCTCTCATCTCTATAAAAATGAATGGAGCTACTTGTCCTCCAGTGTTCAGTTTAACATTGAAAACACTGCTGAAACAAGTGTATTGTGCCTTGAAAAATGACTCAACCTTACCAACAAGTAATTTTTCATCTACTTCAGTCACCAGTTCACTTCTGTTTGGACATAGAATTAAGGCAGAAATATAAAATGAAGATTGTTACTCTGATCATTCTTCAGCTGTTTTTTATCTCATTTTCCAAGAATTTTGCACATTGACTGGACGGATGCAGCCAGAGAGCGTGCTCAATGTGTCTGTGTCCAGGCTGAGGCCAGTGAGGAGTGGTCTCCCTCAAGGTTCCTTGATGTCCTTACCAATGACACAGTGACACCCAGTGCACCTTCAGCAAGTTTGCCCAGGACACCAAGCTGAGCAGTGCAGCTGGCACAAGGAAAGGGAGGGATTTTGTGGTTTACCACGTGAAGGGCATTAGCAGTATCAAAGCCCTGATAGATGCAAAGCAAAACTCCACATCTCCATGTCCCCAGCCACAGCCAGTGACCAGGCTGAGAATGTATGGCTGAGAACAGGTTTTAACTATAAACTACAAACTCCAGCTTGACCAAACTGGAGATATTGTACCACATCAGTGAGTGCCCACATAATAATAAAAAAATAAAAATAATTTTAAAAAAATTACCTGTACTTTGCAAAGTTAATTTTGAGAAAACAAATGTGGGCACTAGATATTACTACATAGATTATTTGAGCCATAAATGCAAGTTTTCTGCTGAGCCACTGAGTCTGCAGAAATAAAACAAGCAAAAATCAGTGGGAGGAGTGGTTCCAGAGCTGACCTTTATCATTCTGCTGAGTCACAGCTTCATCTCCATCACACCTCAGAGCTTCTTCTTGTTGTGATCATCTATAGTTATTGGATGACATTGACATTCAGGAAGAAAAATGTAGTGAGATTGAATTTAATGTGAGGATTTTCTGTACTGTGATTTTTTGTTGTTGTCTCACCACCTGACAACTGTCTGGGGTGCATATGATAAGGCTGCACAGACTTGCATTGTGGAAACAGAATAAAAAGTCTCCATTAAGACTGTAAGTTGCAAAATAAAATCCCTGTAAAAACATTTTTGAAAATAAATAAACTTTATGATATAAAATATAAATGATTTTTCCATTAGAAAAGGATAAAAAATTGACAAGAAAAATCCAACAGGCAAGGTGAGAACATAGCAAAAGAGGCTTTCCTCATTAAAATAAAATAAGAACAAAAAAATCTGCAAATAAACCAGCATAAATTATTTCTGGAATCTCCTTTCTCTGCTGGCAGATGATAGCGATTATATTAACTATAGTTACATTTTCTGCAGAAGATTACAAATAATATATGAAATTAAAATATTGTTTCAGATTTTGTTTGTCAGATGTTAAAATTACAGAGCCAAAGACTTTATGTGAACTTTTTGAGAGCAGTAATCTCAGGAAATGGGCAATCCAAGTTTAGCATTGTTTTGGCATTACATTCTCTTTGCAGTAAAATGCTGAACAGATGTATCTGATAGCAGTTGTAACCTATTCAGAAGGAAGCCTGCCAGTGCTAACCTACCACTGGTAGAAAGCAATAAAATGTCTCTGGAACCTGTTCACTACATATGGTTTGCCCGAGGTTACTGTCTTGCCTTTTTTACAATGTTACCCAATAAATCACAGAAAATATGGATTCATTTTGAACTTAAATGAAATAAGACGTGGGGGGTGGGGGGGAAGCAAGGAGCAGATTGTGAGGACTGCTGGATATTTTCATTTCAGACATGAAATCAGCTATTTATAAGACTAGAATACTTAAAAAATCCCTAAAATAGTGCCACTAAAACATTTTTATTCTTGCTTAATATACTTCTTTTCTTTTCAGAAAGAAATGCTATTGCAGCCTACACTTCTACAACATCTGCTGTGTTAATTATCAATATATTACTAAGCCCTCAATTTCCTTACTCAAACATAATTCTTTGAAACATTACGAGAAACAATGGATTTTGGAGTATATCACTTGGGGATTTGATGTACTGTTCAACTTAGATTCTTTCATTCTGGCCAGATGGAGTTCATAAGAAGTTGTGGGGGAGGAAGCCTCTGAACTATTGCCAAAAAATCTTTACTGCACATGCAAGATTTGCAAAAATGGTGAAAGAACAGGTTATTCAACAGCAGTCTGTAGGGAGAAAAAGCGTAGGTTTTACATATAAATCAGTTATGTCCTTAATGCAAAATCAAAGGTAACCCTGTTTCAGGCTGAAGAAAACATGTTCTCAATACACTGCAGTTTCTATTTGAAATGAGCCATTTGCTCAATCTGTGCTTGTATCAATTTCCACACTGGTAGTACTTAAAATGCCATGGAGCAACAGATAAAGAGCTGGAGTCTTCCTATGGTATGTACCGGAGAATAGGATTTTGAAACATAAAACCAAGAAGAGATAAACAGTCAAAAATTCTACGTGTTTGATTTTAAATTACTTACGTGTGGGGGAGCGGGATAAGTATATTTTCACTTACCTAAGGTAGGATTTGTATCATCTCCCTCTGAGCTTGGCACCTTGACCTGCCTTTAAGACAAAAGAGATGAGCTGCCAGCTTTAGTAAGCCATCTACCTTGTTTTGATGATTACTGTGCATGAGGAAAACTGCTGATGTTTCTATTTTCCATTGATGCCACAGGCAGCCTGAGAGGCAAGTTCAGGTTACATTGGCCAGTACAATCCTTCCCCCATGGCCACGGGTATGTCACCCTACAGAGTTTACACTGTGAACACAAATGAGCCCAGAGACAGCACACCTGATTGTTTTCTTAATTTATTTCTTCATTTACTCTGCACATCAGCCTCTTCAGAGTGTGTAAATTGTCCTGGAATTCAGCAGCCAGGAGTCAAGCCCAGGCCAAATGGGTTGTATGTTCATCTGGGTAATGGGATGATTTACAGAGAGACTAATCTTTGGCTCTAGGTGTGCTCTGGGTTGGTGAACCCTGGACCAGCTTGTTAGACTTGCCTGCTTGTTAGACACACCTTGTGTGGATGAGTCCTTTTGACTCTGCAGAGATTTGATATGAATGAATTTGCCTTAAGGTCAAAGAGATTTTTTTTCCTCAGGAAATACATTAATTTATTGCACTGTATCTTATTTTAGTAGGATACTGTTTAAAATACGTATAACATTCTTTAGGCCTTCAGAAAATGTTTATTTAAAAGGGATTGACTATATAAATAGAGAAAATATGAATATATCAAGTGCTACAATTAAGTTTCCTTCGCTTTTCTTGGCAGTTCTTGAGGAACAAAAATTTTACTCTTTTGGAACAATGGGCCTCATTCCTAAGGGTCATAAATCAAGTCAAAGTAGCCTGAGGGATTTATACCAGAGAATGATCTGCACTACCAGGTAAAATTATTCCCAAAGGAAGATTCTTGGTGTAATTCCGATGAATTCACTGAATAAATGTGTCCCTTTAATCATATATGAAATAATCTAGCTTCCTCATATGCAGTGTCACTGGCTTGCAGAAAGAGATTTCTAATATGCTCTTTCCTATCTATTCACTGGATGAATTAAAACTAATAAGATCCCTTCAGCTGATTTCCTTCTCTTACACAGACAATATTGTTACTTTGTTATTTTATACTATTTTTAAAATGGGAAGTAAATATTTCACTAGTAAATAAAGATTAGGTTGCCTCAGTATACTTAAAAGCCTTACAAGATTTTATTAGAAAATATATATACCTGTAACAAACAGTTGTAAATGCAGTCTGCAGTGTAGCTTGGCAAAGTTATATTCTTTATCTTTTAAATTATCATTTTTTGTGCTAACATAATATCTACAAAGAGATGGGAAAACCATAAACTTTTGGAACAAAATAGAAAGTTATGAGCAAAAAGATATATGTTAGGAATTAATTTGGTCCTGCTTTTTCTATTTCTTTGAAGGAAATAGAATATATTATAAACACATTATTGAGTTTTTGTAGTGCTTTGAAACTGCTGATGTTGTTTAGAACCACATTTCTTCTACTTCTGCAGCTTTGATATATTGCAACAGTAATAATTTCTGCTTGAAAATTACTATCTTACTTATACAAGGATACTCGGGTCAATGCAGAACATTTACAGTCATATGTGAAACTCCATAGACACAGTTACTATCATCTTTTTTCCATACACCAAAAAAAAAAAATTATTAGCATGAGAGGGATACAAAAAATAACAATTATGATAGGAAAGGAAAATAATTTCTCCAATGAAAACAGATTTTTCTATTTTCTCCTAGGGATTTATTTTGATCACATGTAATTTACAAATGAAATATCTGTATTTGAAAACAGAAAATGTTTTCTTTCACAATTTAATAGGAAATTAAGATTTTCCGCTAACTTTGATTTGAGGAAAATATGTAGTGAAGATCAAATGCAACACATAGACAACTTCAAACTCATACAGGGATTTTTTTTCAAAACTATTTTCAAAATGTTCTGATTTTACCGTTGATTCTCATTTCAATAAAAGGGCAATATACAATTAAATTCATAAAACCTATGTTTAAGGAACATGATGGTTATGACACAAACTGACAGACAGGAAATTTAAAGTTCAGGCTATAACTCTGGTTTGAAGTCATGTCATGGAAAAACAGAGAGCATTATAGATTGAGTGTCAGCCTTAGCTTTCAATTTCCTGGCTTTTGTCAGTTTATGTCACAATGTTAATTATGTTTAACATAACTTTTGGATTTAATTTCCTTGTCTGTTTTTCTGTAACTTCTTGTTGCTGTTGTTGTTATAGGAGAAAATGAATTTCATTACAGTTAAGAAGGTACATGTTATTGACTAGAATGATTTTTCTTTTTTTTTTTTTTTTTGAAGTTGTGCTGGTTTTGGCTGTGATAGAGTTACTTTTCTTCACAGTGGCTGGGATGGGGCTGTGTTTTAGATTTGTGCTGCAAAATGTTGATAACTCAGAGATGTTTTATTCACTGCTGAGCAGAGCTTGCACAGTCAAGGCCTTTTCTGCCTCTCACACCACTCACCAGTGAGTGAGCTGGGGGTGCACAAAGAGTTTGCAGGGACACAGTTGGGACAGCTGATCCCAACAGACCCAAGGGATATTGTCGCAGTAACGACACGAACGAAGGAGACAAGAGACACCTGTTAGGAGAGTAAGAAGCAACTGCCGGGAGAGACCCACCCTGTTTATTTTATACGCATTTTAGAAATCACTGTCCATTGGAGAGAAGAGCTTGTCGTCTCTCAATCACAGTGGTCAAAGGAAATGTCCGTCAAACTTCTGTGCCCAGGAGAAAGGAATGTAAACAAAAAGATACCATTACAATAACATGGCTATGTTTACATAGAAGAATGTGAGAAACTAGCTACAAAAGAATGATAATATCCAGAACTGCAAAAGTCAGGGCAACAGGATATCCCATACCATGCTCAGCAATGAAAGCTGAAGAAGAAGGAAGAGGGGACACTGGCAGTAATGGCATCTGTCTTGCCCAGTCACTTTACCGCAACATGAAGTCCCACATTCGTGGGGATGACTAAACCCCTGCTTGCTGCTGGGAAACAGTGAATGAATTCTTTGCTTTGCCTCACTTGCCTGTGCAGCTTTTGTTTTACCATTAAACTGCCTTTATATCAATCCATGAGTTTTCTTACTTTTACACACCCAATTCTCCCTCCATCTGTCTGTGAGGAAGTGAATGAACATCTGCATGGGGCTGAGCTGCCACAAAGAAAAAGGGCTTTTCTAAAAGCCATAATACATAACTTGGAAAGCCTATTTTTATATATCCCATTATTGTTAAGTAAGAATTGTTATGATGAACTTCTTTTACCTGTTTATAGAAGATTGAGGCCTACTTTTTTTTTGCAAAAGCACTAAGACTGCGTACACAAATTCACAACCAATCACAATTTTAAAGCCACAACAGGTACCACAGAACAAGCAAAAGTGTGCTTTCTTAGGTGTTTTGACAGATTGATGCTCTGCAACACAGCTTTTAACAGTTCCAGCCAACACAGTCTCATTGCAAATGGCAGAAAATTTAACCAGGAGAGGAGTCTGGCCTTGTTGTACTTGCTGCAGACCCTGTGGAACCTGATGTTGATTGTACAGAAGTAAATTATTGCCTTGTGAGTTGGTATTAATAGGAGAAAATGCTTCCACAATGCTGACATAATTCCACCCTCTACAGAGTTAAATTCTCTGTTAATTTCCATATTTCAATGAAAAAGACCCATTAATTTTAGAGTACTTTTCATTACCAAAAAATATAAGTGCTTATTTATGTATTTATTTAAATTATGCAGTACATAAGGACATTTGTTTAAGAACAATTGATTTTTCCCTAAAGCCCCTAGGTGCTGGGTATAAATCTAATCTCACTTTTTGAAGTGTTATATCTACCTTGGAGCTGAAGTTTTGCTATCTTTAGAAACCTGGATGTCATTGACTTTCAAAGCACTTATTCCCATATTGCAGGCTCTTCAGGAGCTTATGTTTAGTGTGACTGATGAGAAGCCTTTAGATCTGAATTTTAACTGTGAATTTAGAACAGAAATATTTTAGGTCTGTAAATAATAAATTTCCAAACAGCAAAAATTGATAACAGACTTCTATTTTTTCAGTTCAATATATATCTTATATCTGAATAGGACTTTTCATCTTTAGTTATTGGCATTGGATGGGCCAAGGTAGCATTCCTTGAGGAATGCCAAATCCTGGATACTTGGTCTTGGTTGCAGATTTTGCTTCCTGGTGAATATTCATACCTGGTTTTGCTCCCCCTCTTCAGTATGAAAATTCATCAAGTCTCAGTGGCTTGCAATTAAGTCAAACTCATATGGCCAGCTTTTTCTACTAATACAGGTTTTTAAAATAGCAGACAACTTTCAGGTTCAACCTGAATATACTTTAAAACTTAAAGCTGTGTTTTTGTAGCTTGCAATTCCTTAAACAGGCGAGAAGTCCCTTCCAACTGTGTACATAGGTTTCCTAGAAAACTAGGAACAAACATGTAAAAACAGTAAAAGAAAATTACTTAAATGACTTTACTTGATCCAAGTTTGAATTTTTCCTCTCACAGCTGGCAAAAAACATGGAATAGACTGTACTTGCAGATATTGGAAGCAATCTGTTTTCTATAAGAGGTCAGGCAGCTTAATTGGTCCTCTTTACTATTAAATACCATTCAGTGTATTTGTTTTTAATAGCTAAAGCGTTTGTGAATTTCAAAATAGTTTTGTCCATCTTATATAAAGTTGTGTTTTCTTTTTGATAATGCCTTGTGATTTTACTCAATTGTGATTTTTTTCGATTTAGTGAAATTGTTTGGAGTGATATGTCCATTTTCACTATCAGGATATGAATAAATGACCACTTAAGTCAAAGGAAGTCTTTCCATAGAACTTAGTGTGCTTTAGCCTGCATCCCAAATTAATTTTTTGTCTGCTGTTTTTCTCTACTTTTTGCATGCAATTTACATTGCATGCAATTTAACAATTACAATTTAACTTAATGTCACAGTTTTAGGTTGAGTTTTTTGTTGGTTTATTGTCTTTTTTTTAACTTCACATACACCGCCACTTAAATTAATTTCCTTGCATCTGTAGCATTTTTATTTCTGATTGCCAGTTAAGTGGTCCCAGGAATATAAGATATTCATAAGAAAAGGCATGACTTTTATAGGGAATAAAAATTTCACTGTTAAGTTTATGTGATTGTATCATTACATTAAAAAATTAAATTTTTCTCTTTTTTTTTTTTTATAACTGATAATAAAGCTCTCTGGTGAGCTATAAAGTACTGGTGTGGAAAACTACTTCTTAGTCACCACTATACAGTATTTTCTAGAGAGCCATTCACTGAAACAGCCATTTTTATACTTTATCTGCTCATTTTGAATGTTGCCATTTTTTTCAGCAACCTAGGACCTATATGTTTAAAAATTAAACATTTCTCTATAAATGTTTTAGAATGTGATCTCACATGTTCTAGACTATTATTTTTATTTTATTTTACAGTTTCTTTTTATTATCCAGATAGAATCATGGCTCAAAAGAGGAAGCTCTGCCAGTAGACTGTTCTATTTTATGATACCAGCCTTTCTCCTTATTAGTCTTTTAAAATTCCTTATTTACCACATGCAACAGGACTGAGCTCCTGCAATAAAAGCTACAGCTGTTTCTGCTTTTTCTTTCTCCTTTTCCCTTCTGCTAACTACATCCCAAATATGGTCCACAATGGTCTGTCTACCCAGGAAACCAGCATCAAAACTCTCGTTTGTTTTGGTATGTTCCTGCTTTGCTGCCTTGAGAACATCAGCTTTTATGACACTTATGGCACATCAGCAGCAGTTGTGGGGAAGATTGTGGGTCATAATCTCTCATTAATGCTTCTGACCAGAATCTCTCTGGTTTGGTTCCAGACTCCAATGCCAGCAGCACCAGCTGGCCCAGCATCCCTGTGGGCTGGTGTCTGCCCTTTTTCCACTTCTCTTATGGCATTGCTGTTGGGCCAAGAGACACTGAGGAGCTCCAAGATGCCCTGGGGCATTGACTGGAATAAGAGAGAGGTAACAGCTCTCCTTGGGCATTTTGTGGCACAGACGCTCCCAGAAGCTTGTGGCTGTGGCTGCAAACTCCAGCCTGTGATTTGACACTGGTAACACACCAGCCACATGTACCTGTTTGTAAACATGCTGTTCATCTGGTTCTGACTCAGAATCAAAGAATCATTATGGTTGAAAAACACCTCCAAGATCACCAAGTCCAACCTTTGACTGAACACAAACATATCAACTAAACCACAGCCCACCCAGCGTTTGCTGTGTTTCTGTGTAGTGTTACCTGTTTTATACTGACAACCAAAGGAACTTCTAAAGCCTGGCTTCCCTTTGATGACCTAAGAATGAATTATTAAAATAGCACTTTGTCTCACACATATATTGTCTCAAGATGATCAGCCTCTTTGTATTGTGACATGAGAAGTAGAAGATGCTTTGATTCAGGAGAAAATGCAAATTACCTGGGGGAAAAAAAAAAAAGGACAAGCTAGCACTCTCTTTGTTCTGTAGACAGCAGTTCCAAGAGACAAATTAAGCTGTTTTCCACTCGTGCAACCTTGATGAGGCCAATAGATTGTTTTGCCATCACACCATCTACTTGTGGTTTAACCCCCAGACAGCAATGGAGCCACCCAGCCTTGCCCTCTGCGGGAGGCTCTTTCTCCTGGGGGGAGAAAATCAAGAGGGTAAAAGTGCAGAAACTTATAGGCTGTGTTAAAGACAGTGACAGTTTAATAGGGAAAGCAAAGGCTACAACACAAGCAAAGCAAAACAAGGAATTAATTCACCAGTTCCCATGGGCAGTCTGTTGTTCAGCCACTCAGCTTTATATGCTGGGCATGATGCCACGTGGTATGGAATATCTCTTTGCTCAGTTTATATAATAAAATGTACTTCATCTACTGAAATGTTCAGTTGTAGGTGGTAAATGAAAATATAACATTATTGGTTTATGGAGAAATCAGGTGAAGACAAACTCCTATTGACTTCAAAAATATTACTTATGATTCCTCACTGTGACAATGCCTGGCTAAAAAATGGTGTCTTGGTTGCTCTTAAGCACAGTGTCATACTCCAGGCTGAATATTTAAATGTTAACAAATAGTTATTAAACAAAACCAAATATTTCATAGCTTTTATACATTAAAATGTAGAAAATGTTTTACATACTTCATTTGATTACTCATTTTGGTGGTGTTAGTAAAAGTACTATTTGTTACATCAGAATTCTTCTGATGGAAAATGTTAAGTATTTGCTCTTAGTAAAAAGTTCTGTGCTGTGTTACTGTTTTTCTTTATGTTAACCAGAATTTATTACATGTAGCAATGATGATATTCTTTTGTTTTTTTCCAAGATTAGGAATTTGCCAGTAGCTGCCAGACATTGGTTATCTCATAGTAATATATTCCTTATCTGTCTTACTTGTTAACTGCACCATTTCCCAGCTGTACAACCTCGATCAATCTAAACTGTTTGTGAAATTTCACGTATTCCTAATGGAGAAGGCTCCACGCCCTCTAAATTGAGAGATCTTTAGGTTTTGTGTTCATTATTCTGTCTTTATTGGAAGATTGATACTTAGAAACCAATCATATGAACACATAATGATTATTAAATTGGAAAAAAACTACTTAGATGCCTAACTTTTGGCCAGCTTGCATAATAAAATGTACTTCTTCTACTGAAATGTCCAATTTTAGATGGTAGAAATACAGTATTGTATGTACAGGGTTTGTAAGAAACTTGCAATTAAATCTAGGTGTAAATCAGTGCATAAAAAAGTACCTGTAAGAATGTATGTACGATTTCCTGTTCATAGAGATCTTTATAAAAAGGATAATGTCTTTGCAGGTGTTCTTAGGTGTGTATGTAAACTTAATATAAAGAGCACAGTGGATTAATTTAGTGTATTTTAAGAAAAAGAGAATGGTATGAATAATATTTGATTATAAATACTTTATTTTTTTTACTTTGTAAGTTGCTACTGGAATTTTATAACACATTTGGGGAAAAAAATCTGGAATCCTTGTCAAAGAAGAACAGCCAATCTTTCATTTCACTGAACCTGCTCCATTTCAGAGGACTCAGACTCACTGAGTCTGCATAATATGTAAGAATAAAGCATCAGAAAATGCCATGTACCACATAGACCTGAACTGTGATAAACTTGTAGGTATTTTATGATTTTGCCTGCCAATTTTTTACCACTAATCAGATGTAAAGTAATGAGTCAAAAATCTGCCTCTAGTCTAGAACTGGGTTACCTTTACTTGATTTGTGATGGGGTTTACTTTTTGTATTTCTTTGCCGGTGAACGTATTAAGCATTTCAAATAAACGGAAAAAGCTCTCTCCTGCAAGATGTAGTTTTCAGGATTACCACATTTTTTGTTTGTGTATAAAATAGGTATTACAGTGAATCTCTCAGTAAATTTCTCTTAAATCTTTATTCTTTTCCTTATAACATGAGATTTGCAGTATGGGCCCATATTTTCCTTTTAAAAGTGTAAAATCAAAATGAAAGAACTTGCAAAAATTCTTGTCTTTATAAAAGCATGTAGTAATTCTTCATTTTATAGTGTTTGTAATATTTTTTAAAAACCAGCCACTGCTATTTTCACAAGCACTAAAATAGTACAAAACAGTGCAATTGTTTTGCATGATCTGACTGAGCATTGTTTTCTTAGTCTTTAAGCAGGAAGGATGACTGATGTCTGCAAAAGGAAGAGGGGGTGCAGAGCAAAACAGTGTAAATCATGGTAAGTAACCCTACCACATAAAGCTGAAAGGTGGGAAGGGATGTTAAATTGAGAACCTTGCTATGGCGGAAGAGAACACATTTTATATGCAGAGATAAGAATTAATCAAAAGTGTAATTAAAATTGTAACAGATTGACCAAAATAATGCAAACAGTTATTTTCAGTGCAGTTGCAACGGTATGAAAGTCTGCAGCCAAATTACCTAATTAATGCAGAAAAACCTCTTTGATAACACTGTTTAAATTTTTATGCAAAAATTTGCTAATACCTACCCTTTTCTTCTGCTGCTATGAACAGCCTAGAACTCCCCTTCTAGCCCCAAGATTCAGCAGGACCCAGAACAGGGGTTTTCAGCAGGTCACCTGTGTCCTGCCAGTAGCAAATGCCATGGCAGCAGCCCATGCAAATCCTGTGGCCCTGTGCTATCAGGAACATAAAATAAAATGTCTGGGGCCTGTCTTTAGGAAATGTAAAACATTGCATCTCATGGGCTACAAGAAGCCTTTAAAATATCTTTTTTAATATTGACCAGATGGAGGTCAGAAGGCAGGGGCCTTTGGTGTGCCATTGGTAGAAAAGTTTCAATTTAGAGAAAAAGGGAATTGTAACGATTTTTTGCTGATCCCTAACTGATATCCTTTCCTTACTTTGAAAGGTCCCATTTCATTCATGTATTTGACACAGAAATCAATCTAGTAGGAGATGCAGCAAGGTTTCATAATCAGCTATTACAAAACAGATTGAGCCTGGCATCAGAGGAAGAGGGGAATTTCACTGTTGTGTGCGCTTTAACTGGACACTCCAAGATGCTCCTCAAATATTACTTGTCCAGCTACAGGGCCCCTTTTCTCTCACTCTTCCTGTTTTACACTCTAGCAGACAAGATAAAGCCACAAAACGGAAAAAAAATATCAACTTCTATAATTTAGCTGTCTTATTTCTTTCTACTTTCTTTTTTCCTCATGGATTTTGGTAAAACCAATGCAGAATTTAACAAAGACAAAGGTGCCACACATGTTTACTTTTTCCCTCCCTCACATTAATGATAACCCATAGATTTTTTACATTTCATTAGCAGTTAATAGGTTTGATCTGCAACCTGGTAACAATCTTTAGAATCCACAAGGTCAATTAACAATCAGTGTGAAAAGGTGTCTGTGTGTCACTGTTTATAGTGGTGACAGCTTGACTACTGTAGCTGGAATTTCACAATAAGACCTTCCAAGCAGCTGTGAGCACCAGCAATAATCCTAGACTGAAATTCTTTCTGCTTATTGGTTCTTCATGTAAAAATGCAAAGATGAGAACTCATGACCACAGTACAACAATGTGAAATTCTCACTTAATGGTGTTTGGTACAACTGGGATTAGTATTTAAGTGAGGGAGGAACATACAAATATTCTCATATATAAATTTGTAGCTGGAAAAAGCACACTGTCTCATTTAATTCACCAGTTGATGATCACATACAGAAAAATCTACCATAGCTTTTTGTTAAGATGGCAGATTCACAGATAATGGGTTATATTGGTTAATGGAAAGCCTGATGGTGCTGAATGGCTGAAACCTTGTAAGTGCATACATTATTTTAGTTTCTAAGTGCAATTTCAGAACACTGATGTGCATCTAATCCAAACATGCTACTCAGACAATATGAAAAACAGACCTGTTATGTCACCAACTGTGGTGATCACAAGAAATAAAAGATGGCCTCAATGGGGCAATACTTACTGTATCCTAACTACTGATGAGATGGCAAGGCCCCTGCCATGGGTAGGGACACCTTTCTCTAGAAAAGTATAATTAAATATATAAATTAAATATAAAATATATAATATATAATTAAATATCGTATTTATAATATGATATAAACCCATTATCTAATCCAATAGTTGTGCAATACTTAGCAAAACTTCTAATGAAGGTATTGAAATGAAGGGTTTCTTCTGAAGATATTTGGAAGGTTTTTCCTGACATTCAAGGTGCCAGAAAATCCAAGATAGTTTAATCACTGCATTCTATAATCAATGAAATCAAAGTGAGATTGATGCTAACTTGATCTTGAAATATTTTGTGTTACAAGTGCAATTGGAGGAGAGAGCCAAGGTACAAATTGTTTTATCCCTCATTTTATTTGCTAGAAGACAATGTTTTTTCAAGCATTTCAAAACTTGAAGACTTGCAAAGTTCCTCTTGTACACTAATGGTTTTACAACCACCACGTTATTTTTTATTTAATTTCTTTTTTTAAGTGAGCCATTTAGATTCCTGGATATGTCATTCAGAAGAGCCCTGAGTTGGGAAGACCCATGACGCTCTCAAAACTGCTCCAGTAAGAGTCGACATTTGAATGACTGACCACGTGTCTAGACCATAGCAAATTTCTGCAACTGCAGATGACAGTCAAAGGCTTTCAGAAGTCACAAAGGAAAAGATAATTGTGTCAAATGAATCTTTGTAATGAATCTAGTTTTTCTGCTTTGTGCTCTCTCTCTCAAAAAAAAGCTAAATGCCTTTTTCAGTGACGGTTTTGGCACTATTACGTCTTCTCTTCACCCTTTAGGAGAGCTTTTACCTTTAATTTTGGTGTATCCTGCTGTGGCCATGCTATTACTTAGCTATGACAAGAGTTTTAAAATTACAAACATGTGGGGCTGGGGTTGCTGCATTTTGCTTTAGCCTTTCAAAGTGGCTTGTTGATGTTAATATACAGCACCCCTGCTGTGCTATTTTTTCTTATTCTGACTTTCTTTTTTATTGCATTTTGCATGTGGAGCCTGAGTGATTAATATTTCATCAGTTCTTTAGTGCAGAATGTCACAAGGATGTGTTGCATTTGGCTTTTCTGGAGCTCTGTTGCCACTGAATTGTGACTAATATGTGGAGCTGGACCTCTAATGGCTTCATGGGATCACCATCAAATAGAAACAAACAACTGTTTGCCACATCATTAATCTATGAGAAGTTCATTAAATATTTTCATCTGCATTTTAAATGTTACCTTCTCTACAGTATATCATAAATTATTCTGATAATGTATACTTCTGACTTCTCTTAATTCAATGTTTATTGTAAAATTCAATATACAGTAGCATAGTTTCATTAGTAAAATGGATGGTTGCAAAAAAGGAAGTGTTACAAATTTTGTGAAAAACAATGTTCATCTGTATATTGTGACTACAGATGACAGAAAGAAATGTATTGCAAATTTTGCAATTTTAAAACTCTTAAATAAAGTATATATATATAAGTACATGTGTGTAAACACATGTAGATACATAACTACCAGATACCAACAGCACAGCCTAGAATATATAGAATACACATCTAGAATATATATTTGTTTTCATAAGTTAAACTGGATGCATTTTTTTCTTATTTAGCTTGAAATCATCTTGTGTTTGTATTAAAAAACCTCGAGATGAAACAACATAATTTTCCTGATTTTTTTTTTTATGACAAAGACAAGATGATTATATAATAGAGCAATTGCAACTTCATTTCTTTCTAAAATTAATACATGCTTTCCAGGTGTGTGTGTTGGTGGGTGACTCTGAACATCAGTTTTTCACATGCACACCAGATTGCAGACTTGGGGTAGACTGGAAAAATAGAGACAATGGTGATGGTGGGTGGCAACCCAGGGAGAGTCCAGAAAGCTGAGATTACATGAGAAAAAACAGGACTTAAAAGTGCAGGAAAATAGTCAGCTTAGCTAAATCTGCAAAAAACTCAGGCTGGAGGGCTCTTTGATTATATTTCTGCAAGATAATCTATTTGAGCTACAGTATAAATGGATAATCCACATAAGTGCTCTTATCAGAAGCCTTTGACTCTATGGAGTGATCTCAGTAGGATACAATTCTCCTACCAAAACCTTAGTAATCCCATTAACAATAAAAACCCAGTTAACACTGTCTTTAATTTAATTTTCTGCTTTGCTCCAGTTTTGGGTAATTTTGTGAATAATTTTGTGGATCTTTCTGATTATTATTTTCAAAATTTAAATAGGGAGTGTTTAACAGAAGACTTGTACCCAGGCTTAGCTGTGGAAGACACACAGAAACAAACCAAATTGTCCTCATATAAAGTATTGAGCACAACCATATGGAAGTGATGTAGTGTACATTAATCTTTTAGAAAAATAAAAACCATTGAAAAATGAAGAGGAAAAGATATTATGAGTATCATCTCAGAACTTTAAAGAAACTTGATACCAGTACTATGGATTCATTATCTTTTTCGCTGTGATCTATCAAACACAATGAAAATGTTACTTTTGTCTGTTACTTTGCTGAAGTCTCTTCTAGTGTGATAAAGCTTTCCTCCAAGATTCTCATAGCTAAATATATTGTGGGAAATGGAGATCATATTGTATCATCAGCCTATTGGATTTGAAAGCAAGCAGAGTCCCATCCCTGATGATTTTGGGTGTTTATTGCATGATTGCCTGTTGGTAAGGTCGGTTCTACTTCCGACTGCATCCCACCTTTGACCATGTACTGTGCTACTGGAGGGAAAACTCGGCATTCTGTGTTGCCAGTTCATATTTGAATCATTTTCTTTACAGGGTCTACAACATTTCTTAGTGGTTAGGCCTTTTTTTTTTAATCTATCAAGGAAAATCAGAAAAGTGCTTGATGGCTTTAGCTGGCAAATGCAGTAATTTCCAAATCTTTCACTCTTCCTGGATGTGGTGAAAATTTTGAAAATGCAACCATAAAAAAACCCAAACCAGAAAACCAGGGGAGGTAGCATGAGAACTGCTATGATGCTTAGGGAGAAGGGAACAGCTTGTTATTTTTGAATGATTAAAAACTGTACTATGCATTGTAACTTGATGTCTTTGTTTCCACATTATCAGGGGTAGATCAGCCGCCACAAACCTGAAGGAAGTAGTAAAGGAAGGAGTACAGTAACTCAAACCAGCCAGGGAAGTGCTCCAGATGTCAGGCTGTTGTGTGTTCAGCAGTGTAGATGTCTCAGTCTGTCTCTCAGGAGTCATCCCACCCTGCAGGTGCAATGGCTTTAACTTTAGTCTCGGAGGTATTGCTGTGTTAAAGGGCTACAGACCCATGATGATGAAAAGTGTTTTACTGTTTTTTTTAAAAAAAAGTGGAGTGTCCATGCAGGAATAAACAAATCCTCTTGGCTAGGAGATGCTTCCATGAGGTATAAGATTACAGTTTAACTCCTCTCTCTGAATCATATGCAGAGCAGCAATTGTTTGGAAATCAGGTAGTTTCTTGCCTTCCTATTCATCAGTCTTGGCTTGCTTCAGTGGTAAAGAAGAATATATAATTTTTTTTTTTTTTTTGGTGGGATGTAGAAAAAAAAGCAAAGAAAAAAGCTAGGCATAGATTACAAGGCATCTCTTTCTGTAACTGATTTGCCTCTTGGAGAGGTAAACCTCAATGAAGCTGAGGAAACATAGACAGCTTGTACCCCCTTCCCTCTGTGAGGCTTGCTGTGAATAGACAGATAATGTATTTCCCTGTGGAACTCCTTACCTGTTAACTCTGCCCACTAACATGGATCTGAGCATGCCAGAGGCCTGCCTCGAGCCCTTGGCATGATCATTTTATGTAAAAGAATACAGTGCTGCTAAAACAGGCATTGGGACTGGTGTCCAAAGACACAGGCAATTGCAATCTTCCCTTTCCCATTTCAACTGGAAATGACTTACCCTTTTTCTGGCACAGCCCCAGTCATAAAATCCCATTCCCAGTCAGTATTTGGCCTGCTGCAAGCTCCAATTAAAGTCAATCACAGTGGAGTTTTTAGGTTGGGGAGCTATATGCAAGCATTGTATTGAAACAACTACTGCATTTTATTAGAACTAGAAAAATCTAAACTTGTGCAATGTACTCTCTTATCTCTTTGCTGTGCTATGACTGAAGATGAAGATTCAGATCTGAATTCAGATTCTTGCTCCTGACCTGGGAGTAATCTGAACAGTAACTATAAATGTGTGTAAAACTCCATATCTCATTACTAGTCTCCTGGGCTTTCTCTAAACAAATACAGTGGATAAAAATGCAAGTTCATTAGGTTAAAGTGCTTAATTATCTTAAAACTCTTGGTGTTAGAGTCAGATGTCAGGATTTGATTAGCACTGCAGGGAGGCTCTATAAGGAGCAAAATGGAAATAGCCATTGTCTTACTATAGTTAAAATGCTATAAATATGTTAATAAGAACACAAATATGGGTCTAGATACATATGCAATATTTCTTAACTCTCAAATGAAATAATTAGCATAACTTATTTTGATGTATCCCTATCTCTGATCCTTAATTATATCAATGCTAAGTTACTTAATATTCCATGACAAGTTGTCATAATCACATTTCTTTCAGTCTTGTTTATTGCCTTCTCTACTTATTAAAGTGCCCTTTAGTTGTGTGTAGAGGAAAAATTAGTATCATTTATTATTGACCCCTAATGCACCAAGATTTAGAGTTCTGAGACTCTCCCACAAGGTGTTATAAGGATGAATTTTAGCTTAGGAAGAGTACTGTAAAATGATTAATGAGCCACCACCCAGGGAAGAAATGAAAATACTGTGTCTTACCCTAAGAAAACATAATTATGTTAAAGCAGTCAAGGGATCTATATTTTCAACTTCCTTGTTTCATTGGCTTTCTTTGTTACTCAAACATAGTTGGTGCGTAAGAAAGAGAGCAGAAGCTGATTTCCATGTGAGACGATCTGTGACCAGTGTCCTGTAAAGGTTTATTTACCAGGTGTGTATGGGAGGAAATGGAGTTTGATGGTTTTCAATGCTTTAATTGCAATTCAGTCCCTCCAGTAAGAAAAAAGAAGTCGTGCAAACCACCAAAATTCACATTTAATTTCATCATTTTCTTCATGTTCTTGAAAAGGAACAAGAACCCAGCTACTTAATAGCAGCAAACAGGAAATGAAATTGAAAATTATCATTAAATTAATGTTGAATTTGCATATCCATTAATGTCTTTCATCTGGTTATTCTTAACTTCAAGGGGCAGCTGAGTCAGCCTGTAGTTATAATTGTTATTTCTTATGGCTCTTTTTTTTGTTCATTTTGCTTTGTTTGGGGTTTTGTTTGTTTGTGGGTTTTGGTTTTTATTGTGTGCTTTTTTTTTTTTTTTTAATTTTTATTTGTAATGGTTTGGTTTGGGCTTTTTTCTTATACAAGGATTTTACTCTTAAGGTGTGTTTATTTTGTCCTAAGAACTTGCAATACCTTTTTAACCCAAGAAGAAACCTGCCACGTAGCACTGCATTGACAGTTTCCTAACAGGTGAGATTCCAGGTGTGTGAGTGTCTGTTGTTTACAAAGGCTTGGGCAATGGTAACCAAGCATGCCTTTGGCATGTAGCAGTGCCTGCTGCAAACTTTAGTTTGTGCCAGGTAGTGCTGCATAAGAATTTGATGTATTTCCAAGATGAAGCATTTCATCTCTTCCACTTGGTTGCCCAGTGTTACACAATATTCATGATGGGTCTGCTCCACTGAGGCTGAGGTATTTAATCTGCAGCTTGCTGCAGGATTTTGAGACCTGTTAACAGGGTGAGGTTCAGGCAGGGAGCAGCTTTCCAGTCTATTCCAGTCCCAAGTGTGACAGCTTTGCTGTAGAAATTTTTCACTTGCATCTCTCTGCCTCTCTTAAGTGACATCGTAATGAGATTTTTTTCCATGGCATCAAAATGGTTCTGTAAATAGCTAGGGCAAAATCCTGCCCCAGGGAAGTAAGCAGCAGTGCTGTTGGAGGGAATTACAGTCAAATGCAAGTATCTGGGCAGGTGGGCTCCAGGGGAAAAATCAGAAGACAGAGCCTGATCAAGTAATTTACATCCACATGTGAGTTCCTCCAGAAAGAGAGAAGAGTCATCCATTGAGCAATGGTTGTAGCAATGGGTGTTTAATCCTTTGGATAATGGTGACTGTATAGAAATATACTGAAAGTAAAAAAATCATCCTGGTAGGGATAGCATTTTTTTTTCCCTTACAATATAAATCTTTCTCTGATTAGAAGAAATAATAACAAGACATTTTTTCTCAAAACCTGTGTTTGGAAAAAAAAAAATCTAACTGAAGGCAGAAATTTCAAGTTAAATGTTAAATCATCATTCTTTAGTTAGTGCTTCCTAAAAGCATATTTAAATTATTTTGAAAGGTAACCTTGAAGACATGAAATGGCATCCCATATTGTTCTTTTCTTCTTTATGCTCAACAGTTTTCATTGCTTCTAACTTTGTTCAGACTTTGTTCAGTTTCTGCTTTGAGATCCTGTATCCTCAATTTCTATCTTGCACTGACGACTGCCTGAATTTTCTGTCATTA
Source organism: Climacteris rufus (assembly GCA_013398175.1). Lineage (NCBI taxonomy): Eukaryota > Metazoa > Chordata > Aves > Passeriformes > Climacteridae > Climacteris > Climacteris rufus. Next base: position 52,409 of record VZRZ01000887.1, on the reverse strand, counting down.
ATCCTAAAGTGTGTTCATACAGTCTGATGTATTAACCTTTGGGTTTCTGTGGATGTTTACAATTTTACTCTCCTCTGCTCGTGGGAGGAAACGGAAAGCCAGACAAGCAGTGAGGTGGTTAACTGGCTCCAGGACAGATGTTCATGTTGCTCTAATTTTAACAAAAGTACATTGGCTTCCTGTGAAGCAAAGGATTGATTTTTAAACATAGTATTTGCAGACCAAGCACTATGTGGCTCAAGTCCAGCTCTCTTGAAAGACTTATTAGCAGCCCCTCACATTCTCTTTGTTCTTTTGAAAATCATCAACTGCTTCAGACACCTACTGTAGCTTCCTGGGGTTCATATAGCAGCATTCTCTTAATGGTCGTTTCTTTTATCTACTGAACATTTATGCTTTATTTTTATATGTTTTTAGATCATTTTTTAGCATTATTCATTAGGTAATTTCAAGAAGTCATGTTATTTTTTCTGTAAACAATAATTTGCTTGCAATTTCTTAGATCATGCTTTTCCATTATACAATCAATAGATTTTGTCTTCTAGCTCCAAAAGATACATTTAAGAAATCTATTCCAGATTAGGTTTTTTAAGTAGTTATGACTACCATTATTAGCATTGTTATTTTGGTTTATTTTATTTTATTTATTTTTATTTTGTTTAATCATTGTTAACTTATTTATGAACAGGTTTACAGAATTATCAGACATTTTATTGTTGACATCTACCATCTTGCTCTGATACATGCTGTAGTTTTACAAGCAACAATCCAGGAAAAACATCAGGAACCTGTTTTTATGGGTTACATTTGGACTAACCTCCCAGTGCAGAGAGTCGCTGACATTTTCTCTGGCCACAGTGCAGGGGGCGTTGCACACCTCAGACAGGAGGCTCAGAAATATTAAGAAGGTGTTCCAGAGAGAACACTTAAACCAGCCTTGTTTTTAACAGGCCATTGAGTGGCATAGCAATATGTGTCTCTATTTATATACAAATCTCTATATAAATGTATGTAAAAGGACCTGGAAGTCTATCTGTTTTCACCTTGAACACTCCTGTATGCTTGCCCTCAAACACTTAATAGTCTCTGAGCAAACTATATTAGACTATTGAAATTACAGATATGCAAGAATAGCTCTAAGCCTTGCAATCAGAAATTTCTTTGTATTTGCATATTTGGCTGTAGAAACCTATTTTTTCTGTATTTGCAAGTTTATTTATGTATTATATGTAAAAGAGATTCCGCTTTTCCCTTAAGCTTTTTGCGTGTTCAATATGTGCATCAGCTGCAACAATGTAAACACAGAATAAGTCTGTTTAGCTTTCTATTTCCATTTCCAAAATACACATATTACTCCACTAAATGTTTAATATAGTATTGTCCAGACCTAAATCTGCAATGTTTGGTCTCAGATAAAACTTGAGGCAAAACCTAGTAACAAAACAAAACATTCAGTTTTCTGTCACTGATTTCCCAACTTTCTTAATATAATGTTTCAATTGTATTCACTTTTTATTCACTCCAGTATTCAGAATTCCTTATGTTATCACTTGCAGCGTATTTTAAACAAATTGACTGTAATTTACAGATGCTGAGAATCAGTTTTGATGAAGAGGTCACCTGTAGGGAATCGTAGCGAACATCATGTTTCCATTCTCTGTCAAACCCAGTGTTATTAACTAAAGTATTTTTTAAATGCCCTCCAAAATACCATTTTTCTTATTCTGAAGAAGTAAAGCTAACATTTAAAAAAACCCTCACCATTGTTTTCTAAAGAGTTTTCCTAGCATGTATGCAGCAGTACGGTATTTTTATCTTATTCTATTTGTTTGGTTGGTTTTTTTCTCTTTGATTTCCATATATGATATTGTGGGACAGGAAGAAAAAGTATCTGTGAAACTCAAAACCATCACGGACTATCCCTTGGATAGAGCTGCTTGTTGTTTTCCAGGATTCCAAAGATTGTTTCAGAAAAAAAATAATTCTCAGGGTGATTTCTTTTCTCTCTCTCTCTTTCTTCTCATTTTTGTTTGAGAAAGTAACTTTTTCTTCTTTATAACCAGTGAAATTGATCCCATTTTATGACAATTTCCATCTCCTGATTCCCTACAGCAGACTCAATCTGCAGTGTGTTATGTTTGACATACTTGAGTCACAGCTTAAATTCAAACTTTTGTCCCTGATAAGAAGGCAGAAAAATCTGATGGCATAAATTGACTGCACATTACTGCCTAGATAAAAATTTCACTCCCTTAAAACTGGGTAACAGCAACGTGCAAAATTCCACCATGATGGACTGTAATAGAACAGAATGTTGCCTGGCTTTCTTATCAGTTTTATTATTTTTCATTTCTTACTGAATTACGAAATGCTGCATGTGATTCAGATTATTTATTCAGGCTGCTGTGAGAATGGTCTTCCAAAGGAGGTTTCAGGATATTTAATTTTATTATTTTACAGTAAATGTATAAAAGTTTGTAAATAAACAGTAGGAGAGGCATGGATAAATGACACTGATGGTTTACATATCAGAACCATTATGCTTACACTTACTTAGGAATGGGAATAGAGGAGGAAAATGCCAGCTATGATTCAGCCCATGAGCAATTTTTTGTGGTAACTAATCGTTAGGAGAAATAGGTAGCCACAATTTTCATACCACTGCTGTTATCCATCTTTCTCTTAGGGTGAATTAAAAAGGAAATGTAAGTCTCCTTTAAAGTATGATGGTATTTTCCTATTATCTAATGGGGCTCTCTAAAAATAATAATGCTGGGGAATGTTAGAGACATGGATAAAGTACATTTAAGTATATCTTTACAATAAAGTATAAAGAAGGCAAAAAAGAGATAGGTTCCCACAGCAAAAAGACTGATCTTTGGCTAGGCAAGTATTTCTGCTGCTCATGCAGTAGCTGCAACTCTGCCAAAAATGATCACCTGCAGAAAATCACTCTGTGTAAGTTCTCAAAGAAGCAGAACATTGTTTGCCCTGCAGCTTTTTTTTCTATCATGAGAAAGAGACCGGTTCATGAAGCATAGATCATTTTTGTGTCTGAAAACTTGTTAAAGGTAAAATATCCTCCAACACTTCCATCCCAGTGCTAGGCACTGAAAGCTTCAGACATCTGCTCTCTGAGTGCTGCAGCACCTATGTGTCAGGTATCTGGCCTTAAAGGTACCTGAAGTTGAGAATTAAGCAACTAAGAGGTCTAGTCCAGACAGATTCATGATGGGTTGGTTTCTCTGTAGGTCTTGGGCACCAAAGCCAGGTGGCACTTGCAGTAACATCTGCTGCTCACAGCTGGAAACAGAATCTGAGAGAGAGTAAATCCTTGGCCAGGCTCACTGCTCCTGATCAAAGGTGTGGGTATATTCATATGGCCTAGCATGTAATTCCTGCAAGCTGAGAAATTGAAACACAAATGTTTTTAAAAAATTGTGTAGTTTACCCTCTGTCATGGACACTTCAGACAAAACTGACCCTAGTCTTCTTCATATGATAACCACAGCTATAACCATGTATCACATTTCCCTTTAGAATGAGACCATGGTTAAGAAAATATGGTGCTTTTATTTATACACACACATATTTTATACATGCAAAGCAGTCTTAATCAGATTTCATATGTTCAGAATATTTGCTCAGGAAGTCAAAAGTTTTATCTATTTGAGAGTAATAATAATAATAATAATATATAAATATTATATATATTATATTGTATATATATATATAATATATATAAATAATTATATTTATCTATTTCTCATTTCAAAGTTATTCCAGCAAACAGGGGACAAGTGAGGCTGGAGGAATGGGAGATTCCCTGTTCCCTTCCATTCCATGCCAGGAACAGATCTGTCAACTCAAACACAATTTCCAGCCAGTGCACAGCATACTTGGGGGGAAGGATTTTTGGAAGCTAGTGGCTGTAAGACACCTGCTTTGCTCTGATTAATGAGATTTTTCCCTCTGCCACCACCACACCATGAAACATCTTTTTGTCTTACAGAAGCTCAGTTGCAAGTGTTGCATACTGATTTCTTGGGAGAAAATATGATTTCTTCCAATAAATATTCCCTAGTGAATGATTATAGTGGATTCTGAAGAGATCTGTAAGCTTTAGGTTTTATTTTTAATTAACTAGTGTGAGACAAAAATGAATCTATAGGCAGTCAATAATATAAACGTTTTTGACTCTCAAGATATAAATAAACATTATAAAAGAATTTCAGTGTGCCAAACAGAAAAGTCTTCCTTAGCTGATATAATTGTGAAGAAATATCAAGTCTAAAATCTTCTGAATGAAAATTGAAGGTTCAAGTATTCCATGTATTTATACATATATATACAGATCTATATATAATTTGAGGAGAATATGGATTCCTTAGCTCATAACATTTTATATTATCTTGTATGAATTTCATGGTGCAATGTGTTCAGCTCAGAATTCTTAAGTGTCTGCATCCAGGAGAAACATTTGAAGGAAAAACAGTTCTTCAATGTAATTCTTTAAGGGTGGAGATCTTGTAGGTAGCATCAACATTTTTAATGTAAAAACAGAAAGCTTGCAAGATGACAAAATGCTTCAAAAATTACTCCAGACTAAGAGAGTATAAAATACCTGCTAATATCCCATCAGATTTGTTGGTTTTGTACTACAATAGGAAGACATGGAGGGGCATCAGACTATAGAAATAAGTAAGAAATGAGAAAACAAGGCAAACTCTTGGAAAACTAATTTTAATTTGAATCTCTTGAGAGCACAATACCTAGGAAATCATATGTAGTCATAAGAACTAGCATGGTATGAGATATGTATTGTGAACAAGGCATAGAATTAACATACAGACATTTCCCACATTCAGGGAAGCTTCACCAGCAGCAGAGTACTGAGGGGTAGAAAAAAACCCAAACCCTATACTTAAAATAATGAGATGAATGCTCCTTCCTACAGTTTCAGAGGACAGAAAACAAGCAGAAAGGAAGAAAACAGCACAGGATCCAGGGGTTTGTCCCCAAAACCTTCTGAAGTCACTGATATTATTTTGCCCAGCTGTTAGAGACCTTCATCAGAGATCCCAATCTCTGGCTTGGAGCCCCTGGCAGCAAGGGGATGTGGTTACCCCTCATAGTATTAATGTTATGGAAGTAGTACTGAGTGAGCAATTTCCAGCAGGAATAGAGCCTTTTTGCTCTTTTATGCAGGAGACAGAAGAGATATCACTTGCAACACCACGTGCAATTCTTGTTGCCTGTGTTCAGGAAGATTAAATGAAAGTGTAACAGAATGATTGAAGAATTGGGAGCTTTACTTACAGGGGCAAAGAAAGGACCTAGCAAAATAAAAGCAATGTTTAAATGCAGACAAGACAGGCATGTAGCAGGGGGAAAATCCTCTCAGCTAACAGATAACACTTGTCAAAAGACAAACAGGGATAACCTCAGCATATATGAATTTATGAAGAAAATTAAAAGCAGCTTTCAAATTCTCAGAGCAATGAGACAGATGCTGGGAATTTAACTGGTTACAATATTAGTTCTGCCACAGGACTGCAGAAGAAAATGTTTGATGTACTTGCTTAAACCAGGAGAAGCTCCTTTTCAGCCTATTTCCCATTTTCTTGAGAGTTTGAACTTACATCACAGTATTTCAGGTAAATACTTTGGAAATCAGTGTTTCATCTTTCAGCAAAAGAGTCTGGTTTTGCCTTCCCAAAACCTGAAATGCACATTTATATTTAAGTGTGTAGACATGCACAGACCAATCAATACACTAAACACGGTCAATGTGACACTTACAAATGTATTTTCTTTATTTTCTTTTAAACGTATTTTTCTTATGGAACACAAGCAGTTTCTGTGTTTCAAAATATTTAGTGGGTGTTTAAATGTTTAAAGGCTATTTTAAGTAGAATTATCATTCTTCAAAACAAGCTGTTGTTCAAATGTAAACTTTGAGTAAATTCTATTTTTATACTCTGTTAGAAGTAAAAATTCAGATCACTAAGGGCTGTTTAGATAGTCACATAATTTCTTTCTGCACACTAGTTAATTGAATAACAAGGCTACTAACATAACTGCTGTGTCTTCCAAACTTGTTAATTCTGCCCAATATATTTGTGATTTCATTGGGGTGCTGTTGATTACAATGGTTACAAATGAATTTATGCTTTGCAATGAATTTTATTCACAGGGAATTGCAATGACAATTATATTACTGATGCACTGTCTTTCTAAAAGACTTCATTCAACCTTTAATAATGTAACCACATTCTTTAAATGGGCAAATGTATTTTCAATTATAAACATTAAAGTGATAGGTATGGGAGAAAAGGAATATTACTATTGCATATTTGCTTATACAAGCAGAAGGTCAAACCTTCATTATCACTTTATTCTCTTTGGGAATTTGACAAAGACTGTGTTATCAGTAAGATAATTAACATTACAAAAAGATTTATGTATTTTTAGGCTGACTTTTCTTCTGGCAATTTATTTTCATACCCATGGAAAATTACTTGTCACTTAGGCCTAATATTTTAAAATATTTTTGTTATTTTTTTTAATGAGACTATAACAAGATAAAAATGGAGCAATAGTAAATTTATGCTTCTGAGTATTAAGTGTGGATGGCAAACAAACTCAGTTTTCTGAAAACTGTGTAAAATTTGCAAGAAGTCATTGCTGAAACTCTGATTTTGGAAGTCTTATGCATGTAGCGGAAGAGGAACAGAAAAACAATTTCTCCCTACAGCAATCTTAATTCTCTAGACTTATGGACTTCTCCAGGTGTTGTTTTTCTTGCACAGTTTTATGCCTTTGTTTGCTCTGCATTCTTAGGCTGCATTTGCTTGGTCTTTGTGGTTCAAATGCTCAAGTTAACAAACTCCTGACAGCTGTACAGTGGGTATTGCAACCCACTCCAGTGCCCACGAACAGACTGTGCAGTGCACATCCATCAAACTGGCACCTGGAGAAGCCTGGGAAGGATTCTGTGTCTTAATGAAACCTTGACAACACTGGAAGTGCCTTCAGAGATTTGTCCCTGAGTGGAACATGGGAAAAGTTAACAGATTGGTTCCCTTCCTAATTTATCATTTGTCAGGCCTTCAGGTACATACACTTTAATCCTGAATTTTTCATTGTTGGATATTCTTGACTTAATTTTCACACTATATTGTGTCAAAACAAGAATAAATCATTATAAGGGAACAGAAATATCTTTTTGCAGAAATAATAGAAGAGAATGGGCCTTTTTTTTTTTTTTTTGGACAGCTATGGCTATTTAATTTGATACATTTTTTAGTTTTTAAGTAAATAGGCTGGATTGAGTAAAATCGAGTAAATTCATTATTGATCCTGGGTTTGCTATTATGTTTGTAAAATTAGGTTATCTACAATTTCAGATTGTTTTAATTCTTTAAAAAAGTCTTCTTATGACATTCTGTCTGATAATGAAACACCTTAGAAAAGTACAGAAGTTCTGACAAGGACTGATAAAATCTCTAGTCTGGCAAAAGAGCTGAGTCTTGTCAAGTTACAAAGTAAAATAACTATAACTTTTTAATTTCCCAAAAAAATGTAGAGGAAACTTTTAAAAGGAAAGCTAAAAATTATTCTCATTGTCACATAATTTTTTTAAAGTGTAAGAATAGATACTATTGTTTAAGATAAAGTTATAAAGATTTTAAAGCAAAGCTAGTGTATTTGTTTATGTATGTAAAAATTGTCAGTGTTCTTTTATACTCACTAAGGCCACACAAGGTTTAAACCCAAACTTAAGGAAAAAGGAAACAAAAAACCCTAGAGAGCCCATGTGCTTTACTTGAACATTTAAATATGAAATCAAAGTTTGAAAAATGCAGTTCCTGCTATCAATTTCTATTAGGGTACTTCAAATGTCTGAAAAGCTGGCCAGTTACCTACTATGTGAACATGGATTTAGGGTTTTAATCTCAGGTCTAGAATTTGCTTGTGGGTTTTTTTTTTTTCTCTAGTGATGAAACATCCACAAGCAAACTTAATAAAACTGAGAGACACAGACAAATACTACATAAAAAATTGATGATCATTTTTCAGAAATAAAAAGTGTGGTTCAATTTTGCAAACTCCCCTTACTGTGTTATTAATATTAGTGGACTTTGAAAAAAGTGATACTGTGAGATACAACATTGCTTTGTTATTAATATTTTAAAAATAAAATATATCTGGGTTTTCTACCTTCCAAGTATGGGATATGCAGCTTTTTCAATGACACTTGGTGCTCCAATTCCTCTTAAATTTTGGCATATCCTCTGCTGATTTTCATCTCAGTATTTCATTTGCCATCATTTTCTTCCAGGGATTTTTTCTTTGTTATCGTCATCTCTCCTTTTCTGCTTTCTGTTCACTTTCCTGCACTGCTTCTCATTTTTCTCTTTGCCATTTGAGTCTGTTTCCTCGACACTTTTTGTTGTTAAGTTTCTCTTCCTCCACTCTCCCTTCAGTTCTTCCTTCTACCTAGCTCACAATTTCTTCAGCTTCTCATTCTTTAAATTAGTCTCTTTTTTCTTCTTCTACTCTTGCAATTTGCTTCTTTTACATAAACTGTTTTTCCCCACATTATCCGTGGGCATCCTCTGCAGGCAGTCTTATTGAAGGTTTTCTTTTGTTTCCTGTTTGCTTGGAGCCAGTCACTGTAAACACTGCAGATACTGAAGATACCATGAACAGCAATTTTCGAGGCCATCCCATCATTATTTGAAGAACTGATCCCAGCATGCTGGTTTCCCATGCATAGTTAGTGTGCCTTCATTCCAGATACACACAGGATTATATGTCTTTTTCTGTGGTGCTGTCCCATTTCTATGGTAACACTGTATATATACCATTTGTGTGTGATGGAGATTCTGGCAGGTTGGTTCCTTTAGCAGTTCAAAATGCTTATAATATATAGGATGTTTGAAGAAACTAAATAGCAGTAACTCCTGCATTTAGTATTTAAAAGAAATGGAATTTAAACAGCATTTTTATTGCCTTTTTTTTTTTAACAAGCTCCTTAAATATGGTCAAAGAACATCATAACCAAATTTTATATTAATTCTTCCTATTTTGAATAATAGTAATTTTTTCCTCAGGAAAGTACTTGGATGACACCACTTCTGTGCTTACTGGTGAAATCCTTTCTAATGCCTGTCTAACTTGTAATGCAATACTTCCCCCTGGAAGTGGGATTGTGATGTTATCAGAGAATCATTAAGGTTGGAAAAGACCTCTAAGATCATAGAGTCCAACCATCACCCTGCCCACAAGTAATTCCAATTAGAGTCTGTGTTTCAGGCTCTAGGATAGATTTTTCAAAATACAGATTTCTGTGGCAACCTGTTCCTGATACAGATATGATGATTATTTATAATTCTGTTAGAAAAATTCTTGAATGTCCACCACATAGCTCTATGTGTTTTTTCACTCTGCAAGAGCAATGCCCATTAGGCTAATGATTTTTATTTTGGTTGTTAAATTTTATAAGTGGTTTTTTTCTTAATCTATGTTACAGCAGCAAAATACTCATGATATAGAGGAGACTCAGGTTAGAGTAAGATCATGTAAGATCATGTAAGATTTAGATAATTCTTTTGGGATTTGGGAAGAGGATAGGTGCAGAGCTGGAGAGGTTTGCACAGGGAGACAGGAGAACTCCTGTCTTCCTGTCCAAAAACGAGCAGAGGAACTACAGTAGAATATTTTGTAACTAAATTAGACAGAAAAGTGTAGAAGGAAGAACCAGTGTTATCTCTTATTCTTCATTTTACCAATTACTGTTACCATGCTTACTATTACCATTCTGGAAAATGTAAAGACCTAAAAGAAGACATTTCTAGGAAAACTTTCCTTTTACCTTACAAAAACAGTACCGAAATAAAATATTTTGAGTAATAGTAGAATTTCCACATAGGTTTGTAGAATGATCAGAATCTCCCTATATTGTTAGGGTTTTTTAACCCTCTCTCCCTACCTTCCTATTTAATTCTTTAATTTTGTAAAAAAAGTCAATATTCTTAGAACCATACTGTCTTTATAGATGCTGGTAATCTGGCTCTTGCATTTATTTTCTCCATTGTCTATATTTGTTTAAATTACAATTTTTAAGCCACTTGTGTAATTTTTTTTCTCTCTTATGCTTTCATTGCAACTTTATTTTATCTCTGCCTACTATAATATTCCCATCTAGAAGTTTAGGCCAATCTTCTTGATGAGACAGAAAAGACAGAAAAGCATTTTTTTTTCACTGAGTGGAATATTTTTTGCGTGATGGTGGATAAAGCAAAGAATGGAGTGGACCTGACCATAAAGTTGTATAAATCTGAGTGTCCAGTATTTGAACAGCTGTTGTATATCCTACCAGATGTCCTACTCCCCATGCACTTGCACAATTATCAGGCTCCTCTAAGCCAAAGCTGAGTGAAGGAATGTCTTTCACAAGTACCCAGGCTAACCCACAGGTAATAGATATTGAATTGTGTCAGATTGTAGTCTCTTAAGAAACATGGGTGAAAAGTCAAATAATTCAGGCGAGTGTAGCAGAATACTCATGAGAGTCTATTCAATATCCACAGAGATATCAAATAAAGCAACAGTAATGAAAATGGAGCTATGTATGGAACCTCTGATGACAGAATTAATGAATACTGAGATTTACTGGCTTTTGTTGCATTGCATCCAGGTTAGTGTAGAGGAACAGTATTGATTTGTGGAAAAGGTTTACCAGTACAATTAATGTGTTTGTGGCTATATCCAGGTTCCCTGTGTATTAGTTGGGCTGGCATTGTGCAGATGGCAGAATAATTGTGCAGTGCACTGAAGCATACTTCAGCTGAAAGAGCAGTGTACTGAGGTGACTGGAATTTCCACTTCAGGTGGAGAAGGAGCTAGCTTCACCAAAGTCTTATGTGGTCCCTGCACCAGCCCTGCGCTCAGTAGATCACCCTGATCATTTTGTATGTGTCTACTTGGGGTGTCTGATTTATGTTTAAATAGCAATGACAATGAAGTGACTTTGGCTTAGATTCAGTGCTAAGTGTGGTAAGTGGATGTCTTCCAACAAGGAAGCATCAAATGAAACAGGAAATGATGACTTTACACATACTAGTGAAAGGTAAGGAATTGATCTTAACCTTTGGTATGACCCTAACCAAAGTAAGCACCTGTGAGACAAGTGCCACACAACAGATATCTGAGCAATTATGGGTGCCTTATTGCATCTATGAGGCCTGCTAGGAAGGCTTCCATAAATCTTTTGCTTCTTGTCCGTTAATGTGATAAATTGGCATTATTCTAAGTACCATTTCCTTGAAGATGTGTTTTGATGCGTCCCAAAAATTCAGGCCTAACTTCTTGCTGAGGTAAACTCAGTGAAGTCACTGGCATTTCATCAAGTCCCATGTAAATCTGGTGTTTTGTCTAGCAGGGTTTATGGTGTAGCAACAAATGGAACACTCTAGTGGAAAAAGTGAGGACTCCTCAGTTTGAACCTAGGTGATCACAGTCTTGTTCTTAATATGTTTTTTTATATAAGCATGATGCCGTTTATGCAAAGCTTTCAGCATATCAAATAATGGCTTAATCAAATAAATTTCTGGTCCTCTAGAAATCAAGAGGGACTTTGCCATGAAATCTGAGATGGCCAGGATTTCATGAAGTGTAAGAAGTATGATAACACTTTACAAGTGTCAGTTTTTAATGTGAGCTACAGCAAATAAGGAGGCTGCTTCATTATTTTCCTGTTTTCCATCACAGACTGAGTTAAATTGAATTTTACCTCCAAATATCAATTATAACTTTGTTCACAAAGTCAAACACTAAGACAATCCCTTGTGAAAGTAAAATTTGCAGAACAAATTTGTTCTGCCGTTATTGTCTCTCTGGTTTTCACACAGCTCTCTTAATTCACAGACCCAGTTGTACTGGGGAGGAGGTGTTCCTGTGTAGCATTCTGTGTCATGGAATGCAAAGAAATGATTAATCAATGAATCAGACAGTAAATAAATTAGATGGCAATATTATGGCACTTATGCCATGGGCATTGCTGCACACAAGAGCAGGATTCTTCTTCCAAAAGGGAGATGGAATTGCACAAGCTCATCTCAATTCAGCCCCAGGCACATATTCTCCCCACTGGCAGCTGAGTATTTAATTTCTTGGAGCATTTCTATTATTAATTTGTCTAACAGAAACAATCATCATAAAATTATTAGGTCTGCTGTCATAATCAGGATTACATGATTAATATCTGTAAAATCAATCAGATCAATTCTGATCTTTGCTTTGTGAGAATTTTACACTGCCAGTAGACAGAATAAAGGAAATAGGCTTCTTTCAGGGCATGCATATGATGACTAGCTCTACTTGGATGTAAACATTTGAATAGAAAAGGTTATAACTGGCCATGAGCTTTGCATGAACATGCTGCAGAAAAGACATATTCTGCTACATGTGGCTAGAAAACCTGTTGCTGAAATCAGCTATTAAATGAGAAGGTTTTGTTTTGGGGTTGTTTTTGGTTTTTGGGGGTTTTTTTTGGTTTTTTTTTTTCCTCCTTAATGATAAGAAAACATGGATTAAAATCTCTGGGGATACACAGCAGAATCTACAATGGCAGCTCCTCCTCCCCCCCAAGCCAGATAAGAAAGCCTATTAGGCAGATGGTATCACACATGAAAAAAGTGATCAAGCTGTGAGCAAGAAAGCCAGATCTACTTAGTGTGATAATTAGAAAAGAAAGAGCCCCAAAGGAAGTAGAGAACAATAAAATATAATATCACAGCTGGAAAATGGGGTGGAGATAGTATTTTGGATCCAAGGATAGGTCAGATCAAGACAAAATGAAGGAAGGACAATGAAGCTAGGGGAAAGAATTTGGGGAGAACATGCCTACCAGATTTTGAGACTGTAGTTCTCTACATCATTGAAAATAAGATTAATCTGATTCCTGTCTGATGCCATTAGCAGTTCAGGACTTTCAAATGCAACACTCCTATTCAATTATTTTACATTTTTTAAAATTCTGTGCTCTGTCTGCCCAGCAAATCATATTCTGTATTTGCTTGTCCTATGTATATGTGTATGAATAGTGAAGAAACCAATTTACAGCCACAAGCTTTAACTCAGTTCATAATTATACTATAAAGTGGTTTTGTAGATAATAAATTAAATCTTAGTAATAAAAAAATAGCTACATTAGATCCATGTTGTTGACTCATAGAATAACTGTATGTCAGGGTATAAAATATTAAAAAACCAAAAAGTCTTCCCATCTTTATAAGTTTTATGAAAACAAATAGAAAAAACATGAAATAAAATGTTTTTTCCCCCTCTTCTCAGTGTCTCAAATTCTCTTTTCAATTACACAGAAAAAGAATTTTCTCCTTGCAGTGGTAAAACATTTTCTTTTTACCCTCACTGTTGCAGAGGATTTTAAAATTTTTAAGTATTCAAAAAATCACTGCAGTATTTAACAGACATCAAAGGCAAATGCTAGACTGCAGTTCACAAGGCAAGTCCATCAAAATGTGCACAGGGATCAGCTGTCCCAGAACCCAAGGCACATGGACCCATGAGAGCATGTTATATCTTTGAATTTTTCTGTAGATTTAAATAACAAACACCCTGCCGCCTCCTTGGTTTGCCACTAGGTTATGGTATTATTGTAACTAACATGTTATTTTAAGTCTCTAGACAACTTAAAAAAAAAAAAAAAGTTAATCCATTAGGTTGACCTTTAGCTTCACTAAAATTGTTGTGCAAATAACTCTTATTTCAAAGTTGTGCTTGCAGACAGTCCTAGCTTTGGCCTTTAAAGCAATGACTCGTCTTCAGAACACACTGCTTGTGAAACTCATGTAGCTCAGGAGACAACATTCATGGACATTAAGAAATTCCATATTTAAACTCCTGTTCAACTCTAAACAAACTCAATGGTAATGTTTCCATGGGGTTTGGGAGGGAAAATTTTTTTCACAGGGCTGAATTTAGGATGGAGACATTTTTCAGCCAATTCACACCAGATTCTTCCCTATGGGAACCCCTTTCAGTCACATTAATAATTTTTTTCTCTACCAGAGGAGACATATTCATTCATAAAAGCAATAGTAAATGCCTTGGACTCTTTCTATGGTGTGGTTTGAATTTCCTTTTTTTTTTTTTTTTTATTTGGTTGAACTTATTTTTATATTTGTGCAAAAAGATGGAAGAAGATGTAATGAATGAAAGCAAATTATGTATTGTACAAAAGGGTGATTGCTATCAGTTTTAAATTCTTCCTTTTGGTTTAAGTTAATTTACTTTCCTTCTGTGGATATTAGCTGAAAATGTAGACAACCTCTCTTTGCTTATCTTGGCACCATATACTTGTATGAGTACTTCTAGTAACATTTCTTATTTGTTTCTTATTGTTAGAACCAAATTTTATTTTATTTTATTTCATTTTATTTTATTTTATTTCATTTTATTTTCCAGGCCTTTTTTCATATAAGCTCTTGTTTCCCTCATCTTCGAATGTCCTGTTTGAATGTTTCTGCTTTATCTCCTTATTGTTTCCTTGCATGGCAGAATAAAAAGAATATTAAAGATAAGGTCTAGTGGAATGCTGCTGCTCTTTTTTCCCCTTTATTTTTGTTTGATTGGTTGTTTATAAAGGAGGGAGATTTGGGGGAATTCTTAATACAGTTATTCCTTTTGCATGTTTTGTTTTATTTTGTTTTGTTTTTGAAAAAATTTTTACTTGCTCCAGGCAGAATGTTTTGCAGATTCATATTCCAGACTGAAGGGAGAGCCTTGAAGTGTTTTACCAGGGTTTGCATAGGAAAAATAATGAAAAAAATTTAATTTACATCCATATCTCATATAAAAATCTTTGTTATTTGTCACAAACACAGACACATCAAAATGCTTTGATGACATTGTTGAGTCCCTTGCAGCTCAGGATATGATTCTTCTCAGGCTGAATGGAAAGAAATATTTAGATCCAGGGTTTTCCCAGCCCACAGAGTAAAATATTGAACTTAGAGGCAGTCCTTTTAGTCCTGTTTGCAATGATTATGTGCTTACTGAGCCAGTCTGAAACAGAGCTGCTCAATTGTCTGCTGACTACATGGAAGCCTGAAACAGAGAGATGGGCTGTCTTCCACTTCTGGGATTCTCACTATTTATTTTATCTAACAGCCATTAAAGAACCAGACCCCAGAGGAACTGTGGGTTGATGCTGTTTCTTCTACTTCCTTCAGAGCAGGTGAATCTTTTGCAGTGGCCTTGCTGTTTATGCAGACTTTATGAATAAGTATACATTACACTCACAGAAGGTAATGATTGAAAATACAACCATCCAAAAATGGGGAAGTATCAAGGGCTGTTAGTATTGAAGTTATGCTAAATGATGGCATAAGAATGTTCATATTCATTTATTTGTCTTTCACTTATCAGCAATTACAAAAACACTTTAAAAGTTATTAATTTTTGATTTTGGGGGATAAAAGTCACATGTAATAATCCTAGAAATAACTTCTTCAAAATTATGTAACATATCCACTTAAACGGTTTTCTTGTGACATTCAGAGGTTCTGGTTTTGCTGACTCATGAAAAGATATGAAAACTCATTCTTGGATTATTCTTTTTTCACCCTAGAGAAATCTCCAAAAACTCCTCTTGCAGCACTTAACTCCTGTTTCTAACTTATTTTTTTTTTTCTTAACCTAATGTAATAGAGGTATAAAATTGGCTTAAAAACAACCAATTATTTACATTGAGACAGAAGTAGTTTTGCTCCGTGCTAACTCATTATGGATGGCTGGAAACACCCACACTTCTGCTGAAGTGGAATAAGACTTTAGGAATGGTTTCTCTGGAGGTTGTGTCATCAGTAAACTGTACTACTCTGTGGGAACATAGAGTTCTTTGCAACTCAGAGGAATTATTCTTCATGTAATAATTTTGATAACTGCTTAATAATAAATAGTAATAAAAATTTAGTTATAATTTAATACTAACTGTACACAGGAAAAGAAACCTTTGCATCTCATTCTATACAAGTGAAGCAGGAAAAGTATTGAAGTCTGAATTGTACTTCATATTTTAAATTTAATGCAAAAATAAGCTACTTAATTTTCATTAACTTCAACCTGACTTCTGTTAGATTTTTTTTTTAATGTTGATCAAGCAGAGTTTTAAATCTCACAGGAAATCCAAAGGAAATTAATATGTTTATTCCTGTGATATTTGCAAAGTATTGAACAAGGAAGGAGAGCAGAGGTGGGACTTGCTTGTTTTCACTTGAGGTGGTGTCTGACCAGAGAAACAACATGAAATAAGTTTGTCTGCACCTGTTGATAAAAGATTTTTATGTTACAAGTAAATCCTGTTCCTGCAATATACAACACAAAAAATATTTCCCTTTAATATGGATCCTCTAATTGGTAAAGTTTATGAACCTCATTCATGTGAAAGTGATAATGTTACTCCAAGCTATAG
Source organism: Climacteris rufus (assembly GCA_013398175.1). Taxonomy (NCBI): domain Eukaryota; kingdom Metazoa; phylum Chordata; class Aves; order Passeriformes; family Climacteridae; genus Climacteris; species Climacteris rufus. Next base: position 35,905 of record VZRZ01000887.1, on the reverse strand, counting down.
ACAGGGAGGCTGTATCACTCAGCTTTAGTCAAAATACAGTCTAGATGCTTTTATTGGAAAGAAAACAGGCCTGATATTTATCACCTTGGTAGTGTCTTCTAGAGTAATGAGAGTTTTCTACTTTGTCATACATTTTACTCTGTGTGTTACCCATAGTTCATCTACCTGACTGTTTATTCTCTGTAGCAAACCCTACATTCTCTGTACTACACTACACTTGCTACTGAAGCAAAGTGAAAATGCAACAGAAAATGTTGTTCTGAAGCTCTGATTTTCTCACTTTATGATGCTTTTATATTATTTTATTTGTTTTTATCCACTATATATTATTTATGGTTAAGAGTCTGTTAAAGGCTTTCAGAGATGTCTTGTGAAGCAGGGATATTTCCATTAGGGATCACCCACTGGTGCTGCTTCCAGCCTCGTGTTCACAGATGACAGACACAGATACACACCCTTGCTTCAGTTTGCTCTTTTCCTCCTCATTTCTCATACTGCATGATTTGTGAAAATCTCTGATACGGTCTCCTTAAAGACAACAGAACTCTTCATTTGTCTGAGTTAGATTGCCTTTGTCAACCACTGCTCATGAACTGGTCCATCTTTCAAAGCTTGCCACAAAACGCTCCGTGAATGTCACAGGTTTGGTGCTGTACATGGTTCTCCGTTGAATGTAAAAATCAATGTGTTCTGTGTATTTCTAGGTAGAGTCAGTACCTTGGGTGTTTTAAAGTGATTATAACTTAATGTTTTTTCCATGACTTACTGACTCTCATTCTTTAGCTTAGAGAATTTCAGCAAGCAGTTCCTATAAGCTGTTACGTGTCAATAGGAAAACATGAATTATCTTTTCAACTGGCAGAATTAATCCATGCTCTTTCTTCTTTTTTTTTAACTATCTGTATTTTTAGCAAAGAAAAATAGTTGCTTCTTTGTTTGTTTGTAATATTAGGGGTATTTATAGCAATATCTCCCGCCTCTCTGATTTCACTGGAATTTCTTTTTTCTTTTAATACTTGTACTTAGCCCTGACTATATCTACTAATATGAAACAAGTTTTTATGCTCCTCATTGCTAAGTAGCAGGCTCAATGTGATGCTTGCCCATTGTTTTTAATGCTTATTGAACCTCCAATGGATAGCTTGTTTAACAACATCCACACACGCCCACAATCACAACAGGATCTGGACTCTACTTTGTGCTGATGATATTTTGTAGTCTGCAGTTACAATTTCCTTTGTCAAGTCACTAAGCCCTTTTTTATGGTCTATCATGGTCTATCTATGCTTCTACAAGGTGTTGATTTCCATCCTGTCACTGGTGTAAGCCTGAAAAGTTCAGAGAACTAGGAACTTGATAGAAATATATGGTTTCTGGCAATATTAATTTCATGGTTAAACCACAATAAATATATTGTTTCTTCATCACCATTTTCTGGCTGTCATGTCTTCCCCTTCTTTATTAAATTTTTATTTAATTAAGTTTTTCTTCAAGCTACTTTTCTTTATTCCACAAGTCCTGGTAAAACTGAGTGTAAACCAGTACCAAAATATCACTGGAAGTGATTTGTCTGTATTGGATAATTTAAACTGGGCAATAATAAAATCTATTAAAACATCCCAAAATTATCTTTTTTCTATATAAGTTTCTATGCCTGTCTGTCATTTCTATCACTCTGCTTATCCATACAGTGTCAGAGAAACTAAGTGCTTTAAATTTTCATGCCCACAGTGTATAAAACATCCTCAAAAAAAAAAAAATTAAGGCTTTTGGAATTAGTAACCACAGTTATAAGACCTATATGAGTTCTCTGGGTTTGCATCAACTTTTGATTACAGCAGTATGAATGAAAATCTCTCCCTGCCAGTTAGAGGAATGTCACAATTGCATGTGTGCTGAGGTCAGAAGACTCTTTCCCTTCCCCAAATCCTTTGTCTCTTTAGTATCCTTGTGGTACTTGCTCATAGCACTGCACATCTTGAAGAAGATGCTACTGAATATTATTTGGCTAACTCTAGAGCAATTAGGAGTGAAAACCACTCTCAGCATCTTACGGGCTGCTCCCAGGAGAAGCAGCTGACACAAGCTGGCATTAACTGCTCCTAAACTGCTCCTGTCTGGCTGCATAGAGATGGAAAAGACGCAAGAGGAAGACTCCTGCCATAGATTTACAGTAAGAAATCTATTCTTTTGAGAAATTCCCTAAGTGCATTTTTATCATTTCTGAGGGTTTGCTTTATCCTTAACCTTATTATATTCATATGTCTTGTCTACAACCTGCAATAACAGCTCCAGGTTCAACCTTTAGAAGTCTCGACATATGAGGGCAAAATAAAAGTTGTACTTGCACTTATATGCTTTCATTTGCCAAAAATGGATGAAACCTTTTATCTCAATTTTGCCTTCTCTTGCATCTAATGGAAACATTTCTCATTTCATGGTCTGACCAGCTCCAGTAATAGTTTAATTTTATTTGGCATATGCTATAATGAAAAGCAAAAGCCATGTGTCTGTAAAGCTATTCACAAGTGCATGTGGACATTAATTCCACTGCTCAGAGAAGTTACTGCTGTGGGTTTGGTGCAACCTTTCCTTTCTGTCCCCTGCTGTTTCTGAGTTGGTGGTAGGACTGTGTGTTAGGGCACAATCTCATAAATGTTGAATTTAGTGCTATGAATAAAACCATTGAAGATGGCAAATACACAGTTTTTCTTTCCCCATTACAGATGAAGAGCAAATGGCTCTGGTACTGTAAGTGAAACTGTTGTAGCTAAAAAAAAATATGTTATATTCATCTACTAAGCCAAATATTAATAACTGATTTGCAAGCCAGTGGTTTTTTTAAGCCCTCAAAAGAAATCATCAACTGCCTTGAATTAAGATTTTCTTGTTAAAACAGTTGAGTCATAAAATTTAAAATGTCAATGAATGTCAATCTTATCAGTGATAATAACGTGTAGATATTAATATACTCACCATCTGTTTCTGTTTTCTTTCATTTTATAAAAAAATATTCCATCAAGTAGGTAACTTAACCCATGGACTAACTAAGATTATATTAGTATCAGACACTTGATCAGGAAATTAATTTCACACAGTGCTCATAAAATATATATAAAAAAAGAGGAAAATGGTGTTGGTAATATACAAGAAGTGGAAAGTGGAAAAGGCAAGAAAGAAAAGCCTACTTCCCCCTTCTGCTCCCACTGCCTTTTACCGCTGAAAATGCCCTACTATCCACTTACTCCCCACACATAATGGGCCAAAACTCCATTACTCTAGGTTTATGATGGTGCATATCTGGAGAATTTTTTCACTGAACATAACTCCATGGAAATTCATTAACCTAATCCTGGAGTGATGAACTGAGGAATTAGGCCCTTTATTTTCAATAAAACTCATATTATTCACTGAGTACTTTTCTCTATTGAAATCTCATTTCACAATGTAACTCTTGATTTTGAAAACCCATGCAAACATGGCTAGCACTGGCACTAGACCTGAAGTTATCCATTTTGTAAAGGTTAGCTCTGACCCTACATCTTGGTGTGCTGGGACAGTGACACTGGGAGCTTTGTTTGCTGAGAGAAGGTGTCCAAGCCTTCTCACAGGTGCAGGGGATGCCTTTTTGAGTGAGCAGCACATCTGCAGTGCCTGTCGGCATCTGCAGTCTTGGGCAGAGGCAGACCTGCTCCGGTTTGATGGCTTGGCTGGTTGCTGCAAAAGAACATTCACATCTTGCCCTCCTGCTGCCCCTCAGAGACAAAGATGACATTTTGTCAACTGCTAATGGGAACTGCCTCCTCACTCAGGCAGCTTCAAGGCCATATGACTGGTTCATAATTCAGGATTGCGAAATTGCTTCTTCCCAGTGTGAATCTTGGTATGTCTCAAGGAGAATCACATTCTCTGTTTCTCCTCCTACGACTAATTGCCTGGCAGCAGAGTAACAGAAAAGAAAGAAGGCCCTTCAGATTTCCAACACAATGTCCTTGAAAATGTAAGCTGTACCTCTTGTAAATAGATAGGGTGTTATATTTAGTAAGAGAATCTAAAGCAGAAATGTGATACATACAGCATAGCATCCTTTGCAACTGTCTCAGTCATTTTAGACCAACAGTTTTATTTACTATGTGTGTTTTACATTTTTCATCTAATACTATTAAGGAAGACAACTTTGGATCAATTCACTTGGAAACTGTGAACTCAGCCAAGGTGAAATGTATAAAGCACTCAGATATTGCAGATCTGCTTGGCCTCTTTCCATCTGTTTGTGTATTTTGCCCTTCAGGCTATTTTTATTAGCACTGTTTGTATTTTTTTTCAGTGTGTCTTTTTCTTATAAACTTATAAGTTTGTAAGTGAATAAAAACCCATGAAAAGTAGAACAAATGACAAAAGCAGAATGCTTGCAAAACCAAGAATATAACTTCAGAATGTTTGTGTTACTATTTCTGAGCTTCTTTGTCACATTGGATCCTTCAGTCTTTTGCCCTTTAAATTCTTATATGTTTCTTACATGCAGTCTCTGATTAGCCTCTCCAATTGCTTGATGCCATTCCAAGAAATGTAAATGAATGTGGACCTCTTAATATTGATTTTTTTCCCCCTGTTGTTTGTCTAAATTATTTTCTTTTTCCATTGAAGATTTTATAATCTGGGATGGTTTGTAACACAGAAGGGCCATTAACTGCTGCCTGTACTGCAGGCAGCCAAAATTACAAGACATGAAAGACCTTTGCCATGAAGTACATTATGGGGAAAAAATAGGCTTTAACTCATCAGCACTTACATGTAGCCCTTCTTACTTTTTGGCTGCATTTCATAAGTACCAGGCAGGTACTTTTAAAGTTAGTAACAATGTACATGTAAGTTTTTCTCAGCTGGAAAGTAATTATTTTATTTGTATTAAAAATTTAATTCCTATTTGCTGTCAGTTTGACATTAAGGTGAATGAGAAACACAAGATTTAGTTTGTAAGTGTTAATTCAGATAATATAAAAAAAATTATATTCCAGCAAAGGACATTTTCCTTCAGAGTAGATGATGATAATAAATCTTTTAGTGTAACAGCCCTCCAACTACAGTGATCAAAACCTGATCTTGTTTTGTCAGGACAAGTTATCTCATTGATAAAGATAGCCTTGCTGTTACGATTAAAGTACCCTGTGTATAGCATTGTTTCTAGATGAAGTGAGTAAAGAGACATTTTAAAATATATTTTTCACGTAACCGAAGACTCTTCACATGGCGAAGACTCTAAAAAGCCATAATTCACACTAGACTGTTTTTCTTGTAAAAAAAAAAAGGTCTGTTTCTTCTTTTGTGTTTTTCCAAGCTCATCATGGTCTCTGCTTAGGGCAAAGAAAAAAAAAGGATAACATGACACATTAAGAGTTCCCTAGTCCAAAATAACTGGTTCTGTGGATTAAGTGAGGCTGGAGAGATGCATTGGCTATAAATTATTGTCAATGCATCCTTTGCACTGAGAATCAGTATCAGATTTAAATTAAAATATTGCATTTGCTTTAAGGCAACCATAAACATCTTCATTAGTATCTCACCAGAGTCCGTGATTATTTGAAATAGCACAAGAGTACAGAGAGATTGCTGAAGGGCAAGACTGGTAGTGAGAATATTGTTTTCACAAATCCATCAATCATTGTCTTACTTTAGGCTTGGGAACAAATAAGGATGAAAAAGCTCACACATAATGACATTCATATTTGTTGCAGAAATCTTTTTATTTATGAATGTTTGAACCATAATAAGGAAAAATTCTCTTTTGTGTGAGTGCTGTCCTTTATGCAACACAAAATAGAGGTTTTGTTTTTTTTAAAAAAAACCTGAATTAATTTACTAGAATTCTCATTTTCAACACACAAACAAAAATATTCAAGACAATTTATAATGCCATTATCACAAGTACCTCACAATTCACAACCTCTGCAGCCATAACAGTTTTTTGAAATGTCTCATTCAGAATTTTGAAATAACAGGAACAATTACTTTGTGGGCTGTATTCTTCCCTCCTACCTTTTATTGGTAAGACCTTTTCTCCGAACAGTTACTAATGGAGCTACTTTATGAGCTCAGTACTTACATGATTAAATGTGAAATATTTCAAACACTGTTAAAAGGCTGATCAACTGGAATGTACTTGTGAGTGTGTGGGGTAATAATGACAATTGCTAAATCATTTTGGGCAATGAACAGAAACACTTTTGATGCAGACCTTAAATTAGGCAGAAAAGCCTCTTGGGAGAGCCAAATGACTTCTGCTCATCGTAAGTAAAGACAGGATTGAAAAGGACTGAAAAAGAGAAGCTTGAATGATTAGAGGAGAGGGGGATCTGCAGCATACATGGAGTTCTTTCACTGGAATTAAAAGCTCCAGTTCAGCTGGAAGAGAGAGAGTTTTAAGTGGATGACACTTAGGTTTGGTTTGTCTAACAGTTTCTGTTTGGATCCAAGTGTTTCTATGTGATGCTGAGAACTCATGGTAGGGATAATTGCACCAGCTAGGATGAGCATCCAGCTCATTTTGCCCTGGTGGTTCAGCCGGGGAGGGCTAAGCATAATGGCATAAGAGAACTGTAATACTGATAGTATAATATGCAGATCTGCAGACTGTTAGTCTTCTGAAGGGTTAAAAGTTAAGAGAAAGCAATTTAAATGAAGTGAAGGAAAAGGAAGCTGGAGCTCAAAGGAAGGGCACAACCTGAGGATGTACTTACTATTTTTTCCAAACAGAAGACGTATACATCTAATATTAGTATGGCTGGAGACCCTAGTCCACATAAAAATGGCAAAGAAATTTGAATTTATGTGAGGCTTTGTCAGATTTTCAGAAGTTAAACAAATATTTTTAAAAAATAAAGACATATATGCTTATGTAAGTCAGACATGTCAAAAGATAGGTGATGTTTACCAATCTATGGGGTGGGTACTGTTTTTCTACCACTAGGGAATGTTCTGGCTAGCATTGATCCCAGCCTTTTGGGTTGCTTTGTGTGTATGGTGCTTACATGATATTTTGAAGCCATTGAAGAAGTAATGTTACCCTAGAAAAAAGTGGCAGTGAAATTATAATAAGCCTTGACCTTTATTTTTCAGATGCTTTTACAGTGCTTTTGGCCATTCCTCCTGGAAAGCCTGTAGGCCATTTTTTATCACCAGAGTCTGTCTTTTCTAAGCTCTATACATACTGCCCAGTAAGTATTGAGGGTTTGGTGCTTTTTAGTGAGAATTCAAGTGGATTTCTGCCTGCTAAAGTTTATAATCATGCTAGAGCAAATGAGGGAAGGTGAGTAAAATGGCCTACACACTGTGATAGAGTCCAGGTGTAAAAAGCAATAGGAAAACTGAGATTTTGTCTGGCTCCAGTATAAATCACTTTGACAGAGATACACCAACTATCCAGTGAAACCTCAGAGTAGGGTTTAAGACCCATCTAAAAATTATCCAGATTCTTGGTTTGTTTTGCATCTATCTTCTGTGTGCAGTAGAAAAAGCAAGAGATCTGCAGTCAAAGGCAGTGAATAGCAGGTCTCTTCACCTCTCACCTGTGTTTTCTATGTGGTAATGACTATTCTTCTTCTAACTTGCTAATATTGCTGTTTATATGCCAGATCTTTTGGTTTTAATAATGTATCTGTGGTTACTGTCTGATTATTTTGTGTTCAATCTTTTCTTTACAAGGCATCTAAAAATCCAAGTTCAGGATTTTCTGTTTCCATATGCCCCAACAGAATCAAAAGTGATTTTCTTTTCTGATATCAGTCATTCATCCTTTGTGTAGATGATTTGGCAGCCTAGTTATATTGGCTTATTGTTGTCATTTATGCTTAAAGTCACTAAATTCAGATTTTGCATTTCAGAATAGTTAGTGATATGCAGTAAAATCAGAATACAGAAGTGTAACATAACTTCAATGGCATTTTAAAGAAACCCTCCAAACTGCATCCTCCTTATAACCTGGCAGTTAAATAAGATTTCTCAGCTTCAAAGTGTATTAGTTCATTTCAGCAGGGCAAAGGTCACTCATATTTTTGGGGAAGGTAACAAACAATTTGGAAAGATTTAGATAATTAGCAGAAACAAAAGTGAAAATCCAACCTATTAAATGCAGAAGCCATTAAAGAGACATTTGGATAAACAAAGCTGTTTTTCTCTTTGGCTTTGGGTTCAGTTATTAAGGGTGGGAAAATCAGCATAATCCTTTCATTTGCTCCAAATTCTGGGTCAATACTCAAAGCTGTGCATGAGCAGTGCAAGAGTTTTGAAAATTTAGCTTTTGCTTTGGATATTCACACCATCTGGATTCTTGATGATAGCTACATACAGAGGCCAGGACAGCTGTCAGAATAGGTAATGGATTGTGACTCCTTCTGCAGTGCCTCTCTCTTTGTCATATCTCCTTCCTTCCACACCCCACACCCTTAGACCCAAAACAGAAACAGAAAACGTCTCTATTATCTATTTGGTCTGTAGGCATTTCATCCACTGGTAATTAGCCAGTGATAATTAGTTTAACAGATTCAGAGAATCATAGAATGATGTGGGTTGAAAGAGACCTTAAGGATCATATAGTTCCAAGCTCCCTGGTATGGGCAAGGATGTCTTCCACTAAACACTGCTTGCCTGAACAGGGAGAATTCAACATGGAAAATCAGGGTTGGAACAGTACTACAGAAAAACTACAGGAATGGGAGTTCTCTGTGGGTCTCTGTACCATCCACTTTTACAGTCTCCTTGGTAGAAAGATCTGCTATGTGAATTGATCACTGTGGGCTCATTTTTCACCATGTTTGTCTCAACAGATGGACATATTTGGACATAACAAGGTCTTGTGCTGGTTTTCTGCTGTTTCTTGCATCTCCATCCAGAAATACCTCTCTGTTCCTGTCATTCACCTTGCAATCCACTTCTCTGGAAATCTCTTTGTATTCCAAGCATGCCCTATTATCCAGCTAGAGCAAACAAACCTCTATTTTGCAAGTCTTATGGAAATGTTAGGGTGCAGGATGTAGACAGAAAAGCTGGGAAAGGACATTTCAAACTTAGTCATGTCCCTCAACAGAAAATACTCCCTGCTTCCCTAACCTTATGTGTAAAACTGAAAGGCTGGAAAAATTAATTGTTCTGTTGCTTTGTTGGCACCATGGAAAAGCTCTTTCCATTTTTAAAATTAAATTGATCCCTGAGCAGCAACTAAACACATTATACGTTCAAAATACAGAAAAAAATCTTCCTTGTGCTTCATACACAGTCTTTTAGATTGATTTATTTATGCATTAAATACTCAACTTTGATATTACTATCTAGCTGTACATTTTATGCATGCTCAATGTTTCCTTAATTTCTTCAACATTTATATGAAATATTAATATGTGGATTGGGACAGTTTAGTTTGTTAACTATAAATTAAGAGTTGGCATTCATTATTTAGTAGCTAAATTCTGGCTTCCAGCTTTTGTGCTTTTTCCTGCTCTAATTATTCTTTTCTTAATGGAAGCAATTTAGAGTGGTACAATATCAGGTCAGAAAATATCTCCCCATATTTAAAGAGATGGTTAAGTGTATTAATTTAGAAGTCAGAAGGTCATCCCAGTGTACAATGTTTTCTTAATCCTGTGAAGGTAGAAAGGAAACAATCAATTTTTTAAATTTTACATCTTGTCTAATTTTTAATTAGTGTGAATAATCATATTAACAGCTGTCAAATACATACATGAAGTATTAAGTTCAGCTGAATGAAGTATGTAAACAATCTATTCCTTAACTATTACTCAGTCTTGCTAATTTTTCCTCACAATGTCATGTATTTGTAAAGTAATTCTTCCAAAGCCTGTAGGAGTACTTATGGATGAAGATTGTACTTAATGGAGTGCATAAATTACTGCAGCTCCAACAAAACTGAGAGAATAACAAGGAATATATAGGTAGCTAACACAAAGTAAGACCCATTAAAAGCAAACAAACAAAAAAAAGAACTAATTTTCAGGGGAAGGACATAATCCTAGAAAATTTTGTTTTCTTCGTAAAGATAGTTTAGATAATTGCAAATGCAGCACCTACACCTGGGCCATGTAAGGCTTCCTTCATACTCAAGGGAAAAACAAACAGTTTTAGAACATACTTCTTATTCTAAGAGTGTTGCCTATTTAGAGATATAAGGAATCCCACCTTAAGCAGAAGTTTTACCTGCTGAAGAAAGCTGAAGGGACTAACTCAGTTACCCGTGCCTACTTTAGTGAATCCTAATCCCCTTGTTTTGATGGGTCCTATGATGGTTTATGAAATTTACACTGTAGAAAGAAAAAAGCAACTAAAATAATTAGAAAAATATATCAAGAATGCAGAAAGCTACTTCTACAGCATCTATTGTCTGTGCAATGTAGTCAACAAGTCATGCATATGAAAATAGAAGAAACAGATGTGAAATAGGCAACAGATAACTTGTTCAAACAGATATCTCAGTTTCCCCATTCTCTCTTCCTGCTTGTGCTATATGAAAGTAAAATATGAGGGAAATGACCAATGCTTAACAGAAAATGTCTTAAACATCGACTTGGAAATCTCTATGATTTTGAAACACAACCTGATTCAGTTTTTTCCTTCTCTTTTTTTTTACACCTCTCTTTTAGATAGTGTCTGATTTGTATTTGTCTTCTACATCTGATCTGCTACTCATTAAATTGTCATTGCTTTTCCTGAAGTTTCCATGTGTTGCAGTTTGGCTGGGAATTTAGTTACAAGACAAAGAAAAAGCAGATTGAGGCTTTTTGTCTCCTGAGTTTCTCACTACCTTGCCTGTCCTCCCTGTATTTAAGAACTCATTTTTCAAGTATAGGCATTTTTCCACAATGATCCTTCTTTAGATTTAATTTACCATTCAAAATTCTCCTTGTAGTTCTTTATTCTCTGAACATATTGATAAAATATAAGCGAATGTGCTGATAGCAACATAAAAGGTGAGATTTATCTTTCATACTTCACTCTTTAGCATCTTCACTAACAGAATTGCTGTTATGTTCCCAAAGATGTTAAAAGGAAAAAATAAAATAACTGCCTAAAAGAAATGATGGGAGGGAAATAGATGCTGATGGCAGCTGTGCTTCCAGACACTGACTTGGGACCTCAGAGGACAAGAGCAGACATTGCAGAATGTTCTGGGGATGCATAACGCCATCTCTTATCACCTAAATGTTTCTTTTATTTGATACTAACAACACTATGCTATGGTCAACTATATAATAAAAATCCCATCAGGAGCAGCAGAGTTATTCATTCATGACTGACTAATTCTTCCAGTGTCAACAAACAGAGTTTAAAGTACCCTGTAGCACAGAAGGTTATTTCTGCTGTCACTTCATCAGTGGAAAGAAGCACAATCTTGTCTGTCTTAGGTCACTATGACCCAGCACCTGATAACTCCTATAAATCATAAACTGCAGATGTGTTTTTATGTCAGTGCTAAATAGTATAAAAATCAGTTTTCAACATTCTCTTTTCTTACTCCGACTTATTCCCAAAAATGAGCAGAAATATGAAACTCAGTCTCACGTTTATTGAAGAAATACACTACCACATAATTAAAAAACTTGTTCCTGAATTAGTTGCTATTTCACACACCTCAAATGCAGTTCAGAAGAGATGAAGATTCCTTCTTTTCCTTGTGCGTGTATTCATAGAGCACAGTAACCCAGGGTTTCTTATTCCTGAATGTTCCCAAGACCTACAGCATTCATCAGAGTTCATTAACAGCTATGCAACTGTGGTATCAGTATTTTGGTGGATTAGTTTTTCTTTCTCCCTTATTAACAGTAGTGTTGTCATTCCTCTTCACTTCCTTCCATCTTTAGGCAGTTATTCAGATTCCTACACAGGTACAGCACGGAGTCAGCATCAGATCTGTGATGCACAACAAAACCAAAAGCTTCCCAGCTAAATGATTGTTAGGCTTTTTTTTTTTTTTTTCTTTTTGCCTTTTTTTTTAATATATTTAAACTTCCTCATTTAAAACAATTATAAATTAACAACATTTTATGATTTGAAGGAGGATGATGGTAGTGATACACCTTTCAATTATGTCTTTACGACCATGTCAAGTGGACTGTGTGATTCACATCTACGGCTATTAAGGTGCCTTTGTTATAACCTCAGGCCTTTATCTTATCCTAGCTGGACTTCATAAAATGATGGTTCCCACCTTTGGGATTTATTAAGCAGATATGTTGTCCTTCACAGTTCTGGAAAAGGTCAGCTTCAGAATGTTGCTGTTCCCTACAAGCAATCCTCAGAAATAAGTAGTATTGGAAATGCTTGATATCTTAAACTTTAAGATAATGGTGTTGAAACTTTCCAGCTTCACAGCAGGCTGAATCTAAATTCTGTGCCATTGACTCCAGAAATGTGTTGAGCGGCTGCCATCTCTTTAATAAAACCAAAGTGGTCTATTTTTAACCATGGTCTTAATTTAATCACCATAGTTGGAATTTTGGCTATGATGAGGCAAAGGACTTTCATTATCTCATTTATTCAAGTTGCCCCATTTTTCCAATGTGAATGCAGTTGCTGAGCAGAAAAATCCTCAAAAAATTGTCAAATCTTGTTACTGTCTTGGGTCCAGCCAGAAATCTGCTACATGGCACATCACTTGGAATATAAAGAATAAAGGGCAATCCACTCCAGTGACATAACAACAGCAGCAACTTTAGAATAATTTAATTGCAACTTCTTTATGACACCTGGCGACCTTGGGATCCATGATTAACTGCATAAAGATGGGAGAAAATGAAGAGAAATGACAACACTACTGCTAATAAGGGAGAAAGAAAAACTCTAATCCACCAAAACAGAGTTGCATAGCTGTTAATGAATTCTGATGAATGCTCTAGGTCTTGGGAACATTCAGGAATATAAAACCCTGAGTTACTGTGCTCCAAGAATACATGCACAGGGAAAAGAAGGAATCCTCACCTCTCCTGAACTGCAGTAAAACAATCAAAAAATCAAACTTCAAAGCCTTAATTATTTCCTAACCTATTTTTTCAGTTATTTCTATCTGGAATTGCTTGTCTTGCCTAAACCAAAGCATCAGCTGACAAGTCTATATATGTCTTTTAAGGTAAGAGTAACTGAAGGATGTTGGGAGGTCCTTCTCAGTCTCTCATAGTCCAGTCCATCTGTAGCCCTTCTTGCTATGGAAACTTGAGTAAACTTTCCTGGTACAGAGCAAAATGTTGATCAGAAAGATGAAAAAAAAAACCAACAGGCATGGGAATTTTATTCTTTAGAATATCATAATCTCCAACAGACCTTTGGAAACCGCAGTGTACAGCCATTAAGCAAAATACAAAATTTAAGTCTTTATATTCTTGCAAAGGCACTAACCTTGAACTGAAATCAGAAAATAAGATTAGTTTGCTTAGGAACTAAGAACAGATTTGATGCATCATAATTTAGCTACAGATAGGCTGACGTAAAACTGGTGTGAAAGGAGCAAGAAAATTACAAGAATAATTTGAAAATATTACTGCAATATGTGCTGTATGGATAGGCAGGAGCTTGCTGCAGAATGCAGCACATATAATTATGGCTTCATGTTTCATGTAGAGTTTTCTGTGAGCATTTTTCATGCATGAGTCCTTTCTTTCCACTAATGACATTTGGAAACTGTAGTGCATTTGAAATCTGATGAGCATTGCTTCCAAATTGCTTCTAGGGTGTGGTATGAATCAATTAATATCTTCTGTTCTGACATAAATTCAAAGACTACAGTTTTCAGAAAGTATAATGGTGTAATTGTAGAACATGCAATATTTATTGATGAGCATTCTAAGAGGAATATAGAGATAATTATATGTAACCATACTTATGGAACAAAATCAATGTTATTTTCTACTGACATTCAGAGGCATAAAATAAATTCAATGCTAATAGTTCTGCTACTTGCATATATGCTTATGCGTGATTATGAATACTAGACAATCAGAGTACCTCAGAATCAAAAGGAGCACAACCCTTAAGAGGGCACTTACTAACTAAAGACATTAAAATAATAAAAGTTAGTTTGTAAAGAAAAAAAGAATAGAACACCAGAGAACACTGTAAGTGAGAAAACTGGTCTCAATTTTAAGAACAGATCTTGTAATAATTCAAATGCTTTCTTTGAATGGGTCTAAACCACTAATATTATTTTTAATTTTTTAAAAAGGAAGTCTTGTTATCTAAATGTCTTTATTGTCATGAACTCCTTGTTTCATGTAGCAGTCAGGTCTTTATAAACTGGAGAAATCCAGTGATATCCAATATGATTTGAAATATTTTATAAAGAATCAGTATTTTCTGAATGTCTAATGGGATTTGTGCTTGGAGCTCTAAGTCTCCTTGAAGGTCCTTGCAGCTCTGGGACGTGAGACATCATGTCACTCACACTCACTCACACACACTCATCTCTAAAACAGTAACAATCATCATCTTACTTCAATTTTTTATGTAAAACATTACTGCTGTTATTGCTTCAAATATAATTGTGGATTCTTGAATTCTTGCATGGTAAATTACAAAGGTGCAGAGAACATCTGCAAAACCAGTATTTCAGGATCAAACAGGAAGCCTGGAAGGCCCATCCTGGAGAAGATGGGAAGACAAACCTCTGAGACTTGGTCCCTGGGGCACTCTGCTTGTAGCAGCCTCCCCAGGAAAACAGTGAGGAACACCATTTCTAGAATGAGCACAGTGGAACAACTGGAGTGAAAGAAAGTAGCTGGGCTGAGAGGCATACTTGGTGGAGGGGCTTGTTAGAAAGGAGTCAGAGCTTTTACAGTGCTGGCTCAGACCTTGAGAAGAGGCCAATAGGGATGAGTAATATTGCTGGAGTCAACACAGCTTCTGTGAAGGAAAGCCATGAATCACACATCTGTCCAAATTCTTATAAGGAGTAAACCAGCACTAGGACTTCATATCAGTAGTCAGCATAATTAAATATGATGAAATTGAATTTAAATTATATCTTTTATATTTTAAAAATATTTTATTATAGATAAGAAGTAAAGTGGTCTTTTTTTACCATATTAATTAGTGGCTGAAAGAATAAAGAGACCTCATTATAAACACTGGGTTGAATGAGAGAAACCCCAACTGAATATTTATGTCACTGGAAATTATTGAGTGGAAACTAAAAATCACCATAGCTTGCTCGTGGCTGTCTTAACGTTTATAGAAAATGCATAGCTGTTGACAGAGTGGCAACAGAGGAAAATCAAAGCTGTGTGTAAAAGAAAAGTGGCGTATCTCTGGTAGGGGAGAACGCACTTAGGCCAATTAATGTAGACATTATATCATATAGCTATAAAATGCCAATATTTAGGAATAGTCTGAGTAGGAAAGTTTGGTAACATGGAAAGTATTCTCAAAGATTTTACTTTTTCTCTCTACAGAGTTATCTGCGTTTTCATTGCATAACTTATCTCTGAATACTTCCAATAACTTAAATTTCATAGCTTTTATGATAATTTAGGAGTTCCTACACATTTGTTCTGTTGAATTGTGTGTTCCTGGGATTGTTCTTGATTCTATTTTGTCCATTAAAAAAACAAACAAATATATAATTTCTGTACTGCAGAGCACCATAAACACATAAATGCAGTATACTTGGAGAAAGAAAACAAAACAATGAGTATCACAGATGAAGGAATGCAAGAAAGGAAGTATGAGTGGACATATGTTGGTTAGAACTACCTGCAGTTTTCCCTGGGAGGAATCTGGTGATGTCTCCTCCCTGACAGCCCAACATATGTGCATAAGGATTGCTGCTGCTGCCCATTGTAGCTGGAGTCTGAAGGAATGTAAGGATTTACAGATTTATTCTGCTGTCTCTTCTTTATTTCTTCAACTCTGGTGTCTGTTGCTTGGGATGCAGAAATATGAGCACTTTCTGGCTTTATTCTGTTTCAACATTACAGCAAATGTATTTCAAGAGCTATTGGCTTTGTACCCTCCTCCCCTGGCTTTGGCATCCAAGTACTATGAGACACTTCCTTAATTATTTCCTTAAAGCCTTTGGGAACAGCTTGCACCTGGAGAATTGGTTGATGTTTTCAGGCTTAAGTTTGGCTGCACAGAAGAAAAATTTATATCCCATCCAATTTGGTATTACCATGGATAGGAGCATATGATGCAGACCTTTTAAGGTACTGACAATTTTCAGTGTGATATTTCACCAGATTTCCAGCAGTAATGATTTATGTAGCTAACTTTATAAAGTGCAGCTTTATAGAAGAAGTGTTAAATTAAGTCTCCATCATATAAATTGATAGCTTTCCTTCTGCCTTTATAAGTGAAACATTTGAAACCAATACAGCAACTAAACAAAATTGTCATTTTATTAAATCTAGCTTATGATTCAATAATTCTGTTGAACTGCTGTTCTCATTTAGATATCGATCTTCTGCATGCCTTTTAAGAAGCATACAAAGTCCCAGACTGCTTATGATAACAGCATGAAATGTAGAAATGAGGAGGAAACCTGGTTATATAAAGCTCTGACTTGCACACAGCCAGGGCAGTGATTTAACCTAGTGAAAGACTGAAAGCTTACAGAAATAGCCTAGTTTAGAAAATGAAATCAAAGTTGTGCCAAAATACAAGTATCTGAACAGTTATGGTGCTGTCGTGGGTTGACCATGTCTGGCTGCTAGCTGCCCATCCAGCTGGACTCTCACTCTTCCTTAACAGGGTAGGGGAAGAAAATAAGAAGAAAAACCTCAGGTCAGGATAAAGAGAAGGAGCTCATTCACCAATCATTGTCATGGGCAAAACAGACTGGGAAAAATGAATTTAATATATTGTCAATGTAAAGAGAATTAGATAGTGAGAAACAAAGCAAGATTAAACCAACACCTTCTCTCACTTCCCATTTTTTCCAGGGTCAACTTCACTCCTTCATCTCCAGTTCCTCTTTCCATTCCCTCAATATGAGTGGCACAGGGGGATTGATAATGGAGGCTGTGATCAGTCCATACATGATGTCTCTACTGCTCCTTCCTCTTCACAGTTTCCCCCTATTCCAGTGTGAACATAACTTCCCATGGGCTGCAGTCTTCCAGGACAAACTTGCTCCTATGTAACCTCTTCACTGTCAGAGTTCCTTTGGGGCACGTCCTCCTACAATCTACTACCAAGTAGAAAAATACAATATATCTTATCAGGAAAATAAATAAAATTGCAACATGGATTCATGCTCTTTTTTTGTCACTGATATTCACAAGTAGCATTTGACCTCTAGGGACTGGAAATTTTCAGTTCTTTGGAGTAAGCAGGTCTAACCCTTTTATAACCTCATATTTCTGCTCGTATGGTTCTGGGAGATGTTCAGAATTACGTCTTTTCAGAAATAGGTCTTTTCTTGCTACTAGGAGTAATTTTATGACAGCTTTCTGTAACATTCCTCTGTTCACTTTTTCATACTTGTGGATACTTTGCAGCTTTATTTTTTCCTTGGAGATGCCCAAGGGGTTAATCACACAGAGGATTATCTCTGTTTAACCTTTACAAACTTGGGTCTCTGTAATAAGCCTTTTAACCATGTACTAATTTAGGAAAATTTTGTTTTCAATTTCATGTTGATTTATTGAAATAGGACATTTGAATTTAGCAAGAACACCAAACGTCATCTCATCAAGGTAAGGCCCACTAGAACTTTTTAGGACTACCTTGTGTAGCTGATGTTGCTGATCATGAAGTGTGAAACAGCTGGGACTGTTTCTCCATTTACTTTCCCCGTTTACTTTTGTCTGCTTCCAGCTCTAGCCATAATTCCAGGGAAATACCAGGAAGCACTAAAAGAAAAACCATGATGCTTACAGCAGAGTGGGAAGCGACCAAACACTTGTGTTAGATTATGACCTATTATTTCCAGCTGAACCATGACAACTTTTATGCCCTAATTTTGTAGACATTTGACTTTATATTTTTGAGCTTGTGGGTTGTTCTTATTTTTTTTTTCCCCAGGGAGGTTAAATTTGGATGTTCATAAGATTGAATCTTGTACTGCTTGAAAAAAAATAGAAAGAAGAAGAAAATTAGCATTTTATGGCTGTCTTCTACTAAAGTCAGTAGTTTTATGTTGGCTGATTAATGCCTATGAGTTAGCAGTGCTGAATGGCATGTTTCATGCTACACGGAACCTACTAATGTCATTTTCATAATATTTAGATTAATGTGATCAAACTTTTCCATGGTCTAGTAGTAAACACTGAAACAAGCAAACAAATCTTTTCATAGTACAATTTTTGATATAAAGATGCAGAGGCAGGAAGAGACTTCCAAAAACTGGAAAAAGCAAAAGAGCCGCTAGGGAGAAATCATAGAAAATCTGTTACTTTCAGGGATGAGGACAAAAACAAAACAAAAAAACAAAAACAAAACCAAAAAGAACCAAAAAAAACCCAAAACAAAAACAACCAAACAAAAAAAAACCACCTTCCCAATGATATTCAGGAGATGAAGACTACTTTACATCACGTGATCAAGCTTCTGAAGTAAAAACTTGATGGAAAAGGTTTTACCTGATGATATTTCACCAGTCTCCTTCTAATCCAGTGGGTAGGATAGTAAATGTATTATACAGATTGCACAGGGACAAGGAGTTCAAAAATAGTTCAAAAACCTTATTCCCTAATTGTGCAGTAGTTAAAATGATGCTGTTCTTACTTCTATAGAAAGCCCAAGAAAGAAAAAATATACAGGTTTCTACCAATAATCCAGCATTCAGATTGCTTTTTCTTAAACGGCAAATGGATAATTGCCCAATGGAGGAATGCAAAACCCAGTTCTGGAGTCTATACACAGGTGAAATTTCCAGTGAAGTGAACTTAGTTAACTGCTTGCCATATCACTTACATTTTAAAAGACCACAGAAAATATTCAAAAATACAATTTTTGTAAGAATTGGCAAGTTAGCAGAACTAGTTCCTCAGGGAAAAAGTTACTTCAGAAAGCAAAAATGTGCCAGTTTTAAGTGGAGTTTTGCTTAGATGGTGTTTTCAATGATGGTTCCCTTGCTTATAATAACAGCATGCAATCATGCTGTTATTCCTCATGTCACCAGAGGAAATTAAGAGAATTCAGCAGTCAATTTAACTGAAATAGGCCACAGATAGAAGCCCAAGAAGCAACTATTCCAGCTACTTAAATTACAGTTTCATATATGTATTATAAAGCTAGGTTTTAAAATGGAAGATAAACCAGATTAAGTACTAATTTCAAAAGATAAAAATCCTCTTTCAATACTATTTTGGATTTCTAAGGTATATAGATAATAGCTAAATCCCTTATTTATTTACTACTACTCAGTTTCAGTTTGAGAATCATTCTTGTTTTCCCATATGTGGTTTCAGAAGACAAATATTAATCTGAGACTCCCAGCTAAAATCCAGTCACTACCCACTCCAAACATCCTTATAATTTTTTGAATGCAGATAATAATTTTTGTTTTTGCAACTAAAACTGTTTTGGAGCAACACAGGCATTATGTTTAGCAGTTGTTGTATTGCATTCTAGAAATTTTCACTTTCACATGTAATTAAAATAATTCCAGTATATACATCACTTATGTAAAATGCTTTGAGGACACCAAAGGCAACATTCAGCCAGTGAGTGAATAAGTAGACAGCGTCCTTCATTTCTTTACTGAAACTGAACATTAGAAATTTGAGGTATTTCAGGATTTTGGGCCAATTTTAGCTGCAGTTCCCCTAAGAGTGAGATCAGTACTCCTGGCTGTGGCATGGACCTGTGCCTGCTGTTACTACAAGCCTGACTGAACTCAGAAAGGTCCTACACTTCATCAGCAACTGCTCTAGACACAAAGGTCCACTGTCTCTCCCTGATCTTCATCCAAGGTCTTGGATGTTTGTTTTAAAACTGAAGTTACATGAGAGTTTTCAGCTAGCACAATTGTATTTGTTTCGCATATATTTGTGCTAGTGAAATAATTTAGATTTTGTCCACTTAAAATAAGCAATTATAAGTTAACACTCTTAGCCTTATAAAGTATTTAAAGCCTCAAAACATGAATTAAGGCTTGATATTTCAGGCTTGATATTAACTTGGGCATCAATTTTATTTCAGCATTTGGCTTTGTTACAGGAGTTTAAAGAAAGGAAGAACAATAGTTATATTTTGTAGGTGCAATTCAGATGAATAGCAACACCTAAGGTGTTTCTAAAATGATTTTACTTATGCAATTTTGATTTTTGTGGAGGCTTAGTTTTGATATTTTTAGCACAAAAATTACTTATCTTGAGAGGTTTGAAAATCACACTGTTTCACTGACATAGAGAAAGAGACAGCAGGGAAAAAAGACGTGTATTATGACAGCCTGTTAGGCTGTAGGGTATAGGGTAAAATAGGGAATTGAAAATCAGAAAGAAAAAAAAAGAAGAAAAGCACAGACAGGTGGGTGGAAAAAATGCTAGAGGGAACAGAAACCGCTGCAAGCAAGATTTACCATAATCACTCATGGAAGGTTTACAAAAGGATATTACAGCTACCTGGGAGACCAGAGCCTACGGCCATTTTGGCACACAAACTAGTGGGAAACTGTAATGCAGCAATGAACTGTTTTGGGATCCAATCATAACAGAAGTGTTCGGGAGGCAGAAGGTGGCAAAAATGGTCAACATGTGAAACTCAACTAATTTTAAGTAAATAATACTGATGGAATGACACTATCCATAGACAGTGGAATGACGGACTGTCACATCCACCTGAAAAAGCAAATATCCTGCAGGATGAGGATGATCATTCTTTACATTGGTTTTAGCCTGGAGATTTGCACTGGCAGAAAAAGAAAGGCAAACATTGGCATCAGGAACAATTCCTGTCAGAGTAAGGAGATCCCACTCTATAAGCTCTGACAACAAAATAGCTTTGTGTGGATTTTAACAACTCTCCACTGTCGTGGGTTAGTAATGCAAAACATCTCTTCAGTGTTTCCATAGTAGGAAATGTATTTTTTCCTCATCTGTTAATAGGAGCTTCATTGTCGCTATTCTAATGGCTGTAGGTGAGTCTTGGAAATTTTGTGACTCTGCTCAGGAGTTTTTCCATGTTTGCCATTGAAGCACTCAGGGTGCAAGGTCTCCTTTGTAAAGCTACACTTTGATAACCTGCCTAAATGGTGAAATTGGGATGATGTGTAAACGGGTGGACTTGCCTGTCTTCCCCTTCCCTTCTGATGAGGCATTCCAGGCTCACCTCTGTGTCAGTATTAGCTATGCAGTGCATTACATCACCTTCCCAATCTGACAGTGTATTTGCTCTCTTTTGCTGTAATTTCCTACCAGATCAGACCCTCAAACCAGTTTACCAGGCAGACACCTGGTTGCAAGGGATGGTTAAGGGAACATGCCTTGCACCAGAACAAAGGAGGGGATTCCAGCCTGGAGTGAAACAGCCTTACAGTGTCTGGGAGATACAGCTTCATCTGCACGACCCCAGCTATAGCATGTGACTGAGGAATGTACTATGGGTTGCCTTCAACAGTGAGAACTGGAACCACCTGTTAAATCTGTGTCCAAGAACTCCTGACTCCTGGTACTTCAGCTCTATTTGCTTGGTTTCCCCCTCTATAAACTGAGAAGGACCACTGTCTCTTTTTCCAGTGTTTTGTATGGCTTCTGTGTTTGGATAGCCAGGTTTCCAGGTGGAGTGATGTTCTTCTGCAGCGCCTGGTACAACAGCACTGTGACCTCAGGGGAGGAGGGAAGAGGCAGAAGTCAGGGATATCTCTCACTATTATAGTGATACAAATGAAAAATAGCAATGTGTTTACTGGGATTGAAATCTGTAAACCTGGTCAGCTGTAATTAATTCAGGTTTCTAGTGGCTGTCTATAAATTAAGTGTGGGTCTTGGTTGTGGTCAATTAACCTTTTCATTTTATTGACTACTACTGTAAATAATGATATAAAAGCTATGTAAATCCTCACAAATGTGATATAATTATCTAAACAATTACTCTGTATCTCAGTGGGTATGGGGGAAAATGAAACCTATTCCTAGAGCATTTCTGGTTGCTAAGGAACAGTTACTTCAGTCGTAGAAATTGTCTCTCACACCAGATACATTATTCTGGCAAATTGGACTTTCAGATTGAGTACCAAGGGAAAGGGGAACAATCAGAAATGAGAAAATTGCTATTACAGAGCTCCATGGGGTCTAGTATGTGTGTGTCAAAGATTCTGGTTTTATATCTGCCTCTGTTTCTATTGTCATAGTCTCTATTTCTTTCCTTTCCTTTTTTTTTTCTATATCCCCATCAACAAAAAAAGAAGAAGAAAAAAAGCGAAGAAAAAAAAAGTAAAAAGAAAAAAGAAGTAATTTGACAAGGCACCATACCATAAAATCTCTTTTCTTGTCATTGGGGGAGGGGTAGTAAATACAATGCTCACCAGGTCCTACTTCCCTCATCTTCTCAAAAAATAAGACCTATATTATGGAATTTAAGACAGGTTTCAACAAAAGCACTTGGGGCAAGAAGAGAAAGGTGTTAAGGTCTGCTTTATGTCTGTTGCTCTATTAGGTGACCCAAACTGTTTCTCTTTGCCAAGGCAGTGCTGTGCCCAGGCTGGCACTGGGATCCCTGGGGAGGGCAGGGTGTCTGTGCTGCTGTGCCTCTTGTGGGGCTCCAGCACTGACAATTCCCAGATGGGACAGACCCCTGTCCCTGTGGAGGTCTGAGTTTTGGGACTGTGAGAAATGATACCTATACTGTGAGAATGAAAGAAAGATAGTTTCTGAAGGGAAGGTACAATGAGAAATCATCAAGTTCATTCATTAGACCTGGGAGTATTTTGTGTGCCTGTGTGTTTATAGCTCATTTACTCCATACACAAATTATAAATTGTCCTGTGTTCTCTTCAGACTGATCTATGCCTAGTTCTCCTTTGTTATAGCTTCATATTTTGTTGATTTCAGATGCCTTTTTTTTAAAATATTGAAATTATATTATGTTACCATTGAATAAAATAAA
Organism: Climacteris rufus; assembly: GCA_013398175.1. Taxonomy (NCBI): domain Eukaryota; kingdom Metazoa; phylum Chordata; class Aves; order Passeriformes; family Climacteridae; genus Climacteris; species Climacteris rufus. Next base: position 12,862 of record VZRZ01000887.1, on the reverse strand, counting down.
CAAGACCCTCGCTAGCTTTCTGTCAAAAGCAATGTTAAAACAGAGACAGTCTTTGCTGAGCTCTAGCCTTTAAGTTTGAAGCTGTTACAAATTCTGAACTACGTTACTAGATTTTGTGCTTAAACCTCTTGGCTAATTAAATTCTGCCTGAGTTCCTTCTGTAGCTTGTTGCAAGATTTATAATGCTAAAGATCAGAAGGTTGAATCAAGGATTTAATAAAATGTGTTGTACAAAGAAGTTGTGTAGGTGCACAGAATAGTAAGTGCTCATTTTAGCACTTCTTGTGGTTGTAATGATAATTACTGCACATCTATTGAAACTGATTTAATTCTCAATCTTACTTTGAAGTTTAAAAATGTCATTAATTAATTACTTTATCTAAACAGATTTGAGATATTGCTGAAAACCTTCTGGAGAAAAAAAACCCCAAACCACGGGAGTTGCTATTGTCAGGTATAGCTTTCCCCTTCCATTTTTTATGTTTGTGAGGTACTGTTTTCATATATACACACATGCAGACACAGCAGTGCATTGCAGTCATTCACAGATCTCAACACAAACATACAAAGTATTACCCTATGGTGTGCTACTCAAATCACATTAGAGCTAATGGATTTGTATTTCCTATGTCTGAGACAACAAAAACTTTAAGAATTTTTTTCCAGGGCTTTGCTTCCCTGTGAGTGATGGGATGACACTTGTAAGAGCTATCTGTCTGCTACTGTAACATACAGAAAAGGAGCTCAGAAAAGAGTCAAAAGAAAAGTAAAATTCAAAATACACTGCTGCTTCTCTAAATGTTATGTTGTATGGCAGAATATTAAAAAGTTGTTTCTGCCTGATATCAATCAAAGGATTGTGTTGTTTGTCTGTTGTGGGGGGTTTTTTCTGTGTTCTATTTTGTTGCCTTTTTGTGTGTTGTTTTTATTTATTTTTTTTTTTAATTTTGGCTTTCTGAAGTGTTCTGTTCTCTTTTGCACTGCTTGAAAATCAGTTATAAATTGACCTCTGAGGAAAGCTAGAGTTTGACTCCTTTTCAATTCAAGGCCCAGAAGGTGTAAATTGGATTGAATCCAAGTTTTTGTGTTTAGAACTAACAAGCACTTTGAAAAGTAACCCAAACAAGGGGCGAATTAGCTTTGTGAACTCAAAGTACTTTGCATAAGAGAATGATTGAAGTGTTGCCACATGATCTTTAAATAAGCTTTCCTAGGCAAACACTCCTCAAGGGTAGGATCAACCTATATTTTCCTAAATCCGTGCTCAAAACTGGTATTAGTCATACCTTTGAAAAAGGAGTGATTATTGTTGAACAGTCTTAGGAACTGTATCTGAATGGACAGGGATACAGAGCTCCTGTCTTTATACATCTTATCCAGTCCACTTACAGCTGCCCCAGGGTGGACTTTATCAGAAGTATAGCAGTATATTCGAAAGTATTTTTGTATCTTGTATCTACTTCCTTCATAAAGGAGAGACATTTTTGTGGATCTGATTTTCAGGGTCACAGCTTCCTTTTGAAGACAGCAGGTTGTTAAAAGAGCCCCTAGAAATCCAACCAATGCTACACAGTGGCATTAACCTACAAGTCAGTGATGTCCACAGTCAGAAGGTCAGACTGGGATCTGAGCTTTGAATTCAGAGCCACTGAAAAATAACAGGCTGGGGTAAATCTCTGGAGCTCTGTCCTCTTCAAAGGGTGCTTGGGGAAAAACAGGTGCCTTGACATGTCAAAGCCAAGGAAAATCACCAGTTTGACCTGCAGCTGCCTTCATGGTGAGGGGCCAGCATTTAGAATCCTCCTTCACTCTCATTGCCATAGAGGAGCTGTGGATGAAAGGCCCTCACCGTGGGGGTCTGTCCTTGGGCTGCTGGCAGCTTTTAGGAGCTAATGTGGGGCTTTGGAGGTTGAGCCAAGGTGGGGGAATGGGGTGTTTCTCTCTCTTTGTGTTGCACAAGGCTCAGCCGTGGGGTGGAGGGAGCTTGGTGACTCTCCTGAGCAGAGTGATAGTGCATGAAGTTAATACAGCATTCAGCAGCCAACACTGTTTGGATGGAATTATTTCTCCCTGGTCAGATTCTAAAGCAAAAACAGATAATCCAGCATGAGATTCCATTTATACCTGCAAGTGCCATTGTTACACAAGCAAGGAATTGCCTGTATCGATTAAAATCTCTTAACAGAAGAGAAGGGAAATGAGCTGATGACAGTTCAAAAAATTATTTTTTCAATAGAGTATGGCTTAAGACCATCAAAGGAAGAGAAGGAAAAACTAAATTGATGTGCAGGAGAAAAGGGAATATGTTATAATCTGTTTGCTTAGACAAATAAAGCAAAAAAGAAAAAAAATCCTGTAGGGATAGCTGTTAAATATTACAAATAAAATTGAAAATAAGAGATGTGGAACTGGAAAAATTAGAGATGCATTTCATAATCATTATAAATTTTTGTTTTTCAAAAAGAACCTCTTTTTTCATTTCTTTTAGTAACTCTTGTCCTTTACAGAAATCGAATAAATATAAAATATTAAAATACAAAAAGATGCATAAAATTATAAAGATGAAAGTTACAGATTTTGAAATAAGTAGTTGAAATATGATGGTGTATTTCCCTAAACAAAATGGATTTACTTTCCTTTTCTTGGTTTTTTCTTTTCTTTTCTTTTCTTTTCTTTTCTTTTCTTTTCTTTTCTTTTCTTTTCTTTTCTTTTCTTTTTCGATTTTGTTTTTATTTTTGTTTTGGTTTTGGTTTTGGTTTTGGTTTGGTTTGGTTTGGTTTTTTGGTTTTTTTGTTTGTTTTGTTATATCACTCTCTTTTTTTCTCTGGATGAAAAATAAAGAATATGCCATAATAGTTATAGTGGCTTGATAAATTACATCTGTGATATCAAAAGAAATAAACTTTTCTTAATTCAGAGAAACTAAATAGAACAATACACAATACACTTCACTGCAGACTGCAGTGCAAGTCACTGCAGTCACGCTATTATGAAGTATTTTAAGTCAAATAATGTCTTTCATATAATGTAACTATTTTACTGTCATGGATATGTACTCTATATGTAGGAACGAATCAGCATAGTCAATACCTCATTGTTAGCATGCAAATGACAACTTGGGAACATCTCTAAATGTATTAGCCTGTATTAACATTTCCAAAGTTTTAGATGAATGCAGAAAGTATGCTGTAATATTGAAAAAATAAATTTAAGCATGTTGTCACAATGGATCTTCAGTAATAAATAAAATTCCAAAACAATTATGCAAAGAAAACACCAACCAGCTTGTTAAAATTTTGTCTACTTTCTGAAAGATAACCCAAAGATAAATAATCAAGGCTGATCATAATTCAGTAGATGACGCTGGGGGAAACCTAAATCCTACTTCCAATAGAAATGCTAAATGGTACTAAATACTAAATATGTGTCCAGGCAAACACTAAATCATCACACGGAAAACTGGGAGCAGCAGTTAAAATCCTAACCTGAACCCAGATTTTATGTCCATTTTTTCTTGGAAGAAGAATTAACTTAATTTCTTTGAACGTTACTGTACCTTGGAATGTGGAAGCTGACTCTGGAAGATAATAATCCTAAACCCCAGAATCCTCCAGTGAATTATTAACAATAATAGCCAAGCTAGACTAAAATTGCCAGTGCTTAAAAACAAGCTAAGATCTAAATTTATGAAGGCCATGGGTGTGACATCTGGCTTACACTTATATTTTTCACTTGCTTACAATACACTTTCTTCCATGTGGCAAAATCAGACCATAACACAATGATATGGGTACCATTATGAAGGTAATTTTCACATGTCTGATGAACCAGGAATATAGACACTTATTTTAAGAGATTTGTTTTTCTTCCTCCTTCCTCAGCCTTAACCTTGATAACAAAATTCTACTTTAGCTATTTTTCTTTAGATTTGTAAGTGAAATTGATCATTCCAGCTCAACTAAAGGACAAGAAAATTGTCATAAAGAGTGAGCACAGTGAAGCAACAGGAAAAACAAAACAAAACAACCAAATGTCTGTAAAGATTTTTGATATAGGGCTTGCTTTTTAAAGGAAGTCTTGGCAAGAAACTTATTGTAACAAAACCTAAAATATTTCACAGGAAGAAAATTTGATGTAGACATTAAATAGAGCTGGAAAAATATCAATCTTCACAAACATTCTGGATTGTAACTTTAAAAGCATAAATTTTCTTTTTGCCTCTGCTGTCACCCTTTAATGTTAATTTCCCACAGATCCATAAACAATTCAGATTTAATTTAATGTTTCCGGCATCTGTGGAGAGTAAATTCTCAGTGAAGTTTCTGATGGCAATGCATTTTATATGTAAAAAGATGCTATTCCACAAAAGAGGGACCTAGGGAAGAAGGGATAAGAACAGAGCTATTTTTAGTTGCACAGTGACAGTACAAAATCTTTGTGCAAAATTTGGTTCAGAATGAACAATGATAAATACATAATATGTCATCTATGTGGCATAGGAGGTCACACATCATTTTCAAAAGAGACTTGAGCACTTGAACACTCTTTCTAGAAGTCCATTACTTTTAAGCTTCTAAGTGTTATAGACATGGTATGCTTTTTTATTAGTGCTTTTTTTTCAGTTTCTCTTTTACAGTTCATTTTTTTTTTTTTTACTAGGTTACGTTTCAGTGAATTTTCCTTCTTTTTTTTCCTAATTTTTTTTTCAATGCATGCTAGTAAAGAAGTTTGATAACCACTATTGGGCACTCCTTATTTTTATGAAGAAAAGACAAGGTTCTGGGGTGAAAAATTGGTCCATATATGTGTGAACTATGCAATGTGCCCTCAGCAAGATCATTACAGTCTATCTGCTATGGATATGCCACTGAACAAATATTGGATTACATTATGCCTATAAACCTCAGGCACTGTGCACTTTTCTAAATTATTCGCACATAATCACTCCAGGGGATTACACTTTAGGATGATGGGAGGATGCCTAAAATCAGACAGCCACAAAGTACCTTTATTCTTCAACGTGTTCTTGGAATACATTAATCTTGAAGCTTAAAATGCACAGTGGTGAGTTTACCTATTTGGAAAAGATGATGATGATTGCAGATCTGCAGGATAACAAGTTAATTGCTATATTTAACTTAGTTATTGGGAATGAAAGGCAGGCTTTTTTTTTTTTTTTTCCAAAGGACACCTCTAATGACAATTCTTTCTTATACGTGGCATTGCAGTCATTTACAGTGGGTAGGGCTGCTGCTCCAAAGACTTGCTGTCAAAAATAACAAGCGCTTTAAATTTGGTCTCTTCAAATAGTAATAGAAGATTACTGTTATTAATAAAACTATTTGCTTCGTGAAAAATATCATATGCCTAAGGAATTTTTAAAGTATAAAACTACCAAAAGTGATGCTGCATCTGCTTTTCCTACTCAGCTTGATTTTTTTCCTATTGTGAATAGAATACAGAATAATATGGGATACAGAGAGGAATTTTTTTTAATTTTGTAGCATTTAATAAAACCTCCTCATATAACTGTCCATGTTTTACATGGACATTTTATTAAATCAACACCTGCAAATGATGCATAGAACAGAAGTAGAATATACTGATGTTCCTTCCTTATCTTTCATCCTGACCAGGTCATCTTGATAGAAACCACTCAGTGTGGTGAGCTCTGGAATAACAGCTTCAAAGAATAATATAGGTTTTTTAAGAGGAAATGGAATTAATTTTCATGACAGCTGACTTGAATATGTGCATCTGCTGCAGGACTTCACTTTAAAAGTAAATTAAAATATCCTGCGGAAATTATTGCAGGGTAAACAATATTGAGACCAAAATGCGTGTTTTCAAGCACATTTATTAGCTCATCAGAGAATTAATTGCCACCCACACTAGTTGTGAGTGCTCCTGTCTTCTTTAGTAAAATGAAAGATATAGAACTTTTTTTCTTCCTCATTTTGCAGTAATTACAAAACCACAGAATAGATGAGTTTGTAAGGTACCTCTAGAAATGATCTGGACCAAGGTCCTGCTCAGGTGTCAGCCAGATCAGATTGTTCAGGGTTGTGTCCAGTTGGGTTTTGAATATCTCCGGAGGTGAACACCCCACAACTTCTCTGTTCCAGGGTTCAATCACCCTCCCAGAAGGAAATTGTTTTCAAAATTTTAAGTTAGGTTCCTTAAATTGCAGAATGTGCCCAGTGACAGTTTTCCTGTTGGGAACCACTGGGGCACCACTGACAAGAGCACCACTGACAAGAGCCTTGCTGCCTCTCCTTTCCTTCCCCTGTCAGGTATTTGCACACATGGATCACATAATGAGCCTCCTCTGCTGTAGGCTGGACAGTTCCAGCTCTCTCAGCCTCTCCTTGTGAGACAGATGCTCCTTTCCCTTAGTTATGTTTGTGACCTTTCCTGGACTCACTCTAGTATGTCTCTGTTGTGTACTTGATGGACTTTTGCACAGAGGCATGGTCAGGAAGGCAAGAGAAGAAAATATGTAAACATTAAAGAGAATAAAAAGTGACAGTGAAATACAGTCATATTTTTACATTATGTTTTTGCATTTAAATACGGGGGATTTATTTATATATTTGCTGTAAAACACCTTTTTTTTTTTTTTTTCCTATAGGCAGTATATACTTCTTAAGGAAAGAATATAAGAAAGAAAACTCCCAGTTATTCCCACACAGACTTTTAAACGCAGTTAGAAAGATCCCCAGATCCAGCAACCTGAGTTTTATGGATCCGATTTACATTCAGATAATCAAATAGAGCCATTGGGAGTGTTTCAAAGATTCAACAAGATTGAACATTGAAAAAGTTGAGACCAGAGCATCAATTCAGAGTAGATGGAGAGCTGGAGAATAGACTCTCTGAAGAAGCCCCATGAGTTATGCAAAAGCTTAAAAATGCTGCTGTTTTATAAAACATCAGACTCCCAAAAGTATGAAAAACAATCCACACTCAGAATTTTTAGGAAGCAAGGATTCATCCATGGTTTTAAAATAATGATACGTAAAGGTCTGTGTAAGAATTTTTGGTGGTTTTGTTTGTTTGTTTGTTTGGGTTTGTATTGGTTTGGTTTGTTTGGTTTGGTTTGTTTGGTTTGGTTTGCTTTTTACATGTGTGGTTTTTTTGTGAATAGAGGAGTCATGAAACAATGCAATTTGAGCTTCAGACACTTATAGCTAATATTAATTTTGCATATATTAGTGAAACTATGGTAGGAAAATGGGACTTAATGTATTTGAGATTTTTCAAATGGCATCCCAGTGTTTGAAACAGAGGAAAATAATTCCTCTGTGCTTTTTGTCTATGGTTCAAACATACAAAGTTGAAACTAATATGTTAATAGAGTACAAGTAATTAATCTGTTCTAAGAAGTAAAAATAATTCTTGATAAAATCTCTATAAGAAAGGAGATTTAGTATTAAAGGAAATTGTTAATTAGATTAAATATTTTTATATTGATGTGGTTCACAAGTGTAATCATTCTTCCTCTGAGACTGATGCAAGAAAACTTTTTTTTTTCTGGGCAAACTGCAAATCATCCAAGAAGTTACTGAGTGAGGTTATACACATGTCTTTATTCCTAAACTTCTACATGAGTGATGAGTATGATTGTGGATGTTTTGACTCCCACAAAAGGAGAAAAACAAATAGACCCTTGAGATCTTCAACTTCAGATGCTGCATCCCTACAAATGTTTTGTTAGTGTTCCATACAGCTGCCTTCTATAACAAAGTTTCACCATTTCCCTGGGAAATCTTGCATATGAAAGAAAAAAGAAACCTGGTTCATGTTCTTTGAAGTAATAATCCAAGGGGGAAAGGAATCAAGGTGAAGCAGATTTTTGTGGAACAGAATGCAAGGAGCAGTACAACTTACAATTGGTAGGATTTTTCTAATATCCTGCTTCAAACTCTTAAAGAGCAATTTTGTCACTGACTTTTCAGAAGGTGAAACTCATAGGCCAGCATAAATTGTACTGGTTATGTAGATAAGGACTGTAATACATAGAAAATGGTTAATGTGTCATCTCATGATACTTGCTAATAATATATAATACTCACAGATTAGCATTTCCTTCTTTGATTAGTTTCTGTGTCAAAATTTTTTTCCTCTTCCACCACTCCTAAATCCAGTACTGGATTTACCCTTTTTCCACATCTACCAAGTTGCATATCTTCATTAGACTTTTCTATTAGATGTCAAATGGATTAGAGATGATCAATTGCCTGAAAAGACAGCAGAGCTTACTGTACATGTGAGATTTTAAAAAAACAACCAAAGAAGAAGGCATGTCAGTGCACCCAATAATTTTAAGTGGAAATTCTCATAACCTCTGGGCAAAGTGTTTTGGGAGTATTTCAATGAATGTGCAAGGCATAGAAAGCAATAACAACAACTAAATAAATACATAAATGTAAAATTTATCCAATATCTATTATAAAAAAATAATTTACATTAATTTTCATAATCAACACGATTTTCTTTACAGAGTCTTATAATCCTCTTGCAAATGCCTTAAATAGTATAAACTATTCCAGGAGGAAGAAAAGGCTTCTGTTTTTATTTAGTTTTCATTAGTACCAACAAAATGGATCATTATCATGGCAACAATAGAGAGAATAAGTAAAATAAGTAAGTTAAAAATATATTTTCAGAATAATAAATATTTTCACAGCAGCTATCAGGCTCTATATCTACATTTGTTTTGGTTTTGTCATCTACAAAATGGAACTTGTGTTCCAGAAAGAATATCTCAATTCTTCCGGTGATAACTTTTGGTGGAACAGAGAGACAATACGTTAGTCTTATAGGAGATCATAATTTTTCAACAGTTTCAGATAAAATGTAAATTTGAAAGCTATTTTATACAGGTTTCTTTAAATCATCGTGTTTAACAACAGTTTATTACAGACATTGTTATAAAAACATTATTGAAATTATGCCTCGGATTTAACTGAGTCCACTTAGACTATCCAAAGAGTTTTTTTCAGATTCTGCTGACAGAGAATATGGAAATGATTTAAAAACAAATTGTTCAATGCACTTGAATGAGTACCAGCTGCTGACTATCAGCAAATGCTACAAGGTGCTACAATATGTTTGAATTTGGCACATTCTATAAGTCACTGTCATATATCAGTTTATAATGAAACCTGCTGGTAGAGTGCTGGAGACATCAATATTAGATTTGACTTATGGAAAAGACATGGATTCTCGGATCCAACTGTTCAGGGTCTCATACAATCACCATCCATTTGACACCATGATGCTTGTAATTTTGGTGGAGGTGTATAATCAGTCAGCTTTAAATAGCTTTGGCTTCAGCTTCTTTCTTTTTCTTCATAATTTTTTCATAAATAATCCAACTTTAATTTTCTTATGGATGAAAAGGCGATAGAAAGTTGAATAAAATGTAGCCAAAATTCAGTTTTGTTTGTAATTTTGGCTTGGCAAAGACTAATTCCTTTTAAAGGTCCATACATTCTACTCCTCAGAATACACAGTGAATGGTAGAGGTGGCTGTGCCTAACAACAGATTAACTATTCTGGATTCTGGATGGTGAAATTTATGACAACACAGTATATGTATATATATATATATATGGAATTATATATGCTTACTTTTATTTCTCTTTGAGACAACATACTGTAATTCAAATGAAGTCATGAATGTCTTCATAATATATGGCATTTTTCTGAAAAGTCCTTATGTGTCATATCCTCTTCTGGTTGTTTAATTTAGATGTTGAAAATGTCAATTTAAAACTGCAGCTGATGTAGTCTTTTTGAAAAGCAACTCTGTATGATACAGCAATGCTTAGAATCACAAACCACACTTAAAATCATAAAGATTGATAACAATATCTAACCAATGTTATCTTTAACTTAAAGGAAACATAATTTTCAAGCTGATTTTAGCATTTTTTCTTTCAAGAAACATGCAAATCCTAATTTTCAAAATATTATTAAGATTTTAAGTGACTTCTTTTTACTCACTATTTTTAGGAATTTAGACAACACTGAATGAATTTATACATCTCTTTCAAAATCTTGCTTCAGTCTTCATTTATGAAAAGTGAAAGAAGAAAATGACACTAATAATTTTACCCGTTGCCTGTATTTCTGGGAGAAATTTATCATATTTTTTATTCCAAAGGAGAAAGAACAGAAAAGCTCCCAAGTCTGACATTTTTAATGATACAGAGGGGAAGGTAAAATTGGAGGTGAAATGATGTAGTGGGATCACAGAAGACTTGTAATCTTTGATGCTAAAATAAATATCTTAAGTAGACCAAAAGAACCATGTCTGAAAGTAGTCTGCTTTTCTCCACTGATTTTAAAAGTGAGCCAGTTCCTCAGCCCAGATGGAGTTGCCCTACAAAGATGCTGGAAGATGGGTGAGATAAATCCTGTCCACTGTGTGTTAGCAAATTGCACAGGATCCTGTCCAAGTGATTTCCCAATCTGTGCATTATGGGACTCTGACTGCAGGCAGAAACCTTATTTTAGTGCCCATAAGTATATTTCAGCTACCTCTGCTGCCTCTGTTTTTAGGTGGCAGGATACCCCTGAATTGCAAGGTATCCACAACCCCAGTTAACAGTTCTGAAATAAGATCCCATTTTGGTTTAGGTGCTGGTGAAGTACTCCTTCACTCAGGAAGTGCTGCATCAATGTGCTATTCTGTCTAATTCCATGAAGGGGCAAAGAGAAAACATTTTCCTTTTCTGAATACTAATCATACGATTATTATGTAGGCTCTCTGTAAGACCTCTCCTGTTTTGTCTGTTCTTTGCTATGAACAAGGGGATGTTTTTTCCATAGAACTGACAGTTTTATGTGAATGGAAGATCAGTACATGTTATGGCCAGGTCTATCCAGATGCTTATAGCTTATGCCTAGACACATTTAGATACCAGCATCATTCAAATATTTGACCATGGTGTAAGACTCTGGAAATGCTGCAAAATGCATTTTACAGTGATTGAGAAATTATCGTACTTCTAGCAAGTACAGTCCTTTGATCTCCTAAGCAATATCCACAGAGAGTTGCAAGCAGACCTTTTTCTCATCTGAAATTTCTTTTTATGTGAAATTATGCATTGTGTGTGTCATAAATCAGCTTTGAGAACATTCTGCAGGAAATATTTTGGGATTTGAAACCACTAAGAAAATAAGAATTAGCTTGGTGACTCCTGTTTCTGCAGGAATATTATGAATGCTGTCATGCAGAAGCCATTTGTCACCTACCCATACTGAGGAGGAAAAGTCAAAGCAGACTTACTACACTGCTTTAATATTAGTGGAATAGCCATTCAATAAAAAACTTTGGCCCAACAAAGTAAAGTCTTTCAGTGTAAAGTGAAATAGCTGGGTCTAAAGAAAATTTATTTTGTTTGAGTTACCCAACTCCTTAGAAATTCATCATGTATCATATGCCTATGGAAACTAAAATTAGCAATTGAAATATATGAATCATTATCATTAATCATTCATCTATATGAATTTTTAAAAATTAAGTTTATTTATATGCCAGTTTAAGAGAGGAATATGTTGAATTGCAACCAGAAAATGTGTGTATTAGCATAATATCAGTTCTGCTGCGCTAAGCAACTCAACTGGGGTAACAAAATAAAAAATTAAATGTACTTTTGATAAGTAGAATAATAACAACAATAATAATAACAATAATAATAGTAATTTTTATTGTTATTATTATTATTATTACTACTATTATTATCGCAAATTCCAGTGAAACTACCTAGAACTTCCTTGCACAGTGTGGTTCTCCAGCTCGCCATGAATCAGCTTCCAGCTGCCATCCTGTTAGCCTTATTCTACTTCTGCCAAAGGGACAGCAACTGTGTTATCTGTCAGGAAGAAAAGGATTTCTTTTAGTCTCTCATTTACATTCTTAAACTGTTCTTTAAAAGTGAATATGTAATTGGGATTTTACAAAATGCATTATTTCTAATTTGTGTATTAGCAAATAGTTACTTGATTAGGTGAAAAAAGGAACTTTATCAGCCGATTATTGACAGTTTCTGACCTCTGAGCTCAGCAAACCTCAGTTTGGCACAGGAGCTTTTGAGGTTTGGAATTTAAATGATTCAGATATAGGTGACCAAAAGAGATGGTACCAGGTGTCTGTAAATGTATTGGTTCTAATGAAGGTAGAGTTTAGCAGTCCTGCCAGTGCTGTGCTTCAGTTGATAACACAGCAGTGTTTTTGGCTACTGCTGAGCAGCACTGTCCCTCTAACATTCTTCCCTATTAAGGGGCAGGGAGTGGGCAAGACCTCGGGAGGGAAAACAAGCAGGCCAGCTGACCCAAAGGAACCAAAGGGATATTCCATACCATATGACGTCAGCTTAGATATAAAAGCGGAGAGAGAAAGGAGGAGTGGGGGGGCACTCTGTAATGTTTGCTTTCCGAGGAACTACTACGCGTGCTGAGGCCCTGCTTTCCGGGACGTGCTTGAACATCGCTTGCTGATGGGAAGTAGAGATTGACTTTTTCTCTGTTTTGTTTATGCGCGCGCAGATTCTGCTTTTTGCTTTATTATTTTGTCGCTTCAATAAAAACTGCCTTATCTTAACTTACTGATTTATTTTGGTTTTTTTTTTTTGTTTCTCTGGGGGAGGGAGCTATAGGGCAATTCGGTGGGCACCTGGCATTTAGTCAGAGTTAAACCATTTCATTCCTTTGGCGCACCCAACGTGGGGCGAAATAAAGCAGTTATAGATATTGATATACATATATTGCATGCTGTTGTAAATAGTGAATACTAGTTATAGAGCAGTAAGCTTCTGTACAATACACAATGCTTTGCAGCCACACTGCTTAT
>VZRZ01000886.1:830921-888242 GCA_013398175.1 Climacteris rufus | reverse complement strand
TTTTTTTTTTTGTTTTGTTTTACACAAAAATATTTTCAGTATAGGAAGTCATAGGTATGGCATTACAACAGCAGACTAATATGAAATATGATTTTTGTAAATATTACAGTCGTTTAGGATCAGTTATTGAAGGAAAGGAGTTCAGAGTCCTGTGAAGCATGCAATACAGCTCAATTCTTTTACAGTTATGGTGATGAAACAAGCAGCTAAATCAAACAGCATGCCATACAAAAAGGAACTGCCAACCAGGAACATACTACACTTAATAAAAACTACAACTTTGGTCCAATAAAACATTAGACAAAACCAGTTTTACAGTTAAAATATCTATTTTATACAGGTTTGAACATTAATTACAAGACTATTTACATTTGAACAGTATGTATAAAATAAATTATTTTAAAATGAAGACAATATTACATCTTTTTCCAAAAAGAAATCTGTACAGTAATTTACAAAACATAATAAGATTAATAGACTACTCTCCTCCATTTTCTTCCACAGGCTTTTTCATCATTTTTCTGTGGGAGTTCAACTGTTACTGAAGTTTCATAATACAAAGCTTTATAGTGAATTTTAAATATCATTTGCTTTTTGGTGGATGTTTTAGTTATTAACAGCTTCCAGCGCTGCTAACTCACCAGTTTGTGTCATCTTTTCCAGCAATAAGCAATAAAGCTGCAGGCAGTTTTAAAATACAGACAACAGCAGTTACTGGGAATCTGAATTTAAAATTCACATCCATCTTCTGTGTTTGTGCCACACTTCTCTGAAGGAACACCTGAATTATTGAGAAAGGCAGTATTCCACAGAATTAAGTGCTCTGTCTCAAAAGGAAAATACCTTTGTGTGTCACTGCACCTCAGTCTCTAGCTGTCCAAAGGCGAGCCCAGTGCCGGTGTCATATGGGTGTCAACTCAAAGTCATCATTAACATCAACAAGAGGAACATAAAACTCCTGAATTTCATAAATGCTGATAGATTTGTAGGTAGCAGGATCAAGTTCTTGCAGTTTCAGCTGCCACTCCAGCCTCTGTACTGCATTTAGTGCTGCTGCTTCGTGCTGCTGCCTCATCAAAAGGCACGTCTGGTTTAAAATAAAAAAAGAAGTTATTTCATTATTTGAGAAAGTACAGCAACATGTTTGAACACAGGAAGTGTGTCTAAGATCTCTCTGGTGATAGTAAATGATTCCCCCAACATATATTTAGAAATTTGTAGATTACTCCATTACACAACATGGCAACAAAAGTTAGAGTTTTTTATTCTGCCAGACCTTCCTTTGTGTTCCCTCCACACAAAAGCCTGTGATACTGCACACAATCTGCTGTTTATTCATCTCATCTTCATAGTGACATTAGTTTTGGGTTGTTTTTTTTTAAAGTGGAAAGACAAAGCAGTGTACCTTTAACTTGTCAAACTTATCATCAACGTCCTGTAGCCATGACATGAACTGTCTGGCATTGAATCGATCCCTCACCGAGGTTTTGCTGTCATCAGTCTGCAAAAAACCAAAAATTCATTCAAATTCTAAGTTACTTGATGATTCAATCTTAAACATACTTTAAAACACAAAGCCTACTCTGTGGGACAGAAACAATAAATAAGCCCACAAACACCATTCCTAATGGAAAAAAGAGATTAAAAATACTAAGGTATATTTAGATACAAGCATAAATGTTGACCCACACTTTCACTGCGAGCCAGCTGCTCACTAAAAATGGGTATTTTAAGATTCTCCCAGGCTATTTACTGTGCTCTGTTATTGAAATTTAGAGTTGGATGCTTAAAGAGTTCTATCTTAAAGTCTTAACTAATACAAGGCAGATCCTTCCACAAAATGACTGTATCTCTTTGTTCTCTTTAAAGTTCAGTAACAAATTAAATCAATATTCCCTCGGGAAAAAGCAAAAACATTAATAAAGGAAAACTTAAGCAGCCTGATTTAACTGACTACACAAATACTGAATGCAATAATAAAAAATATTTTTACCATCACAATCCCCAAAAGTAGATTAAAAAAAGTGAGCAGACCCTACGTCCTGCTTAATGAAATAATATTTTTATAATTACAACTATTTCATGACAATCTGAAATGCCACTGTGAGAAACTAGATACTCTATACATAGTCCTAAAGCCAGACTATGCCAATGTAACATTTAAATAATAACCACTAAATACAGCAAGCTGCTGTTACTCTTCTAGGGAGAAAGGAAGACATTGCTGGAATCTGTACACTGTAGCAATAAGAACAAAAAGAAGCCCAACCAAATCTGCAAAGATTGACCTTCTAGAGAAAAAAAATTAACATTTCCTAATGGGGTAACAGGAAAATGGCAGAATGCATTACAAGAGAATGTTTTCTTATGCATCCACATTCTTCACATTGAACAAATTTAAATCAAACCGAGTTGGTAAAATGTGTTTAACAGTTTGCTGAACTTTATGTGCAATGTCATTTCCTAAGAAAAGTTACCACAGACTGAAACACAAGGCTGTTGAAGGAGTGAGGGGCAAGGAGAGGCATTTTATTACTGCTCTTGTTATTATATACGTGGCTAGAAAAAAAAAAAGTAATACCTGGGGGGGTACACACAACACCTCAACAACTTCTACCCCAACAAAGATTCTTTTTGTTTCACAGAATTCAAATACAGGATCAGCTTACTTAAAATCAGTTGTAAAATGTTAACTACAAAAATGCAGTTAAATGCACAACTCAGGTATTTCACATTCCTAAAGGGCTCAAGGCCTCTAAATCTGGGCAGAAATAAAGCAAAGGACTTTTGAAACTTTGGAAGAGAAGGATCTCATTTTTGCCCTATCAGATTTGCTAAGGAAATGATGGTTTTAAAATCTGTTTGTATGAAGCTTAAAATGGGACAACATTACAGTCTCCATAAATTGTTATCCCCTGCTGAATCACCTTGTTTGGCATAGCTCTAGTTCTTTAAAACTGGGAAAAAATGTAATAACTGACTGAAGAAACACTGGAAGCTGTAATAATTCTATAAAGGGCTCCAGGACTAACATAAAATCTCCCATATGTTGGAAATGTACGTGTTTCATTTAAAAATGCCCCAACATCCAATGCATCAACACTTTTATTGCACCCAAAACATCAATGCTTCTTCCATTTCTCACAGTCACTGAAACAGGTGTTGAATGCTGGTTGCATTTTTGTGACTTCCAAAAACTGTCCACAACATACTGACACCAGGAGATTATTTTCTCTTAGAGATACAGCTGCAGCCAACTTTTGAGTGATAATCCATAAAAGATACAGAGATTATAAAGTACATTGTTTATTTTATGTCTTAATCAGGCCTAAATACCCACATTCAACACACAAATAACATGGCACAGGTAATATGGAGCTTGAGGTGATTTTGAAAAAGGTAATTTCATCTGGTAGCATTCAACATTTCACTGTTGGTCATCTGTGTTTTATGGAATAGTTCTAGTGACTGCCTTATACAGAGGAGGAAAGTATAATGTGGGTATCTCCACAAAACATTCCCAAATTTCATAAACCAATTTAGTCACTTCACACATCACTGCATTACAATTCTCTGGATTACTGACAGAAATAATCTTCTATTCTGGTATTTTTTTTGTTCTTGTTTAAGCTGTATTTATAAGCTTCAACAACATGTTCTGTTTATGACTGAAATTTGTTTCCCTAAAAGAAAAAAAAATCAGCAGAGTAATGCCCTTATTTTATCCATCTCAGTTTCTGGAGGTGAAAGAAAACCAGCCATGGTACAAACCAGAAACACCATGTACACCCATTTCCTCCTGTTACTGTACACACTTGAGGCCCAACGTGAGTAACAACCTGTAGCGAGCAAAATCTTAATTCCAGGCAAATCAATGACAGTTTTGGCACGGGAACAGAATTCTCTGTGAATATTTCATTTGAGTCAGGACAGAAAGACCCTTTTGTGTGGAAGTGTGAAGGAAACATCCTCACCTGGGCATCCAGGGGCACATTGTACACCTCAGCATCCAGCAGCACAGTGCAGGCACTGAAGGGCAGTGTTTGATTAGCCAACGTCCTTGCTGCTCGGTAGTGAACGCGTAGAACCTCTTGCTCGTTAGAGACAATGAGCTTTTCCTAATTAAGATATCAACATAGAAATATACTTTTAGTAAGTTAAATGTCCACTAATTGAAACCTTTCTTTTTAGGCCTTATGCTGTTTTTGAACAGGGTGAGAAATGGGCTGCTGAAGGTAGGAGAGGTTGTTCTTTTAATCCAAATACAAAATTTCCATTTAATGATGCAAAGAATGTCCTGTGGATGCCAGAACTGAAAACACCTCCTTATCCCCAGCCTTCACTGATGACTGAATGTTTCCACTTACTGAGGCAAGTTCTAGCTAATGGAGGTGGTGAAAGATCAAAGGTATGAGGAACTCAGGGTTGGGATAAAGGTTTTTGAGTCTTGACTGTATGAAGACTTTTGTCACTCCAGGCACAATGACCAAGCAAACTGAAGCGGAAATATAATGTGCAGGAGAAATTTTTTAAGAAAACAACAAGCAGAAGCTCCATAGATTGACAGCTGGATAAAGATTCTTTCCTAAACTGAGACAAGAAAATATAACTCACCTGACAAAGTTTGACTTAGAGTTGTAGAAAGTGGACTTCATTTAAGAACAGCCTATTTGAGCAAAGTAACTAAAAACATACACAGTTTTGTAACACGTGGAAGAATGTATCTATGTGTTCACTGCTCTGCAAGATAATGGCTCTAGTTTTTACCAAAATAAAAGAAGGTGGTTTATAATATGATAACACATTTCCTGTTTTTTAGCAAACAGGAAAAGGAGTATCTTTCCTTTGGTTAGAATCATAGAGCGGTTTGGGTTGGAGGGGACCTTAAAGATCATCCAGTTCCAAACCCACTGCTACAGGCAAGAACACCTTCACCCAGGGGTGCTCAGGGCCCCACCCAACCTTGGCTCGAACACTTCCAGGGATGGGGCATCCACAGCTCCTCTGGGCAACCTGTTCCAATGCTTCATCATCTTCACAGTCAAGAATTTCTTCCTAACATCTAATCTGAATCTCTCCTCCTTTAGTCCACAACTGTACCCCACCTCGTCCTATCACTATCTGCTTTTGTTCAAAGTCACTCTCCCTCTTTTCTATAAGCTCCCTTCAAGTACTGAGAGCTCACAGTGAGGTATCCCTGGAGCCTTCTCTTCTTCAGGCTGAACAAGCCCCACTCTCTGAGCCTATCTTCATAGCAGAGCTGCTCCAGCCCTCTGATCAGCTTCAAGGCCCTTCTCTGTGCTTGCTCCAACAGGTCCACATCCTTCCTGAGCTGGGGACCTGTCTTGGGGTGACTTTATAATGTGTATTCCCCCTATTATCTGCTGTCCAGAGCTGGATGCTGCACTCCAGGCTGGTCTCACCAGAGCAGAGCAGAGCAGAGGGACAGAACCACCTCGCTCAATCTACTGGCCTGGCTGCTTTTAGTTACAATTGATTTCAGTCAAAAGGTGAACCATGTTTACAATGTCTGTGCTTCTTATTTTATACCTAGCTTTAGACTGAAATATTACATTTAAGTAAAACCCCTCCCTCAATTGGAAAAAGTATCACACTGGGTTTTGATGAGGCAGCTCCCTGCGTGACTGTGTGGAAATCCTTGAGATACATCTGTGTCAGAAAGGGGTCCTTGCCTGTGCCCACAAACAATCTGGATCACAATAGTGACATCTGAAGTTAGGCTGCCAAGAAAAAAGGTTAAGGCAATCTGAGGATAAAGACTACTCCTAAACCAGGAATATTTTCTCTATTTCTGCATACAAATTCAGTAATGCCTACAGATACAGACCTAATAATTTTAGGCGGTTTTTGACAGCAAAATATTTGCAAGAAATGTTTTTGTCTCAGAGGCACAGGTATCTTCTCTCAATACAGAATTTATTCTTCCTTCAGTTCTTTTAACTTGGCCAATTTAATTCTGAAGTCTACAACCATTATTAGCTCTCCAAACCACAGTCTGAAGCTTTCTTCCCACTGCCTCTAGGATAAATCTGGGACACAACTTAGAGCCATTAACAGGAAAAAGCTACTATCTTACCAACTTGAGCATTCTGCTAACAGCTGTCCAAACCATTCCCCCCCACCAAACCCAAGTTTCTCCAATTCATAAATTTGGATAGAAAGAAGACTAATTCTAAAACATTGTTAAATTGAGAAAAAAATGCAATCTGTTAATTGAAAAAGAAAAAACCCTAAATCTGAGAAATAAAAACATAAATTAGTCTTACCCTTTCAATACTGTGCTGTAAACGTAGTTTCATCCTGACAACCTCCTGTTGTTTAAAGAGTTCCTTCAGTGGGTCTGACAGTGATGGTGGTGGTGTAATCTGTGGAAAAAGTTTTATAAGTAGCGTAGTGAATATGTATTTAACATGTTTAGCATTGCTTCTATGGTCTGTTAAAAAAAACAAACAAGAAACCATAAGCAAGCCATTTTTTAGGGAAAACATGCTTTTTTTACTTTCCATTAATTATGTGCCTTCAATGTATTTGCAATAAAAGGTTTTAAAATTAATAAACCCAAGGGAAATTGCATAAAAATACAACTTACTTTCAGTTTTAAAGACTCTTTAAAGCACAGCTGTTCATTTTGAGAAGATAAAAACTGCCCAGCAAAATGCAAGAGCAAAGCAATAAAAAGTATTGCTAAAAGAAAGTAAATAAACCACTTGATATATCCATCCAGTGGCATCAGCATTTTATACTGCACAAAAGATAACCAACCACACTCCTAATCTTGCAATCATGCAGAACACAGGCAAGCACAAAAAGTACACCAGAGCCCCAGGCAGTGGCTTGGCTTCAAAGAGTCTTCCTTCCTGTCAGTTATTCAAGTAGGTTTTTAAAAAAGTTTATTCCTTAACAAGAAAATAATTTAAATAAATCAAATAGACTGGAGTGACATATCAATGCTGTCCCTGATTTGCTATACTATAAACGTTTTGCATCTTTAGTCAATTACAGCAAACAACCAGAATTACTGTCTGGTCTGAGCTGGGTGACAAACACTGAGAAGGCACCTGGAGCCCTCCTGGCAAATGCAGAAATCAGATGCTTTTTGACAAGTAACTAATAAACATCTTGGGAGTTTTAAGGCTGCACCCAAAGTTTATTTTCCTTTATACCAGTTCTGCATGGTTTTTAACAACTGATAGATCCAAGAGCACTGATACTGCTTTGGAAAGACCCATTAAAACGAAATGAAACACTACCTACTACCAGGGATATTCAGAAGCCACAGATCAAATACATACCTACAGTTATTATAGCCTACTCTGTACCTAACACAAAAACATAAATAATTCTCTTCAATGAAACAGATCCTTTCAACTGTCAAGAAGTAATAAATCCATTATGGAAATACAGACTATAAATTACTACTTTCAATCTTGCACCATTACATTCCAGTAACATGATGATTTATCTACCAAAAATGACTGAATTATTATGACATTGGAAAATTATTTCAGGACAATTTTTCCCCCAACTGGAAGTTAGCCAATGTCTTTGGAATTAAAGAACATAACGAATAACTAATTGCAGTTCATTCCTTAAGTTATTATTTGGTATAAAATAAAAATCAACTCCTTCACATTTCCAACAACTAAGCAAATACACTGAATTTCTCTCAACAAAAACAGTTTGGCTCTCAAATCAGTAATGTCTATGGCATATGCCATTTTATGGAAGTCATCAGTATCTAAAAAATACACACAAACCCACTCTCCCCCCCAAAAAACTCCACATGAACAATCCACAAACACGTACTCCAGTTATCCATCTCAATCATAATGGGCATCAGTGTGTTGTAGCTCAGCCTGGGATACACTGCAATCTAGTTTTTTCTGAAAACTTTGCATTTGTGGTACAGTACAACATGTCACAGTCTTTCAAAAAAGGGAGGGATGCTACCCACTAGACCAGATTACTCAAGGCCCCATCCAACCTGGCCTTGAACACTTCCAGGGATGGGGCAACCACAACTTCTCTGGGCAACCTGCTCCAGTGCCTTACCCCTCTCACAGTGAAGAATTTGTTCCTAGCATCTAATCCAAACCTCCCCTCTCTGTGTGAAGCCATTCACCCTTGTCCTCTCACTGCATTTCAAGTATTATTCCCTTAAATTTACAGGCTGTTTAATTTCACACCACCACCGTAGAAAAAACCTGACAAGGAGCTGATCATCTAGACATGAAACTTGTGTAAACTTTTATTTAAAGTGGAGAACTGTTTCTGCAGAGCCACAGCAGATTATGCTCAGCCCTGAACACAGCAGATTATGTTCAGATTTGTGTGGCAGTGATAGGTCTGTGATCCCAGCCATCCTTCCTGGCACTGGAAACATCCATAGAGTCTTCACTCCAGCCCAGCCCACACCACCTCCCAAAATGTACAGGGTTAGGCTTTGGTTACAGTCATTCATGGAATGATCAATCTTTTCCTCTCTTCTTGGAACTTCAGGAAGAGTGAGCTCCTTAATATCTGAAAACAGGATTTGAGTAGTCTCACATCACCTGCTGGAAATCCCAGCTTGTGAACCAGCACTGGATTCAGACAAAGGAAATGGATTTTTTTTGAGACCAGAAAGTCTAAGTTAAAGGTTTTGAGGCAGGAACAGCCAGAGGAGCTCCCAGACCTTCCAGTCAAAGAGACTGCCAGTAAAGAGAACACGAGAACTGTGCAGGGAAAATACGAACACACATGTTGGACTTGCAACAACAGAGTGTGAAACTCAATACCACAAAGAAAAAGGTGCCCTCAGTTTTTTTTTTATAACCAAATTATCAAACTAATTTCTTCAGGGCCCAGGCTCCACAGAGGGGAACAAAGGGGCCCTGCCTGCTTCAGAGCAGCCTCTGTTCCCAGTGTGAGAAATGACCCAGAAAAGGCAGACAGAGCTCAGCCTTGTGCCGCTGTTGGAAGAAGTCTGACTGGCAGGAGGTTCAAGACTTGCTCTCCCCATCTCCAGCACATGAAAATCAGCCAGTCATTTTCCTGCACGCCTTGCATCCTTCCAAACAACCACAAGAACACCAACTCTTCGCTCTATAAACCTTCAATCCTTGTTTGTGCCTGCTAAAAACCCCCGCTCATCTACGTCATCCAAACAACTGGCCTGCTCTAATGCTCTGTTTCATGCATTCAGAAAACAGGTTTTGGGATAACAACCCTAAAATTAGATTTTACCAATAAAATTTCCACAGTCATGCCAGGGAGGCTGAGCAGAGTCCCTTTTATAGAAACATATCTGCTAGATAGCCATCTGAGGCTGGCAATGCATCATCCTGGTACCTCCTCTCAGGAGACAGGACAGATAAAGAGGACTGAACCCCACAGAATAAACTGACAGAACAATCTGAAAGGCAACAGAGCCAAGCACAATTTAAATTTACTCTGTTACAAGATTCAGATTTGTTTCCTTCTATTCTGAACTGACCTGATGTCTCCTATCTTATGTTTTGTATTTGCAGTGGTGAGAGGGAAGCCACAACTCACACGTGAACACCCTCACAGCCTTAGGTGATCCAGGTTATAAGTTACAATGCATAAATAAGGCTGTGGAAATCAAATTTTAGCACACCATCTCCTGGTTCCCACCCACAGCATGTTTGAAGTTCATCAGATAAACTACAGTGCATCATTAAAATTCCAATGTAGAGAACAGTATGTTACACCAACTATTCCAAGTCTCAGAGTGTCAGAGCTAAATATATGGTCTTCACACAGACCTACACACAGGGGTATCTGTAACACAGGAATCATTCAAGGAACAGTATCTACTTTCTGTGTAAACTGATGAAGCAAAAATTTGCTTAACAGAGACTCATTAGAGAATCAAAGGAAACAACTGTAAAACAAACTCAACAACAAGGTAATTTTACAGTTCCTTATTAAATTCTGCATTATAGGCACAACAACACATTAATATTTCACCACTGTAGAGAGACTAGACATATCCTTTATCTTCACTTTGTTGGACAATGTGTACAACAAACAAACACTCATTTCTGAGAATGGAATGATCCCTGGTTTAGCAATACTTCTTTTTATGGTGTTTGTAACAGGAACTATTATGATTGTGATTTTTCAATGGTGACAAAATAAAATTATGACATCGTGCACACTAGCAGGCTCTGCAGGTAAGTTAAATCTGAACCACTACTAATTTTTGAAACAGTATCTTCTTCTGAAAGGAAACATGGGAAGTTTCATCAAAATTTTACATTTACACAAGTGACAGTAATTAAAGCACTCAGTTGCTCTGGAGATTTTTCAGACAAAGAAAACTGAATTGCTCAGAATATCTTCTTATTTAGAATAAAATCCATGCTTTTTCTTAAACCTTCATTCTAACGAAAATAATCACCAATTCGTAATTTATTTTGGCTTCTAAGAATTATTTTCTCTTCTTCATTTTCTTCTAGCACCTTGGAATAGAAAGCTCCACCTTTTATCTCTACAACTGTAGAAGATTAACAGGGCCATCAAAGTATATACAAAACAAGGGACAGCCTAAGACATCATTATAATCAGAACATGCATGTGAAGTGAAGACACCCAGAAATCTGAATGAGATAAAAATCACTAACTGTAGTCCTTCAATTACATATTTACATTTTTATCAACTTTTTTAAAGAGGGTTTTCTTTTCAACAAGTAATTAAAAGTCATTGAGAATAGGGAGCACACATCCCTCTCTCTGGTATTTTCTGAACCTGTTACCCACCATTTTGCACTCCAATACCTAAATTTATTTTCATTAACTGCAGAGTCTCTATTAGACACAGCAAGAAGGACAGGAAGAAATTATAAGGCAATGCTTTAACATCAATCAAGTCAATAACTCTTCCCTCTTTATAGTGCCTACACATATTGCCATTTATGACAGGGACCTGAATTCTATTGCTCAAGTAGGAAATGGGCCAGGGAAAAATACATGCCAAGCTTCTCTACTCTCTGCTTATCCCAAATTAAAGTGTGAAGCCAAAGCAGTTAAGTTGTAGCTTGGAAACAGCAAGTACTTGACTAGCAGCAGCTATATAAAGGATTAAAATCTATGCCTCCAGTGGTAAAGATGTTACAGAAGCTGCAACAGCTACTGAGAAAGATTTGTAGCCTTGGGAAAGCTGAGGCAAAGCTTACTATGCACCCTGGTTCACTTCCAGACCAAGTAAAAGGCTCATCTTATCCACATCTTTCCTCAGACTATGACTGGCCTACTAATCCCAAAAAACGAGAACAAACAGTTTATACAGGGAATTATGACTATACCTCCACAACAAAGAAAGCATTTTTAAATTTACACATTACATTTCTGTTCATTGCTTAATCAAAAATCTTCAACTCTTGGAAAAAATTAAAGCTTTTTCACTCTCAGCTAATGGTGAGTTATGTTAGATGAACTGACAAAACTAGTCCAATAACTAGACATAACTAGTCCAATCAGAAATGGAGAGCTTAGAACTAAACAAATGTCCCTAAACTGCAGATGTCCTTCAGTAAAAAAGGAAAAAACCTTGACATTATTTAATAAAATTATGAACACTTTAAATTGATGGATTATTAAAGCCAGGACACTGCAGATTACATCTGCTGCTTTTGAGACAGCTGGCAGGCACTCTCCTACTAAAAACATTCAGTGATGGACTTAGTATTTTGAAGCACTGCATATCCACCCTCCTCCAAATGAAACAGCTTTGAATAGTTTAAACCAAATTACTGACAACAGAAATTCAGAGATGCTCTCAATAACTGGTTTCACTTTTGAAAGAGCAGGCCTTACATACATACTTTGAAATATAATATTTATCTGTGTGCCTCTGACAGGTGTCATACACGTTTTGTCTTACAATGACTGTGAAACACTGTTTGTATTTCCACTGAATGGGACTTTTATATATGATGTTACTAACCAATATTAATTTGACATATGCCAACTTACTATTTTCAGCAGAATATTCAAAGCAAGTTAGGAAGAATACAGAAGTCACAAAAATGAAACCAAAACATGCCTTGCACTGTACTGTATATTTAAAGACCATGTTACTTACAGTTGGGATGCAGATCTTGCTCAAGGGATTGCCATCCAACAGGTATGAGCCATTGAAGGTCACATATTCATCATAATATTGAGGTGCCTGAGGAATGACACTGCACAGCAATTTACGCTTCTCTTCTATTTTCTTCCTTATGTGCAAGTATTCAAAATAGGGGTTTGCCCTCTCAGAACTGTATGGCTGAATCTCTTCAAGTTTCAAAGAGTCAACAATAGCTGCCAGTGACTGCTGGGTCTTCTCCTTGGCCTGCAGTAAAGAAGGGTTTGCTTGCACAGGCTGAGGCACACGTGACACCTTCCTTTTACGTGGATGATGTACCTGAGCATCATCCTCTTCAGTTAATCTGATTCTTGCTTTCATACATGCTGGTGATTCAGACTCTTTTTCTGAGGTTTGTGTGCAGCCAAGAAGGTTCTGCTTGCCCTGGCTAGCGAGCAGATTTGCTCTGTTCCTTGTGATTCTTTGAGGCACTTCTTGCTGTTCCACCTTCTGATCCTCAGCACCTTCTTCTGCTT
The DNA here is from genome assembly GCA_013398175.1 of Climacteris rufus. Lineage (NCBI taxonomy): Eukaryota > Metazoa > Chordata > Aves > Passeriformes > Climacteridae > Climacteris > Climacteris rufus. The sequence continues at coordinate 875,612 of VZRZ01000886.1, read as the reverse complement.
TAACTATGTGGCTGTATTTATGCACCTCTTCCTGTGTCATCTGTTGTGAACTGTTTTCCGTGTTGGACACTGAGGAGTACTGTGGTGGACCATCTACCAGCACATTTTCTCTGTCTGCAGTGCAGGGGGTTTTATTAACTGATTCGTTTGTAATTCCCTTTGACATTCCTGAACTTAGTTCACAGAGATCAGCACTGGCTCTATCATCAACAACATGCACTGAGACCAACTTTTCTTGTTGATCTTTTTCATTTCTAATATCAGAAGTATCTGCTGTATTACTATCCACTTCACTCAGAGCACTCTTACAAACAACTTTACTGAATGCACACGAATTCACATGTAACTGTGAACTACTGTCACTTTCAGGAGTATCTTTCTCTAATGGTACCACTGGTAAATCATTCACCCTTTCATAGCTCTGTGAAACTTCCTTTATAGAGCTCTCAGCATACACAGCAATGGGTGTGTCAGTCTTCTTAATGTTTGAAGGGAAGAAAGCATTTTCCAGCTCTCTGGTACTACCAGCATCTGTATCCAGAGTAGAAGTTGTAGTTTGAACTAGATTGTGCTGCTGTACCAATGATGAATCTTGGCTGCTAATACCTGGTAAAAAAATGTGTTTTGACACAACTGGAAGTGGCTGGATAGGTAAAGAACAAGGCAACTGTGAAGGCAAAAACGATGCAGATTCTTGAGAACTGGAACTTCCCTTAACATCAGCTTGCTGAGGCAAAAATTCAGATATTTGCTGCTCTTTTAATGTCCCGCTTTCAGAATCATGCACTGCTGTAACAGTGTTAGCATCTTGCTCTGACACACCACAACCTGAGCTGTTACACTCATTGTTTAATGAATTAAGTCTGTCAAAAGGCACATCCCATGGCTTGGTTTGCTGAGTCACACCACTTTGACTACATGGCTCTAAATGCATGTTAGAGTCTTCTAAAGGGCTCGTGTGAGCAGTATCTGGCCAGGCACTCCTCACTGTTGTTGCCTGCTTGTTGCTAACAGCTCCATTTGGAGATGATGCCAAGTTTGGCTGCAGAACAGTCACACCACCTTGGAAATCCCTTTCAAGTGTGCTGCACGGTAGTTCTGGTTTAGGAGAAGTGCTGGAGCAAGTCTGAACCGACTGCAGAGCGTTCTGGTTATTTTCTTCTGATATTCGAGGCGGTTTGCTGTGCTCAGGCACCGCAGCAGGCATGCTGCATCTTCGAACCTCTATCACAGGTCTACACTCATTTAAAACCAACTTTGTATCTTCCACAGATGCTGATCTAACGTACATCTGTGGAAGCCTGTTTGGGAGAGGCGGCTTAATGCGATCTGGCAGCTCAGCAAGACCATCGGTCTCTTTTTCAACAAGGGCTGGTGATTTGGCACTTGCCAAAAACGGTGATTGTGAAAAAGACATCTGGGAATCGGAACCTTCTGGCATAAAGTCTGAATCATATTCGATTACAGGCCTTGGAGTAGTTACTGTGGTATGGCAAGAATCCTCAGAGCTTGCAACAGAAACCATGGACACTGACCTGGAGCTCAGCCCCATCTTTTCACTTTCGGATTTGGGGGATCTATTTAAACTGTCTAAAGCTAACAAAGGCTTGGCAACACTGATGCTTCTCGTATCTACTGACTGAGATCTGCTACTTGTAGCATCTTTCTGCTGTTTTTCCTTCACACAAACATCTGGCAACTCTGAACTTTTTGAACGAATCAGTTCTTTGCTTTTTACTTCAGCTAATGAGTGTTTTGGTTTTTCCTTCATTTTGTTAAGTTCTAAAGAAGTGCGGTTTCTTAAACGTTCCTTCTCTTTCTGTTTTATTTTTTCTTTATGCTTTCTATGCCACTGCTCTATTTCCAGATCTTTAAGGCTAAGCATTCTTTCAAAACTAGTTTGCATTAAATCGTCGTTGACTAATCTTTTCTCTTTAGGTCGAGCATCCTTCGGTGCAGGAGCTGGTTTAGGCTTAAGTTTCTCATGTTCAAGTTTTAGTTTAAGCAAACTACTTTGATGCAATTTATCTTTATGCTTGTCTCTCTCTTTGTATCGGTCTATATCTTTATCTTTTTTATCTTTCTCTCTACCATCTGGAGTTTTCAACATATCATCTTTTGGTTTTTCTTTCAAAGATGACAGTTTGTCATGAACTGCTTTATTATTTTCTGTAATACTGCATCTCCTTTCCTCTTGCATGTGTTTTGAGTTTGCTAATGATGAGGTCTCCTTGTCTTTGGACTTGTCTTTTTTTTCAAATTCCTTTTCTCTAGTTCTATTTTTTTCTGATTTAGTATATTCAGATTCTTTTTCAGACTGTTTGACTTTTCTTTCAGTACAGTGTTTTTCTTTGCTTTCAGCCCAATGTCTGTCTTTATCAGCCTTTTCTTTATCATGCTTCTTCTCAGTTTTTTCTCTATTTCTTTCCTTGTCATCAACTTTTTTGAGAGTACCCATGCCTTTTATTTTATCATTTTCCTTATGGCATCTTTCTGCTTGCTGAAAACTGGACTTCTCCTTTACTTTCTCTGTATTTTCATTTACTTCTGCTTTTTCTTTCTCCACCTTGTATTCATGCTTTACCTTTTTCTCTTTTTCCCCATGTTTTCTTTCTATCTTTTCAACATCTTTTTCTTTGGCTGAGGTTCGCTTTTCTGTCTTTTCTTTATTTTCCTTTAAATTCTTATCCTGCTTTTCAGAATCTGTTTCTACTAAATGCATGCTGGCTGCCTCATCTTTAACACCAAAACAGAACAATTCAATTTCTTTATCAGCAAGCATAACTTCTTTTTCTTCTTTTGCATCTTTTATTTTTTCATCCTTGATAAACTTCTCATTTTCCTTTTTGCTCTTCTCTTTCTCGTCTTTAGCACTTCTCTCTTTCTGGAACTGTCTCTCCTTAACTAACTTATCTTCTTTTGCCACAGCTTTTTCTAGCTTTGATTTTCTGTCTGAAGAAAGAGATTCATGTTCTGTATTTAACAACGTATCTTCACTTTCATCACTCTTGAAAAAGTTCTCTTTCCAAAATTCTCGGTCAAACTCAATACTTCTTTGAACCTCTTTAACATTATGTTTGTGTTTTTCTCTCTCCCCATCCTGTTCCTTTTTGTGCTTTTCCTTTTCTCTTTCTTTGTGCTTTAATTTGTGCTTTTTAAGTGTTTTACCTTCCTTGTCAATTTTTCTCAAAGTATACTCTGAATTCTCAAATGTTGAACTATTCTCTTCCTCTTTAATTTTAGGACTAGATTTTTCACCAAATTCCAAGTGAAAATCCTTTTGATGATGCTTGCTTTTTTCTTTGTGCTTGCAAGATTTGCCACTAGAACTTTCTACCAGATAATCAGAATCGGTGTTGTGATCATACCGAACTAATTCAGACTGCAGTGCTACTTCAGAACCTCCTGGTGATAAGCAGGTTTTGGTGTTTTCTTGCTTTAATGGCGTTGACTGCTTTTCACTCAACCCACAGGGATGCTTTGGAGATTTTCCAGCAGTGATATGGAATAGATGTAAAGAGGAATCTTCTTTTGAGGTGAAAGACTTCTTGAAGGTGTCTTCCTCTCTAGCTTTGTCTAAAGAATCTAACCCAGAAGGAGCTATGTTTGTTACTCTAGCGTTTTCTTTTTCTTGCTTTACTTCTTGATTCTCTTTATTTTTGCTCTGATTTTTTACTTTCCTTTTAACTTTGCCTTTTTGCTTATGTTCATTTGTAACCACATAGTCTTTCTTCACCCTGACATCAGAATTTGATGTCTCTGAAACAGAGCAAGGAGAGACTATCTTCTTGTCCTGAAGTACTTCTTCATCTGAACTTTCAGAACTTGAATACAGAACTCTAGATGGTTTCTGCTTTTTGCTTTTAAAGGACTTTGAGAAGACAACTTTTTCTTGTTTCACAAATACACTGGTCTTTTCAACTTCAGTTTCATCCTCTTTCCTTGGGTCTCTTCTAAGAATATGTTTATCATCAATCATTTTTTTCATTTCATCTTCATCATCATCTTTAAACTCATACTCATCAAGAGCAGATGGAAGTGGTGCTTTACTAGGGACTGTTTGTTTGCTGTTGTTGGCTACAGGGTCCTTTTCTGCTTCTGAATCAACATTCCCATCTACACTGGAAGGATTTACAGATGGAGCTTCAGAATCTAGAGTAAGGAAACCAAAAACTAATTGAATACTGATGTGGCACTTTTCACACTTCAGGACAAAACAGTTCAGTTCAGCAGTCATACTTTACAAATGGAAAAATAAAAAACCGACCTTAAAGATACAATAAACCTTCTTGCTAGAATTAAGCTTTTTAAGAGAAAACAAAAGGTCATGAAATTAAAGTGCTCCCTTCCCTTTACAGCTCTCACTTAGGCAAGTAAAAATACTTACTACCATTTACATCTAATAAAAGCTTTAAGTTTTGGAAACCTCATTGCCTGATTCCTGTATAATCTGAGTCTTTCTCAAGGACATCCTGCTATGACAACTCCTTCCTCTAGGATTTCACCAACTCTTATGCTCTGTAACAATCAAAATATATTTCTCATGTGAACTTTTTAGTCACATTTTAACAGCAAATGAGCTTTTATAAGACAGCTGCTCGTGTGAAGGAATTCCCTCATTTCCTTATACACCTGAAATGGACAGCCTAAAGTAGATTTTAAATATAACTCACTGCAATTGGTCTCTGCTATGGGAGTGCTTGCAACAAGCACACTGTACTGCATGTCCTGGACTTGCAAGTCCAAAATGTAACTCTCAACTGTTCCTAAAATGAGGCTTTAGGAAACATATGGAGTGTTATCACAACCTGTTCATATGAAAATCTAGAACTCAAAAAACCTCAGGAAGTATTTCTGGATGTATTGTTCCCTCTGATTATGATTCCAAGCCAAGCCTCTTCAGCTGAATCTACCAGTTTGCTTTTTAAAAAGAACCAAGTATTGTAATATTTGGTGCTGTGGACTTGAGGTTTGACAGACTGAATAAAAAGTAACAGATTAATCAGAAATCATAGTGTAAGGAAAGCGATGAGGCAGTTTTGATACATTAGAAATCTGAATGAGAAAAAGAAAGTTCTGCTTCAAGATCCCTTCTCATTTTCAGCAGGGCTCTCTGTAAACCTACTGCCAGTACACCTGGGTTAAGGCTCACACCTTGCCAGCAGCCTTCTCAGGTACTTTGTACCCAACCACATTATCAACAAAATAGATTCCAGAAGTCCCTATTATCTTCTCTATTATCTGCAGCACCTAGAACACATTACTGGTTCTGTGCCACCAGCCTTTTATATATTCCCCCTCTCACCCATACCTTAACTCTAACCTCTCCTTGTAGCTTGTCCTTCACCCTTCTCTAAGGTAGCTGCTGGTCTCTCTTCCATGTTCCTATTTGCTTTGGTCTTCATCTTTCCCCATTCCAAACACATCAGAGAGCTTACTCCTTGTAGTGGTTTAGCCCCGGCCAAAACGGCTAAGGCCCCACTAAGACTGCTTNAGATTAATCAGAAATCATAGTGTAAGGAAAGCGATGAGGCAGTTTTGATACATTAGAAATCTGAATGAGAAAAAGAAAGTTCTGCTTCAAGATCCCTTCTCATTTTCAGCAGGGCTCTCTGTAAACCAACTGCCAGTACACCTGGGTTAAGACTCATACCTTGCCAGCAGCCTTCTCAGGTACTTTGTACCCAACCACATTATCAACAAAATAGATTCCAGAAGTCCCTATTATCTTCTCTATTATCTGCAGCACCTAGAACACATTACTGGTTCTGTGCCACCAGCCTTTTATATATTCCCCCTCTCACCCATACCTTAACTCTAACCTCTCCTTGTAGCTTGTCCTTCACCCTTCTCTAAGGTAGCTGCTGGTCTCTCTTCCATGTTCCTATTTGCTTTGGTCTTCATCTTTCCCCATTCCAAACACATCAGAGAGCTTACTCCTTCATGACCAAAGGCAAGGCAATGGAAGTACAGCAGACACAGATCACCTATTCTGCAATCCTGACAGGGTGAGAACGAGCAGAGAACATTCTGCTCCTCTTGGCAATCAGCCCGTGGAAACTAAGCAATACCCTGCACAGACAGACTATTGAGGAATCAATTGCTAAATAGTAACAACTTTCTATTATGATTACATAAAAATATTTGTCTTAAGAGTAATGATTTCACCAAGCTGAAGTTTATTCTGTGAAGTGATGCCACAATTGCCCCTTAAAACCAAAGGGCCACACACTGTATTTCAGGTTAATCTGATGACAAAAAAAGTTAACACTGTGTAGCAACATAGGCAGTATGATGTATTTTTTTTTCTGGAAGTATAGTGGAACTTTGAATAGAAAATGGTCCTAGGGGGTTGGGTTTTACTTATTTGTCCAGGAAAGAGAAACCAACTTTTACGATCATGTGACATGATGCTCTTCATGTGCTTTTCACACATCATGGAATGGTTGAGGTTGGAAAGCACCTCTGGAGATCACCCTGTTCAACTCTCCCTGCTTAAGCAGGGACACCTGGTGCCAGTTACCCAGGACCATGCCCAGAAGGCTTTTGAGTATCTCCAAGACCAGAGACTCCACAGCCTCGCTGGACAATCTGTGCCACTGCTTGGTCACCTTCACAGTGAAAAAAATGCCTGCTGTTCAGAGGGAACCTCCTGGGCTTCACTGTGTGCCCACTGCCTCTGGTCCTGTCACTGGGCACCACTGAGAAGAGCCTGGCTCTGCCCTCTTTGCACCCTCCCCTCAGGTATCTGCACATATCAACAAGATCCTCCCAAGCCTTTGTGTTTCCAGGCTTTTTGTCATCTTTCTAGCCCCCCACCCTGGACTTCCTTCATTATGTCAATGTCTGTCCTGCACTGGGGAGCCCAGAACTGGATCCAGCATTCCAGATGTGGCCTTACCAATGCTGTGAACAGAGGAAGGATCTCCTCCCTCAACCTGCTGGCAAAACTCTTCCTAATGCAGCCCAGGATACCACTGGCCTTCTTTGCAGCAAGGGCACATTGCTGGATCAGGGTCAAGCTGATGTTGTTCACCATGATCCAGGGCCTTTTCTGCAAAGCTCCTTTCCCAGCTGGTCAGCTCCCAGGCTGCTCTGGTGTTTGCACAGTTGTTCCTCCCCAGGTGAAGGACTTCACATTTCCCCTTGTGTAACTACAGGAGATTCCCATGAGCCCATTTCTTCAACACAGAGAGGTTCCTCTGGATGGCAGCACAACCCTGGTGCAGTCACTCCTCCTTAGTTCTCTGTCATTATGAAACTTCTCGTTGGTACACTCCACCCCAACCATCAATGAAGGCATCACACAGAGGTGGATCCAGTACTGATCTGAGGTACACAGCCAGTTACTGGCCTCTGCCTAAACTTTGTGCCACTCATCACCATCCTCTGGGCCTGGACATTCAGCCAGTTTTCAACCCACCTCATTCTTTTTCCCTAAAAGAATCTGAATTCCTGAAGATTCTGTAAAAGGAAACAAAAATTTCCTGACTGGCACTCAAGTAAGTTACTCATGGTCAGGAATCTTTTGCTTCCAAGGAGACAACAGTTCTCTGTGTGCAGCAAGAGGTTTTACACCCTCCTTAATATGCAGAAATACAGGAGGGAGCGAGAATTACTGCCTCCACTTCAGCAAGTTACCTATCTGGCCTCCTTCAGAAAGCAGTGCTTCCCCCACTGGTAGGGACTTTTCTTCACTAAGTTACACCCATGTGAGACACTAACTCCTGATTCACCTACTAAAGGGGGGTAGTAAGTGACTTGGGGGATATTTTCCACCAACAATATCTCACAGAAAACACACTGTATCATTGCATCATAATGGCATTTTCCTCTCTGTCTTCCTCTGGGAAAACTACCATTCTGCTACAGAGTTGATTTGGAGAGTGGGAAAGGCTTATTAAAGACAGAAAAGTTAAAAAAATGCCAGAATACACATTTTAGATAATTCAATTAAAAAATGTAACAAACTACCTCTAAAAAAAGTGGAAAACTACCTTAGCAATAGCAATTGCTACCTGCAGCAAGTCTTAATAGCTAACACTATGCAAAAGATTAAAGTCTCCTAACTTCAGGTGAAATGATGCATTTCAATACGCAATTAAATAGTTACTTTTACCTGAGCAACTGTCCTCATCATCAGAGATGGGCACCTCCCTTTTCAACAGCATTTCCAACTCTTCAGTTTCAGCAACATCAACAGGTCTCTCCCCGTGCTTATTGGCTTGAAATGGATTTCCACCATGTCGAAGCAACAGCTTCACAATCTGCAGCATTAAATAAATTAACTTTTAGGTTTTCCACGATGTGTTATTTGACCAACATAAAAATCTTCTGTTGCACATGAAATGTGGTAACATGATCAGCAATCCTAACCCCTGTCTATGAAACTGAGACTGGAAAGCAAGAGTTCAGCAAGTAGAATACAAATTCCAGGTACTATATACATGGCCTGCCCTTTCAGGGAAGTGAAGGGGACAACTAGAGACAGGTGTCCTCTGTTACACAGACACAGCATCATCATAAAGGAAAGCAACAGGGGCCTTTTGTTCTTGCTGTTCTAGTGCTTCTTCACACAGTTCATCTGGTTCCCCACCTACCAGGCTCTCTACTCCCCTGCACTTGATTCACCTTCTTGCTCCAAATTTCATTGGACTTTACTGTAAGGAACAGGAAAAGTTTTACAAGTAGCAGTACTATTGGTTTCCACAGCACTTCCAAAAAGCCCTGAGAGAAATCCAAGTACCCTATCAGAGGAACAAACCACTCCCACTTGCAAGTGCATGTGATACATCAAAATCAATTTCTCTATCCTGAAGGGCAACAATTTGTTAATGTTACAGTGATAACAAGACCACTGCATTTTCAGCACAGTGTACAGTATTAACTACTTTTTTTCCTATGTGTCAAGAATGGGGAAATTCAGCAGACAGTGATCTTAAGAGGAAGCTTCAGAATTATTCCAATACATAATGCCAGTGAGATGGTCACAGGTATATTGAGACCAGACAAGCAAGGGGTCCTGTTCTCTAAAACTCTATTACAATTTTATGCATGTTTGATCTAAAGAACCACTTCTGTTTAGATACCTATAAGGAGCAGTTACTAAACATCTAATAAAAAAGTTCACAATCAGATTATCATAATCAATGTCTCTAGCTTTTCCAGAAAAACCTTACAAACTGAACATCCTTGTTTGGAAGGTGTAGTTGATTTAAGGATGTATTCTGTTTTTTGCTTTATACAACAGATTGCACATTTAGCAATGAAATAAGAGAGAGATAAAGAGAAAGCAGAGTCATTTCTGCATCTTATTTGCAGAAATCAAAAGCAAATTTAGAAATTAATACGTTATACCTACAGTGCTGCATTTATCTTCTTCTCTAAGTGCTTATTGGTAAATTTAAAAAACTCCACCAAGAATATATATATATATATATCAATTCTCTATTTCAATGCCATAAATAATATATAAAAAGAAGGATAGGATATATACTTTTAAATATTTGTAAGTATATATATAATATAAAAAAATCCACAGTATACTGTCTGGAGACGTTTTTCTTTTGAGAATTCTATACAGTAAAAGTTTCTTCAAAAAAAGTCATTAAAATGCTTATTTACTAAGAAAGTAAAGGTGAAACTTTTAATTATTTAATAAAACAGATACTGGTAGAAAATATCTGCCAACAGAAGTCGGATGAAACAAAGACAATCAGAACAACTTTAAGATGATTCCAAAACAGCAGAAGCAGAACTATGAAACTGTATGACAGCAATGAGAACAGTCAGGATTTGTTCTGCAGACTGAGCATTTCACACCACTTCTTTATTCCCCCTTCCCCTCTCCTGGAACACTCACATTCCTGTGCCCACTGCTAGCAGAATCATGCAGTGGGGTATCATCATCCAAGCCCTGGGTGTTCACATCAGCTCCTGCTGCTATCAGGACTTTAGCAACATCATAGTAACCAACATTGCAAGCTTCATGGAGTGGTGTCCAACCTGGAATGGAGAACAGTAAGTTCAGGACTGAAAGGTCAAGGATTTGTTTATCTCCTTGCTATAGATCTCTATTGCCTCTGAACATTTCTAAACACACTCACACACAGAGTACTTGGCAGGACAGCAGCGCTGTCCATCTGATGAACAACACATCTTTATCAACTTTAAACCTCAAGCCAAATTCCAAATTTTTCTGAGATTAAACTGAACACTGAAATCACTAATCTAATAGTAAAAGTCAAAATCTGGCACAAAATCCTCAGGCTAAACATGTTAGAGATTCATTGACTAGTAAACATTTGAACTGTCTTAGCTATACATAAATATTACTCTATATGGAAATAATATTATTCTGTATGTGGTTGGAAAAGAGTAAGTATGGTAAATTACCATAACCAGTGCTCCTTTAGAGCTACTGAGCATGTATAGGAACCTCTAACAACATTCAGCAGCCAGATAATAAGCTATTAACAGATACTGGCAGAGAACTTATTCCCGATATTTCCCAGTTTACTAGTAATTTTTTGCAATTTTGATTTCCAAGTTCAGTGCTCATTTTCTGTAGCAGAGCCTCAACTGAAGACAGCAATCAACCCACAGATGCTATATTCCTTACCTCAATTTCCCCTCCTCAACTTCATGATTTCCATAGCTGACCTGAACTGCTGTTGATGCCTTCTCAAAGCCCCGTTCTGGGGAGGCATTCAACTTTTGTTTCCAGCAAAACCAATACAAGTCTGTAAGAGTTTATTCATGTGAACTCTGTGACTAATCCGTAGCAATCTTGTACATCCATGAAGAGGAGGTACAAGAAACCTCTAACTTATCCAATCCCTCAGTAATGGGATTTCTCACCTTCACCTTTTACTCAACTTTCCAGCTGCCACTCATTTAAATTTTTTTAAAAGCTAAAAAAAGAAAAAAAAAAAAAAGAATAACAAGGAAAAAAGCTTCCAAGTTGTTGTATAGTAAAACACTTCTCTCTCTTCTTCATACATTAAGTTTCCACTCCAATCATCACTTGGGTCACTTAGTTCCAACACTGTCTGGCTACCACCTCCTTCTTTCCATTTTCTTGTCTTTTGCCCTTTTCACACTCACCCCATGTGATGACACACTTCTGCTCTCAGTCCTCTGATCCCTGATTTTTTTTCTCTGTACTAATTCTCTCTGTAATTGATTTTTCTCCATGTTTTACTGCTTTGCCTTTCCATCCTATCACAATGTCCAGCCTGCCAACTCCAGTCCTGGCTTGCTCTCAATATCTGTTTCCTTTACTCTTGTTCTCACACTGCAGTATCATTCTGGCAGATAGCCCGTGAGCAGGGTTACTTCCTCCATTACTAATTCATTTTCTGCTCCTTTACTTCTGCCAAATCCTTAGCTAAAAAACTCTAATTCTCTGAACTACACTGCATCCTAAATTCCTATTTTCCTCCACTCATGACTCACTGCTTCAATCCTCCCCCTCTTCTTGACTTTTTCCTCTGCACAGGATTTTGAAGTTCAGCCACCTCTGCTTCTCACTTTGGATTACCAATAGAAAAATATCTCACTTGATCCCAAACACCTCATCCAGAGTTTTCAATGAAGTCTTCAATGACTTGCTCCCAGCTGATTCTCAGAACCAGCTCTCAGCCACTGTCCTCTTTCTGCCATCTGCCTTTAAAAGTGTCTGTACCAGGTCAGGTTGGGATGAAGCTAGGAAGTTAGCTTGCTGGGCAAGGTACCATACACTGCTCCTTCAGAGCAATAATCCAAGCAGTGCTGCACATCTGGGGCTACACCAGTGCTCACAGCACACTGAAGCTTTGGTTACTGCTGAACAGGGCCTGGGAAGTGTCATGGTTTTCTCTCTCCCTCCCCCTGAACAAGAGGTTGGGAGGGGACATAGTCAGGACAGCTAACCCAAAGGTATATTCCATAGCACAGGAGGTCTGCAATAAAAGCTCAGTGAAAGGAAAAGGAAGGAGGGTTGTTTATACATGATGGCATTTGTTTTTCCAAGCATCCATTACACCTGTTGAGGCCCTGCTTCCTGGGAAGCTACTGAACATTTGACTGCCAATGGCAAGTAGTGAATGAATTCCTCTTCTTCCTTTGCTTGCACATGTAGCTTTTGCTTTTCTTATTAGATGGCCTTCAACTCGACCCACAAGGCCTCTTTTCCATCTTATTTTCTCCCCATAACTTGTTGAGGAAGGGAAGTAAGAGAGCAGCTGGGTGGACATCTGGCAGCCAGCCAGGGTTAACCCACTACATCTCTTCTTGAAGAGTTTCTATTACCCTCCCTGTGGTTTCTATGGGCCTGCCTTCCCCTGAACCTCCCCCTCCTTTTCTAAAATTGCTCTTGTCAACAAGTTCTTTTCATCTCCCCTCTCAACTTCTATGAAGATCTCACAATGTTCTACTTCTGCTTGCTTTCTTTTCTTCCTCTACATACTCGTCCTAGTCACATACAAATTTAGCTACCCTCTGTAAACCAAGAAATTACAGATCTTTTTCTTACCTAAAACAAAGATTTCACTCCACCTCATTAATATCTTCTCTTGAAGTCAAGTTTGAGCTGACAACCAATTGTGCCATATAGTTCTTAGTTTCCACCACAGGGGCCTGCTACCTCAGCTCATCTCATCCATTTCCACTGAGAACATAATTCATACCCATAAACCACAACCCATAAACCTAAAAACTCTGGATATGTTACAGCTTAACAGAGTTTTTCAATCAGTGCTGAAATCACAACAAATACTCACATATCAAAGCTATCATTGACCTAGCAGGACTCAATGACAAGTGCAAAGTACACCACTCTCACCTGCCTTGGTGCTTATCAGCTGTCCCAGTGAGAAGACAATTTACATCCCAGTGCCACCACCTCCACCCTCACTAAACTTTGCACCTCCTCACACAGCCCACAATCCCAGCACCTGACTCTGCCCAGCATAATCCTACAAAGTTCAGCAATTGTGCAAATATTTCTGCAAACACCTACCGTGCAAGGGGCCTGGACACCACTGAAAGCTCTGGGCATTAATATCCTGTTCTAATGAGACATTGTGTACTACAGTGTCCCAGCACTACCAGTGCCATTGGAAATAAAAAAAACATGATTTGAGAATTTCTATAAAGTTCTATTTTTTCATTTGCATGTAACATGAACTGAAAGGAAAGCCTTTTTAACAATTTCAGCATTACTTTTTATTTATACCATTAAGAGACTCCTATTAACTTACCTGCAAAATCTTTTACATTTACATTTGCACCTAATCTGATTAGCTCCTTGACCTGTTTGACATCCCCTCGAATTGCTGCCATATGCAGAGGAGTTTCCCCTCGTTCGTTTCTCTTGTTAACTTTGTCTTTTTGTCTTGAAGAAGAGTTTGGAGTTTTCTTTTGTGTTGGTGTTGTTTGTAGGGAATGATTTAAGGTGGAATCTATAAAACAAGTTTTTAAGTGGTCAGTTAATTAAAATGAGAGGAAGTAAAAAAAGTGTTAACACTTGCATTCAAAGTTAACAACAATCAGTGAATAATTATATTTAAATAAAGGATGTATTTCACCCTTCAGATGTAGCAACACCATACCAATTCTCAATGTGAAAAGTAAGGTTTAGCAAAATGTCCCTATTTTAAGCAGGTTTCAGGGACAGATGAAGTCTATCCAAACTAAAAGGTGCACATACTCTGGTATAAATTCTGCTGAATCAAGACAAGGCATGATCATGCAGATTATTATCTACCCTGCTTCCCCTTCCTCCAGCAAAATGCCACTACATTTTTATGCAAAAATAATCAAAGGAAGAAAAGAAATTCACAATTTTTACAGCTATCATAATGCAAAGCTTTACTCATAAATGCAGAAGATCAAAAATTGTTCATAAAATTGCTTGAAGTAGTTTTAACAGAAGCATGAACGTTTTAAAATACGTGAAAAAAAAAAATCGAAGACTGTTGAAAAACATCAGGGTTCAGAATATTCTGACTAGGACAGAATGAAACAGGCAGGAGAAAGAAAAGTGTGAAGTTGGGAAGATCACCTGGGCTGTTGTCTCTTGCTGTCATCTGCATGAGAAGTGCCATCTGTTTGCGCTCGGACAGGGGATAACCAAAGAGAATGCTGACCGGTGCTGACTTCTTATTGCCAGCATCCTTCTTCATCTTCTTCTTCTCTGGACCTTCCTTCTCTGCAAATAGGAACACTTAAAAACTCAAACTGCTGTTCCATCAGCACATTTTTCTAGAAATCAAACCATCCTCTAAAGGCTTGTAAACTGGTCATTGGTGGCAGGTGATGAAAAACAGGGATCACCCCTCTAATTTAGTGCATTTGCATTAGTGTTGGCTACCTGTTCTAATTAGGATAATAAGCTGCTGAGTTAAAGCACTTAAAGCTGCAAGCAGGATTACTACAAAATTCTAAAAGATGAAAAACCTCTTTCACAGCAGGAATGTTGTGTATGTCACAACTTTAACTTCCAGAGATTAAAGTCAGGCACTTTTAAAAAATTCTGTAAGATCAGTTGCACAGCTTTCAGCACTGAGACCACGCTCTCTTCTATTTCTCCCAAGACACCACGTTAAAAATTAGGAAGAATATATATAACACTGGTATCTGCTAAGCAACTGGTCAAAAGATTGTTTCTCTCAAACTCATCCTGTTATTTTATCTTAAAGCAATTTCTTCTCCAAAATTATATCCTTCAAAAACATACAGCTATTTTATATACATAACTTCTTTCCTTTTATCAATATTTACAGAAGTTGTTTAATATTTCATCTCCAAGTTTTAAACCAGGAGCTAAAATTACACATCTGAATAAACACACATAAAAAACAAAACCAAAAAACCTCCCTCCAAACCCAAGAAACTCTGTCATCTCCAAAAGCAGAAAACCTTAAAACCAAAGACTTCACTGATAAAAACTTCACTGACTTTCTGGAGAGAGCTAAAAACTAATAAAAATTATAAATTATAAGTTTAAGTTCCTTTGAGATTCCTAGTTATCTTTTCAGTTTCTCCACTTGTGCCTTCTTTCTGGTTGCATTCATTTCCCCTCAACTCATTTTCTGCCTTCCTATCCTTCTCTAAATCTCATCTCCCAGGACTGCTTGCAGACACAAGCTCTAGCAATGCAATCCTCTTGAGGCACATCAATAGTTCTTATCTTGAATTCCATACTGACCAAAAATATATGATTTTACAGACTAAACAACTGCAAGACTGTTTTAAGAATGCAAAGCTATAGAGCTATGTACATATTTAAAGAACCTCTAAAAATTTATCCATCATGTTTAAGAAGGAAACAAGATCCCTTTCAGAGAATCAATTAATGAGATTTTTTCTAAACTGCATGCAACTCACAGTCTTGAATACCTAAAAAATTAATTTGATAACCACATCAACACTACAGCCCTACTTGTAAAAACATCTGCATAGGAAAATTTAAAAAACCCTTACAATAAAATTGTACTTTCAACTTTCCACTGCAAGTATGCTGTTCTCTCTCCAAGGATAAGGTACAGCACACCCTTTGACTAATTTATACTTCCATCAAAACAACACATTTCAATTTGACCAGTATAGTCTGCTGTTTCTCAGCTTATGCTATTTACTGCTCATGGTTCTTTCTGATTATCATTTTGATTATCTAGCTTTGACTCTTTTATGCATTGGGGTTGTCCGCCTTTTTTGCATTCTGCCTTTTTTTTTTTTAATCAGCACAATTTATTCCTCATGTTCAGTGTTGCATCTCAGTGGTGAGGGAAATTATTCTTCTGTTACACTTTATTAACAGTGTCTGTAAAGCATTTCTAGATCTTACCAATTAAAAGTACCAAAGAAGATTACAACTCTCATCCCCAACTTAAATTGTAATTATGCCTTTACCACTCAAAAAAGGACACAATTTTATTGAAATGGATATGAGACTCCATAAAATAGAAAGTTTCATATATAATAAAATAAATCAATGCTCCAAGAATACCATCACACAGTACAATACATTTTAACAGGGGACCAACTTAACATTTAGGAACTTCAGCTTTAAGCTATTCCTTGCCTTGTGGTAACAGAAAACTTTTCACATCTGTATACTTGATGTTTCTACAATCTAAACAGGAATAACTTTCCTGCCAGAGGAATGGTACCAGTTTAAGATATTAAGTTTAGGTAGAATTTAATGTATAAAACTGACTCTTAAAATCAATTAGTTGGTTTGGTTTTCTGGAGATTTTCTTTAGATTTTTGAGGATTTTGTTTTCAAAGTCTATGGAATACAAATATCTTCTTTTACATTCACACTCTTGTCACTTTCTGGTGTTCTTCAGCAGCTAGAAATAGAACATAAGGGAATTTTCCCCTTGTTTAAAAAAAAAAAAAACAACAAAAAAATCCAAACCAGAACTCTTCAAGTTGCTTCATATTCAACCACCTTTATTAAATAAACTTCATAATACACAGCCAAATCCATCTGGACAGCATCTTCCTAAGACTTTCCCTTTGCAACACAAGCTCTTCACCTAACACTTAAAAAAAGGATTTCAAAATAGTCATGTGAAACTGCAATTTAGGAGCATTTGAGCACTTATTTGTAAAGGAGCTTCATGGAATCCACTCACAGTATTTAAGATGTATTGGCATGAGAAATATCAGAATCACCCATGATTACTGCAGGACAACTTATGCATGACAGACTATGTTCCAAGGCAACCAATAATGTACCTGTTATTTTGTTTGCTTCCTTTTTTTGCCTTTTTTTTTTAATTGGATAAGATACAAACACCCATTCAAGTAATTTCTAAATGTTTTAGCATATGTAGATTTCTTGAAACAAATCATGCCAAACTAACAGAGCATTTCATTTGGTAAAATAATCACCTTAGTGAATAAAGGAAATTAAGCAAAAAGACCATATTAAAAATTAAGGGCTCATGATAGTCTGTTTTCATGTAGAAGACTCCCATCATAGTCCAAATTGCAAATAACAGGATCAAAAATTAGGACCATGTGAAGCTAAAATATGAACTGCTTGAAATAAATGCTTCTCAAGGAAGTTATAAGACTGCAAGATACAGAACCAAAGTCTAATATGTTCATTGCTAATGACTGCAGATCAAGATGATCAATTCTGCAGATGATGAAGTTCAGAGTTCCTGATCTCTGCATGATCATGGCAACCTGACTGAAGTTATTTCCAAGAGAAACACATCATGACTGGCTGTGTTTCCTATCATCAGGGAAAAAGAAACTTTAGAATGTGATGAAGAGATCTCCCAGTGCACTTAACACTGTAGAGTTTTTTCAAGGTACCATTGTGATACCTAATTAATCAAGTTTATGACATTTATTTCACACACACACACAAAACCATCTCTCTTGCCTCTAACCCCAAAGAACAGTTCAATAAATTTGCTATAGTTGAACAATAAGCCCAAATCCAGCAAGCAGGGTGTGAACAGTCCCTCCACCAGCCCCACCAACCTCTGCAACCACGGGAAACACAGAAATTGTGTTACTGTGATGTACCCATGCAACATAAAGAGATCAGCTGTTTTGCTCTTCTGGGTACCTAAAAGAAGTCTCAGTGCTAAAAGAAATATGTCTGTGCCACCTTTGGACTACTTTAAAGACTGAAATTGAAAGGGTCAGAAAACAAAACCAAGATGCTACAATAAAGAGAAAATCTGGAGAACATAATTTTCAAGGAAGATCAACAAATTACCACATTCAGTGTAATTGTAACTCATTGCTCTTCCTGGACAATCAATTATGTAACAAGACTATTTACAATGGAAAGATTTTTATGATCTGCAGTTACGTTTAGTTATTATGAAAAATTCCGATTTCTCTCTTCAGACTGTTAAGACGGAAAAAGCAAACAAATTTGACCTCTGCAAAACCAACACCTGCCTGTTGTTCTTATTCCAATAACCACATCAAGGGTTATTTAAAACTAACCAGATTATTTAAATAAATTAAGAAAATTTAAATAATTCTATTTAAGTAGTGTAAATAACCAAAAGGCTAAATCTTAAAATACTCAATACTAATTTACTGCAGCATTTTCATAAGCAAAAAAAATTTGATTTATATTTAGAAAAAGAGGTGGGCTATAACTGTTCTAGACTCTCACAGTACACTATAAACAGTGTTTGATTTCAGTCTTGCCAAAACTGACTGGGTGTAAAATGTACTTTAAGTGTTGCAGAAATCAAATTTAAGAGAAACATTTCCATGTTAAGTTAACATTCATTTTGGCTGTCCACGTTCATTATCACTTCCAATTTTTAGACAATGTCTGAAACAAAAAAAGCCCACCAGAAAAGGGAGCCAAGGGACAATTTTTAGAAAAGTAAGTTAAAAAGACAAAATCTTAGTTTGTGAAAAACCCTGGAGATAGAACCAAGACAGCTCTAATGATGTCAAGCTCTAAAAATTAGGTATCCCCATTCTGTGACTCATTTACATGCCTGAACAGGATGAAATCCAATTATCATAGGGTTTCTACAACCAGCTAGTGACCCTATCATGTATCTTGGGGATAAACCATTTACTAAACTTTTAAATTAAATTTTTATCCTGTAGCTACTTTTATGGCTGTTTTCTTACTCAGACACATTTTTAAAGACCTCAAAGCTGATAAGAAGCTTTTCTTCACCTTTATTCTCCCCCCCCCATCTCTGATTACACTCTCATTTCCAAAATTTTACTTTCTTCCTTCTCAACGTTTGCCATTCTCTGTACAGAGCTCTCAGGGAGCCACAGTCCAGTTCAGTTTAGTTCAGATAGCAAACCTTTGCCATGAATAATGCCAAGGTTGTGTCAGAAGCAGCACTGCACTTCATGATCACTGATGTCAGTGACAAACCTGGCACCAGTGTAAGTGTCTAATTCCCCCTGGTCCAATCTAACCCCTTAGGCACAGAATCAGCATTATAAGAACCTTTTTTTCAACCTCCTAATGCTCCTGGTCTGAAGTTCCTGGAAGGCTTATGTACCAAGTTTCCCACCTGGGAAAGAGGGCAGTTGCTCTTCCCTCCTTACCTCAGCAGAAATGAAATATTCACCAAGCTGTGATGTTTACTACACCATAATTAATACCCATGTGCCTTCTCTTGTTAAGTGTTTCTTGCCCCTACTTGAGCTATTTATTTCATCTCCCCACTACAACTTGTGACAAAAAGATTCTGTAGTGTGAGCATTGTCTTATTGAACATGTCTAACTGCTTAGAGTAATCCATCTTGTTTGTCCAACTGTGACAACAGATGCTATAGCAAAAGACACACAAAAAGTTATGCTACCTTACAAGATGCTGTGACAATGACTTACTTAAAGTTGATGGGGTGGGGAGAGATGACCAAAGATTTTTAACACAGAAAACTTTCAATAAAGGCTAAATATTACATCTACATACATTTATTTCCATTATGAACACATAGTTCTGCCCTAAGACCAAGCAAAAAAATTTATTAAAGCAGAGGCTGGTAGCATACTTCTAATTTATACATGGTCTTTTCAGAATCAAGTGGTATCATGAATAGTGTAAGACTCCAGAATGCTGTAAAACCACCGAAAACAGAACTAAAACCAAAAGTACTGTCTTGTAATGTGACTTTTTCAAATATGGATTTCGTACCACAGTCTCTTTACAGTAATGAAAACACATAAGTATTATCAAGGAGCCAAATCTTCTGCATGAAATCAACCCTGGACAAAAATTAAACATGCATTGAGGTATACACTTCTATTTTGCATTTATATCTAAACATATTAAGGGAATTACTTGTTCATGAAAACATTCAAATGTGCAATAAGTAATGTATGAAAAACTGTAGAGCTGAGACTTTGAGAAATTTGGGGAATATGCCTTCTGCTGGCCTTCCAGAGGGCATGGCTGCTGTCTGGTTATCAACTGAACTATTATTGCACAATGGCATAAATAATTCATTACCTAAACCCAGAGATAACTGTACCTCTTGGTAAGTATTCAGATCCCTGAATCTTGATTTGAAAAGAGCCATGTTAAGAATGGAAGTTTGAAGCTTGAAATCAGTTCTAATAGAATAAGCTTAAGCTGGGAAGAACTACTAGCCTTTGCAGAAAAGGTACAGATCATAGGAACTCAAACTGAAAGAAAAGTGTGCTCCCCATGACTAGTTTAGTTAGCACCTTGGCAACCTTTTCTTTTGTATGAAGGACAGCACATCTACCAATCTATCTGACTCTCCCTCCCAAAAAAAGGCTATAAAAGGCTGACAGCTGTGTCTCAAATCAAGGCATTTACATAAGGGGTTTTTTTTGACCAGTTTTTTAGTTTAAACAAATGGATCTCTAGAGATGACAATAAAAAGAAAAGATTTGTTATTAACACAGAAGCAAAAGAATGAAGTTAGGAAACAGCTGGAGAATGCAGATCAACTGTGGTGGCATGCTGGCCATTGCTAATGACAGGATGAAAGCCTATCAGGCTGAGATGGAACAATCAGAAGCAAGCAAGCAACTTTTATACTTAGTATCCTTTTTAAAGGGAGAAAAAAACTTCAATATAAAAACATAATATACAGTTAATTAAGTTAGGACGTATTTTACCAACACATAATTAGTTAAGGAAATAAAAAGGTTCTACCTGTGTCTGAATTGCGATCTTCATTTCTGGATGGACTAATAGTAAAAGGAAGTTTACGTTTCATGGAAGACTTTTCTTTCATCTCCTTCCCCACATCACTCCTATCCACTTTTGGAGTTTTGCTGTAGGATGCAATCTTGTCCTTGCTCTAATATAAATAAAAAGTATACTAAGTAATTTTTGCATAAAGCAGCATAGCCTTATAATGTATACAGACTGCAAAGACTGATTTGTGAGAATGTATGTGCTTGTGTACATGTATTACGAAGTTTTTGAATACACAAAACAATCAATGACATTTCTTGCTTATTAAAATTACTAACTTCTGTTATTTCTGCTTTCAGATACATCACTGTAGAAATGCTGTTCACTATTAGAGCCTTAGTTAACAAGCAAAGGAACAACACATACCGAACAAGAATTTGCCAAGTCTTGATGACCATCCCAATTTCCTTCCCTAACCAGAACATAATGATCCCAGTAAAAGCACATTAAAAGCCCACACAATTCAGACAAAAACCTCTCTAACAATCTGCCCTTGCCTCCACTCCCACCCTGTAATCCATCCATACAGAACTCCCTTTCTACTTCAACAACAATAATACTGTAGTGTTTCATTTGAGAAGATCTATGAGAAAACTTTTTAAACTCATATCAAATTTAGAAAAAACAGGTACAAGTTATTTGAATTTTTGAGCTGTGTAAGTCTGGGGATTTTGGATTATAAACAGTATTTCAAATAAACAGAGAAAAACCTGAATAGCCCCAACAATAACTTATACTTGGTTACTTTGCTATACAGGAGGAAGGAAAGTAAAAGATACCAGGTTAGTGAAAAGACTGCTTGAGAGAACCCTCTGCAAAACCCAACATCTCAGCCTATCAATCAAGATGCAGTGAAAAAACATCATGTTCTCTGTTCATTACATGCTGCAGAAACATTATTCAGCTATGTCAGCTCTCACAACTTCACAGCTTTGTATCACTTCTAACAGATACCAGCTGAAATCACTAACAGGTTCATTTCCTAAAGGCAGAAGAGGAGCATACACTGCCTTGCCAATAACTGACAACCAAAAGGTTGGTCCTTAGTTCTTCTGAAGCAACTAGTTATGAGATCTGTTCTGACTGGAGGAAAACTAGAAATAACTCCAAGTAAAGGTACTGTTGTCAAATGCACCTTTCCTTTTCCTTTTAAAAAACAAACGCAAGAAGATGTCATCTACCAGTGTGAGTTTAAACTGTTGACAAAAAGTTAGGTAGAAGTGATTCGAAAAAGGACCTGCAAACAAACTCTACAACCTTCAGAAGATAAATGTCTGTACCAGGGAAACAACAAAGAATGCATTAGTCTGTGTCAACAGAATTCTTGAGGTATAAAGGTTGCTGACCCCAGAGAAAACCTCTCTTCTTCACTCCAAGTTTGGAAACCCAAACCACCAAAACCCCAAAACAAAACGTAGAATAAAACCCACACAACGAAACCAAAGCCAACCCTCCTTCAAAACCCCCAAAGAAACAACACCCCCCTCATTTTTTTACATGCCAGAACAAGAAAATCCAAAAACTTAAACCCCCTTAAGATGCCCCCAAGCCCTTGGGAGATGCAGTGTCTGTGGTATTACTTATGAAAGAAGCTAATCCATCTATCCCAAGTCATAATTTGCAAATACATCTATAAGTTGACAAGAGCAGATCCAAATTCCATTAAACCTTTTCAGATCTCTTTTACTACACACACACATTTCCCACTTGAGCCCAATCTCACCAAGAGCTTTCTCATCCGTTGGCCCAAACAATCCCATTATTTCTCATATGTATGTAAATTTCCCACAGTATGATCAAGTGGCATTAAAATTTTATTGCTTTCTCTAAAATGTTATCTTATGTTAGGTACTATGCAATACAAAGGATGAATTAAAAATAATTTTAAATTCCTAATCAGGAAACATTGGTTTCAACTTGCCTACACAAAAGAATCAACTTTTTGTAATTGGTAATCCTTAAAGAGAATATCTTTTTTTTGGGCACTCATCAGTAAAATTGTTAGGTGCTCACAAAGAGACAAGCTGCTTAAGTAATTTGTCAGCTTTACATTTAAGAATAAATTGCTTATACGTATTATGTTAATTATGTTAAATATTATGACTGATGCACTAGTTTTTGAATAATCATGGAAAATTAATTTTGTGATGATCTAATTAGGAGGAGAGACAGTTCAAAACGCATACTTTCAGATAAATAAAGATACATTGCAAATGAAAAAGAAGGCTATACATAAAACACACAGAAACTGAAAACAATGAGAGTATTTTGTTCCTTAGCTATTCAGCCACCACCACTGGTGGACTTTCCCTTCCAAAAGATGCAATGAACAGGGTGTTTGAGAAGCCTGTACAAGGTTGATGCTATTTAGAATTTTCAGTGACAATGCTGAAATAGAGACAGAATTATATATGCAGACATCATCACAACAGAGAGAGGGGGAGAAGCAAAGAGCACTGACAAGGGGAATGTAAAATGACTGATGTGAAGAGCAGTCAGTACAAAACACAATGGGAAAAGCCAGGATAAAACCAAGGTTCTACAAATCGATAAAAATTATTAACTGTACAATCACAAAAAAAAAAAATCACAAAATACCATGTTAGAAGCTAGAAAAGTCTCAAAGGCATAGTGGATTCAACTTCAAGTAAAGGAAGGCAAGAGGAAGTAGCAAGCCCTGCTGCTTAGAACAGGCATTCCATTTTAAAAACTGTTCCAATTGCTCCTGGTGACTGCAGCAGCATGGACATCTTTTTCAGGGTCTAAAGCAAGGTTCAAGATTCAGCATCAACAGGTATGTGTATCAGTTTATTGTGATCCATGGAAGCACCCTAAAATGAAGTTGCCATTTTTTATAAAATAATCTGTAAGTCCTGTGGACTTTCTAAAGAAGTTAATTAACCTAAAGAGAAAACTGCTAATCAGATAAAAGACTGAAGACATGTTGGTGTTCAGAAAACTAAACTACTGCTGCAAAGTGAAAAGCATTACATACTTTCCATGTCCACTACAGTTAGAGGACATTTAATGAATTTAGACTGCAACAGGAGACAAGCAAAGCTTATTTATCCTCTACTAAGTATCTAACTCTGTGCCAGTCAGCATAATTAAGTATCAGAATAAACTGCCCAAGGAAACAGGAATTTCCATCAGGCAAGCCTTTAAAGAAAAGGTCTGGCAAACATCTGTCAAGAACTGAGTGCAGCTTATTCTACTCTGGGGCAAATGGATGAGCTGGATCTGCACATCTCAACATTTAATGCATGCCTCACTGGAGGATGTAGTAACAAGGAAGAATTTTCTCTGTCAACAAAACCATACTAGTGTGCTATGATGAGGAACACATTTTTAATCTGTTCAACAGGAACTGTCTCAGAAGGCTAACAAACAGCAGTCTGGACAATTTCTTGATATCCCATTCCAGCTCTATTGTCTGGTACTGCTACAATCAATGACAAGACACAAAAGGAGACAACAGAGAGCCATATAATCTAGCAGATGTACTAAGCCCTGGGAGAACAAGCATTCTTTTTCTGCCTATCAAAGATAATTACATACTGAAGCGTGTTCTGCATGGTATTACATGGTTTTGGGCACTGTTGTTGGAGTCTTCCAAGGAGAGAATTAATTCTTATGAACTCCAAATGCCTTTCTCCTTTGGATGACAGATCCATCCTTTACTTCCTGAGTTTGGCCATATAAAGTATAAATTCAGATAAATTAAAATTTCATTATGTTCATATGTTTATAAACTATCTTATGCAAACATTAAACGGTCTAGCTGCTGTACACACTTGTACTGGTTTTTTATGCTCCCCAGATGAGCAACTGAAATAAAAATACATGTACCCTACAGCATGTATGATATAAACTCAGCTTATTAACAGGAATGCTATTTCTAATGATTTTTTTTAAGTTCTCAGAAGACCTGAACACATGGCTGATTCACATAGCTATTAACTGATTGTTAGGGCTGCATAATAAGCATTAATTTCTGGACAAATATGAAAGACTATGTTTAATAATAACAGTAACCTCACTACATTCCTCCATCAACAGCTAAGAGTGCACAACTAGAATGAACTAAACGGTGTAACAACTATGAAAGGGAAATGAAATCCTGCAAGTGTTTTTTCTTTTATCTTAATATGTTAACCATTGGAATAGTCTTATGCCATTCAGGCCATTACAGTTTGTGAGAAGAATTAGGTTTTTTTTTATGGAGTGGTATCTTTTAGCATTACTGTTCACTTTTAAGATGCTGTTTAAATGAACATTATTTCACACTAAGCCTTAGTACTTCCTTACACAAATTACATTAGGAAAGGAAACTGTAACGTTTTTTGTATTAAGTTCTAATGCTTTAAGAACTATTATTTTGAAATTCATGGTTGCAAATATTTATGTATTGAGAAAAATCCTTATTTGCTTTAGAGAAATTTCCACTACTTTCTAAAGATATTTCATTAAAATGACCACTGTTGATTTGCTCAATCTTTACTTCAGTTCTATGTCTGTGGATGCAGTACAGATCTGCGTTCATGATTTTGTGTTGTTCAAACTCACACTTTACTCTTAGCCTATTGCCTGTCCAATTTTAAATCATTTTCTTGGCTGAATCTAACTTAGGATGTTTTGGCAATTATTTTGTTTGTATCTTCTAATACTCTCTAAAGAGTGCAGATTAGTCAAGGGCCAGCTGAACTTCTGACAATTTTCCATGTGTTAGAGAACAGGTATGTGACAGTTTAAGTGACCATTTAACATAACCATGTATCCAGTTCTTTGCAAAATATGACAACTGTATTTATTATGCTAAAAACCTGAATACAGGCCTATTAACTGAAACACTTATACTCTCCATTAATAATAATTCTCAATTTTTATTTAGGATCTTGTATTTTCAGTACTACATATAATTTTATATCATGTAATTCCAAACCAAACCCTACATTATTCTACTCTCAAGCTGTACACTGTATAAAACACTGCAAGCAGTTTATCAGCTTACTTTTTGGTATCAACTCCATTGGTCCATCACTGGGATTCCATATTCATAGCCTTTGTCAAACTTCCATTCCCTCCTCTTACCCTGAACTACTGAATGACACTTCAATTAACTTGACCATATCCCAAACAAGGACCAAGAATAATAAAAAAAATTTTAAAAAAGAAAGACAACCCAACATTATTTAATCCCTTTACTGGTAAGCCAATTTCCTTTCCCCATTTTAGTGTGTTATCTTCTTCTTCTCATCACAGTGAGCAGAATTACCTTTGCCTCACTTTACTGGGACCAATAAAACAAACTGGGAAGAGACTAGAAAGTTTAAAGGTTTCTATGAATGTTCTTGGAAGATAAAAAGTTACAAGTAGATGATGAATCTTCTAATTTCCTATTTTTTAACCTCTTCCTCCCTTATATCCCTTCATTAAATGGTCTTGCAGAGAATACAGATTTCAACAAAAGAGTGAGTATGACCACACACACACAAAATCCTTTTCTAGAGAAGACAGTTCTAAAGATCATTGGGAGACAAACAGATTCTCTCCTTGGGGCAATATACATGTAACTCATCATTCCCAATGCAGAACATTATTCCAGCTTCTGTTAGTCATTAGTACTACAGATAAACCCGTGGTCTATTGTACAAGTGCACTAAGCAGACAATTTGGAGAACTGGGGGATTTGCAATTTGGCTCCAGAAGTTTGAAAATTATGGGATACTTCACATTTATAAACAACAAACCAGCCTTCAGCATTACTGGACTTCCCATGTTCCTTTATTCTCTGACACTCAAAAATAGATTGCACAATTTTGAAATGGGACTCTCTTGTGCAGGAGTTACTCCCAAGCTTTCTGCAGCATTTGGCTTTTCAATCCTCCCTAACAGAGGAACAAGTCCCTGTGCAATAAAGGAATATAAGAAACTGGAGTTTGTTCAGTGGTCTGTACTCTGTCACAGGCCTTCACAAATGTTTTGTGTGTTTGTTACAGAGAATAATACACTGCAAAATGATATAAAATATGGAACATTGACATTGTTCTTGTGAGTATATAAAGACTTTATATTAGCTAAGATATAGAGACTATACCGTAACTTACATCAAATAAAACCAAAGCATCCAGTTTCCTTTTGAATGAACTTGAAAGTTACAATAAAAAGCATAAATTCTGTCCCCCAGTTTAACCTAATGTAAAAATGTGTAATTTTTTTCAGCACTCAAGATATCAGAACAGATTCATATTTATTTCTTCCCATTACAGCAACAAAAATCATGACATGTGCTTCATTTCACTGAAAGTAAATGGACATGAATATATGATTTTTACCTTTCTTGCAGTTGTTTTTTCCACCATGGTGCTATTGTTGTCAGAATTTTCAACTTGAACTGTTTTTGCAGACCCAAATTTGGGCATTTTATAGCTGTTTAGCTAGCTGTATCTTGTATCAGTGGGTTCATCCTGTGTCTGAAAAACAAACAAACAACATTACATAAATATACACACTGCAGTGTCATTTCAGGACAAATGTTACTGCAGATGGTAGCAGAGCTGAACAGTACCCCAAAAAACATGACTAATAATGACACCTGGCTCCAAGCATCCTCCTCATATGCAGCTCAACCCTTGGGGCAAAACCCCAAAAGGTCTAACGTGGCTATTGCTGGGGATGGTGTCATCAAAAAAGCACCAATTCAGCTGCTGAACTGCCTCATCCCTCTGACTTACCTTTCTGGAAGACTTAATGTTTTTGGTTATTTTAATAGGTTCACAGCTTTACTATCTCACTCCATCATGTTAAATACACTAAGACCAAGAAGATGCACAAGATTTCTATCAACACTGGGAAGAGAAATTAAGTTTTCCAGCCTAGGAAATTGAAATATTGTCTATTCAAAGTAGTATGAAAAGAAGGTCAGGTCTTGGTGATAATACTATTCTTTCTGTTGGCTCAAGAGATGCCTGTTAGAAGAAAAATCCTCTAGAGTTTAGACTTGGAACTAGAAGCCTTAATTTCCACTGTCTATCAAATTAATTACATAAACCAACACTATCTATCTATCTGTCTGTCTAAAGCTCCAAGAGCTCTATAGCTTTTCATCTCCAGGGTACACCAAACAAAAGTCATCACAGATTCACATCATGGAAGAGGCCTGACTTGGCTCTTTCACAGAAGGAAGAGCCACCCCTTTTGTGAGAATGCCTGAGAGGAAAGGCCACATGAAAGGTAAAACTGCATTTGACATCACTTTAAAGCTGGTGACGTTCTAAGGGTCTTTCTGAGCTGATGTCTTTTGTTACAAGTATTTATGTGATTACAGTAACTATATGCCTCAGCAAGTCCTTTTAGGTGCAACATTCCTACTGTTGTCCTATCATGAAGATTTTTGGGATCACCACATAGAGAATTTGTTGCTGCTATAGGACCAGGGCCACTATTTTGGTTTGACACAGTTAACTAACAACAAGACTGGTTCAAATGACTTTGAGAAAGCCATTTTGCACACTACACCTGACACACAAAACGTTGATATTCAAATAAATTTCTACATCCCACCCATCCATCCCCCCCAAGACCTAAACTATGGAAAATCTGAACATTTGTCTAAGATTAATATTGTTGAATACAACAATGTAACAGCCTACTTTCTTAATCTTCCAGAACAAGAGGGGAAGAAAAGTTCAAAATGCTCAATCCTCAAGTCAGAGATTTAGGAAATGCTGCAATAAGGTCTGCTCTTTTCCTCCCTTTCTCCCATAGCTGAGGAGTTTTGTTTTGTTGTTGTTGTTGTTGTTTTGTTGGGTTTTTTTTAACTCTAACCACAAGCTTATGAAAAACAGGAAGAACTTAATTAGAAATGATCTCACATTCAATAACCCAAATCTTGTCTCCACTATGAGAGATACAAGATACAATATGGTGAAATTTCTACTGTTCTACTCTTACCCAAGGCAAAAAAAACATCAGTGTATTCCCTTCATTTGTGTAGTATCAATAGGATTTATGCAGCCTTAGCGACACAGAGAGTAATTGTTCAATTTTAATGAACATCAAAGCACATGGTTATCTGCCCTTTCCTTTTTATTGGCTTTTTATAACAGCTGCAGGAAGAAAAATGGTTATTGGATCAATGGAGAGAAACTCTAGAATGAGTTTCCTGTAATTCACAAGAACTTTCATTAATCCTAAAAAGAGCAACAAGTTACTATCTTCACAGAATACTACTGTGCTGATTAACAGTGTATTACAAACAGTGTATTACCATAGTAGCAAAGACCTGTTTCCATGGGTTTAAAAAGCTACACAAGTCATAAATCTGTTTATGCTCATTTAGCCTCTCAAATTCCCCACGTTTCATTTGTAACAATTCCCATTGCATATCTCATGATTACTACTACTTAAAAAAAAGATCAACACGTGAAAGTTTTCCTTATTATTTCAAAGTATTTCTCATTGCATGGGTTGCTATTTCCTTTCCTGCTATTTGACTCCCTGAAACTACCTCCATGCCTGCTCTTCTTTTCTTCCTTTCCTGGTTTCATATGCCATTCCCTGGTACATGACATCAAGAAGTCAAACTTCATAAGCTCAGTAAAATTTATTAGCTTAGGCTTGGCTCCCTTGACCTTATTTGCCTCACCAGCAGGGGCTAAACCACAAAAACTGAACAAAAGTTCCCCTTCACAAAAGGCCTGGCCCTCCCTGCATGTCTTACCTAGATGGCAACAGGCTATTTTTTAAAACTGTAGAACAAAAAACCCCCAACATCAAGCTGCAGGTACTGTACGGGGGCAAGAGGATTATGAAAACGCTTTTGAAATAAATTTAAATTCAAGGTATTTTAAAATAATAGCTCAAATAATACACGAATACAAAGAAACAAAACCACAAAGCACAGGATGTTTCTGTTTTCTTCACCAAATGATCAACAGGCAGAAGGAGATGCACAGGAAGCTCCACCTGAACATGAGGAAGAAATTCTCCACTGAGCAGGTGACTGAGCACTGAACACATTGTCCAGAGAGGTTGCAGAGTCTCCCTGATCAAAATTAAATGTGAATTCATTAACTTCTTGACCCAAGACAAGTATGTTTTGGAAAAAACTTTGAACTTTGGAAGTTCACTAAAACTTGAGTGTCACATACTGGATTATTAAAGCAGAACCACCAAACCAATACTAACAAACAAAAGCAGTATTTCCATTAAGTGTTTTATGTACCAGATTGCTGTTACACAATCACTGTGTGAAATTTGAAACAGACATAAATGCTTCAAGTATTTGAGGAAAAAATACTTTTCAAAAGGGTAGATTTTTAAAATCATTAAGGTATCACTATGGTCCAGAAATTTGGCAAACTATTCAACCTGTGATTACATAGCATATATAACAATAAAATTCTCTCCTGAAGTGATTTTACTGACATTTTAACTTTTATTTCCTTTTGTCTGGAGTTCAGTGCCATTTAAACTCAAGTTCTAAACACAAACATTTGAATTCACAGTGAAAACGTAGAACATTAACAGGGCCTTCCAGGGAAACCTAGCCCTGCATGCTCTGAGTTTCCCTCAGGGCCATTTCATAATGCAATTACTGGATTATTAGGCAGTCTTGATGGCACATTTCAGATCACCAGAACCCTAAATTAAAAGTTAAACTCTTTACATTCAAATTATGCTCTTCTGTCACAACAAGCCGTGCCATAACTTTTCATCTGACACACAGGCACAGCTGTGCTTTTTCTCTAACAAACTGATTTCAAGCTTTTCAATAAAACAGAATCTGCTTCCTATTAAAGAAACGTCTCTGCATGTAACAAAATCAGATATTCTTATTTTCTGTTTGGACATCTTTCCTGCCCATTCATTACCAGTCATCAGTCATGCTACTAGAAATACTGTTAAACTCATCTCCCAATCAGTCATTTTTCAACTAAAGGAACTAAAAAATTCTGTTTTCTCCTTAAAGTAACAAAAGTAAGCATTTAGACAGATCCACAGGCAGTGACAAACAGCTAGGATTATTTCATATAAAAAACCTTGGTCAAAAACCCAAGGGGGCACAAGACTGAACTTCCACGAGAATATCAGTAGTAGATGAGTTAATTTCCAAGACACTGCATCTATCCTCATGCTTTAGAAAAGCATTTGCATTTAAAAAGCAGGGGATGCAGAGTAAGGCAATCTTCTTAAATACTTCTGTTATCCTGTATTTCCCACATCCGAATTCCTCTGCAGAGAAAAAAAAAAAAAAAAAGAAAAGAAAGATATCCCTCTCTTCCACTAGGGATTTTCTCTAGACTGGGAAACAGTGAAGCAACTGTACCAAATTTCTGCTATAAAGTTGACAGCGCTCCAGAATGTTTTGATAAAATTAAATTACTGAAAATGACAACCAAGGCTTCCTAATCTACATTAGGAAGAAGTAAAGAATTATCAAAAGCAGATATGTGGAACAGCTGGTAACAAAAATCCAGAATTTACACTAGTCACATTTAGCAGATTTGCTCTGGACTACCTCTAGTGCAGTTCCACGTACTAAATGCACATTAAAGGTTGGAGCATATTCAGCACATTCCTAAACACATCTCTCAGCTTAAAACAGGAGGAATCAAGCTCTGAAAACACTACACAGAGCAAACTAAACCACAGCGAGATGAGAGGATTGTCACAGATTTAAACTAAGACTGACCCGATTTTTCCCTCAACAATCTCCTCCTTCCCACCCTAAGAATTTGTCTCTTCCAGGTTTATTTTGAAGTGACTGGTATGATCTAAATCTCAAAGCTATTAAGAGTTCATGGAAAGGGGGATGAATATGAGAGAGAGATGTCTAAGAACAGCTGAACTGAGGGAAAGGCAGGCAAAAGCCAACATTACATATTCTGTTCAGAGAAAGCCAGCTGGCCGAGCCGTATGTACACAGTGGCTAATGAAGAAGTATGTAGGTAGCTCACGCCCAGCCATACCAAATGTTATCTGCATTCTGGTGGGAGTGTGTCAGAGACAGAGAAGGTTAACACACTGGGAGAAAGGGAATCGGTATAGCACAAAGGACCAAAAAGCTACTGAAAACTGCTATTTTTAAATACTGTAAGAAGCAGAGTTTCAGCAAAAAGATGTTCATTTAACTAAGTTTAACGCTCTATGTTCTTTTTTCTTCTCATCAGGAAAGTGCAAATGACTTCAGTATTTTATTTCACAACAAAAGCATCCTTCAGCAAACAGTTTAGAGAAGTGATTGCTTTCCAAAAGAGAGGTTAACTCATTCCAGCACTATTAAACGTGTGATGGGAGATGTCACAGCATTGGCAATTATTTTCTCCTTACGGAACTCAGTGCTTCTACACAGTTACTCAGTCAGAGCCGACTGCTACACAATGAAACAGCTCCTGGTAAATGAACATGTTATCAGATCAGCATCTACCTTTTCATCTACAGTGTCCAGTAAGAAAAAAGGGCTTGAGACAGAACTAGAGAGTATTTAGGATATTTGGGTTAGAGGGTGGGGATGTGCTAAGAGGCACAAGACCAACAATTTGGGACTGTGGGGAAAGAGACCATTCAGGTCACAACACCAAGTAGGAGGGCGGTGACGTCCAGCAATACAGGGCTGGGCCTTCCTGGTTTGGGAATTTAAACACCATGTGTGTACAAAAGGAATATCTGTCTGTGTCTTAATCTGACATTTCCCAAACACAAGTATGTCTAAAGGCTCAGATTAGCCAAATGACAGAATGTGACTGTGACGAGGAAGCAGCAGAGAGACTGGAGAGGACAGGCTAAGAAGGGATTGTGTTTCAGAGGAAAGCACAGGGGTCTCCACGATCAACACACAAATATTCATCCCCAGAATACAAACCACAAGCCTTTACTCTTGCCATTCCTACGGCCTTGTAAAAAAACACAAGTGTTCCATACCATTTTTGTTTTAATGGAGTATGACAAGCTTACTACTGTGGTCAGTTTTCCATTACCTCCGTGGACAGACATACTTGTAGAAATGAAGTCTTAAACACTGCTGATGTCTCATGAAAATGTCAAAATGACAGTAAAGGATGGGACATTGCCCAGGGCATGCACTTAAAACTCTCATTAGTACATTATACAAAATACTGTTCTGAAAGGTCAAAATTTCAGAATTACTGCAGCCACAAAAATATTTGTACCAAGATCCTCACTGCAGAGAACTATATCAACACAGCTATTCTGTGATCATTAGAACAGTTTATTTGATTTTTAAAATGAAGACAACGAAAAGATTATTAAAGGCTTCATTTGAGCAAAAATAGTTTTAGTTTTTTTTTTGTGCAGAGTCCTATGTAAACAGCATTACATGAATGTCCCCCAAAAAAGACTTCTCTCAATCCTTTGGCAGCTGAGGGTGTGGCTGGAGTCCAGCACGCATGTTACTGCTAAGCAGGATTACAGAACATATTAACTCCCTGCGTGCTAAAGTCAAAGTTCAATAGGTATGAGATCTATATAATAAAAGATTTTTTCCAAAAGCTGATAATGCATTAGATATATGCAACTATAACAGACAAAATATACACCGCAGTACATCCCTACCAGCAAGCTGGCCTCCTGCTGCAGGCTAGAACCGTATTATCCTTCACAAGCTTAAAGGAAAACACATTTTGCATAACAAAAGATGAAAGAAAAGGTTATTTGGGTACACTGCTATTTGAGACTGTATTTATACCATCACCACTTTCTGTATGTAGTATACACTACAATACAAACAGAATGAGCAGAACAATTTACCAGGCACTTTTTGCCCTGCACTCCACGGTGTCTCATTGTACTCACAATTCAGTTCTCCAGCAGTAACCAGAATAAATTACTAACCACTACTGGCTTTAGGCAGCACAGCAATTTAGTATGTTGGAGAGAACACTGAATGATACAGGCAGTGGCTTTTACAGATGAAAGGTGACAAGAACATTTTTATTTGGAAGATATTCACAAGGTCTTTTCACACGATTACGACGGTTCAGGGTATGCACATTCCAGAGTCAGGGTTATGATGAAAGAACTGAGCTCCAACAGTCTCAGACCAATGGTGCCTCAGGCAACAGTCTGCTGCTGTATTAAGTGCAAATGCAGTACCCAGCATGGACATGAGTCACAAATTTGGCAGATCTTACAGCATTTGACTATAAAAATATGACACTCTTGGTTCAGAAGTGAGGAATTCTTTTTTATGACAATTTTTCTTTAGGATTTGCACAATACTTGAGACAACTTTGTGGCTAGAAGATGAAATGCTGAGATTAGTTCTATTCCTTTCCATGCTATACCTATTATGCAATCTCAGAAACAGTGCTTTACCTCTCCCCTGCAGCCACTCTCCCTACCAGATTTTAGAGGATACATTAAAAATCAAAGAAAACAAATATCAGTCTAAAACACACCTTCCAGAAAAACATGCCATGAGATAAACTGGATATGTGTATTTTGGAGACTCCTCAGATACTAGCTAATAGATGGAATAGACTCATTGTCCTACCAGAGAAGGTTCCTACATTTTAATTTGAAATGTTCAGATACTTGAGATCCAAACACGTAAGAAATGCACAAATCTTTCTGCAATAAGCAAAATGAACTGTTTATTTGAACTCCATTTCATAAAGCTGTCCTTTATAAAAAAACATGTAACAGTAAAATAGTCATAGGCAGTGACTACTCACAATCTTCAGAACAGCTTTTAATATACTCTGAAGTACCTACTCATCACATGCCAGAGTACACTGCACAGGGATAGGATGAAGTCCCTAAAAAACAGCCAATGCTCAGGCAGCAAGAAAGATTTTCCAATACTTCAGCTGGAACTCGCCACTGCTTCCTACCAAAATAAGGCATGTATCTCATAGTCTAGGAATTTCTACTAGGAAGGAAAAAAAAAAAGAGGACATACAACTCTTTCCTATGCAGAAAACAAACAAAACCTCTGCAAGGGGTTTGATGCACCTACTTACATAAGACCTTGGGCTCCTACCCAGAACCCCTTCATAAATCCTGTTTTAAGAGCCTGAGTTTACCTATGCTTGGTTTCAAGTGTCAAGTTACACAGATTTCACAACAACCTTCAACTGATTTCTGTGGTAATAGTAGTACCCAGACTTGTCTACTTCTTTGTAACAAATAGGCTTTTCCAAAGAGTGTGACTCAATCTGTAGTTTTCTGATTAAGTTTTAGTAAGGTTTTTCTCCTCTCCCTTTTTGTTTTCTTAACTGAACACATGATTATCAGAGAATACAAGAACTTCACTGTACATAGAATTCAAGAACAGTTGAGGTGAAGGGACTTTTAGAGATCAACCTAAGTCTCTCAGTTATCTAGTGACACATTTTCAGCTTTCGTCATAATCTACATAGACCAGGTTGAGTTTGCTACTTGAGCAGGAAAACACAGTAAAAGACACAATGGAACATACAAAATGTCCAATTTCTGACTAACTGCAGGCACCTATAAATCATACAGTGGCACTTTACAAGCAGCACACTGTGGAAGAAAAATTATGGCCCAAAATTTAACTTACAAAATCCTATCCACTGATTGAAAATACCACACCCCAATATGCCTTTGAGATGTGTTACATGGACTGACTTGGATTTTAAAGGTACTATTGGTTCATAAATTCCAGAGAGATCATGCTTCAGGAACAGCTGTATCTGAGCAAGAAATGGCTCCTCTTTCATGTCACAGCTCATCTTTAGAAATACACCTGCACATCTTCCCAAAGATTTTCTTGCAACAGCACTTCAATGTCAACCAAGCAGGGACTAAAACTCTCGCTGGATTACGTTGGACATCTCTTGCCTCACAAATTCCTAACTAAACCTCCAAAATCTACCTGTCAGAATGAAACCAACGTGCTGACGTCTGGTGAAGTTCTCAGGAATCACTGACCACAAACAGCTGCAGGAAGTGGCTTCACCTGCTTCTAGAGACTTCTACCTTCTTAAAGGGAAGAAAAAACTAGAACCTATCCTGGACAACTCCTAAGAAATTACTATCCATAAAACAAAACTGGGAATGCTCCTTCTCCCTTCACAAACATGAATTTATTTTCACAATATTGCTGGAAGATGAAAATACATTATTTCCTTCATTTTATAGATGGCAACTTAAGTTGACAGAAATAATGAAGTCAGGAGTTTGACCAATTTGCCATACCTGTAACATCAAAGACTTTATTTTGCAGGATATTTTGCATTAGATAGTACTTTATACTTGGTTACACCATAGCTACTATTGACTTTACTTTTGAACTTCTGCAAGCAGCTCCTGTTTCCTACCACTGCTAAATGAAAAAGGTAAAACAGTCTCAAAGCAGATATCCTCATGTGAGGAAAACACTTGACATGTGGTCATAAAAAGCCTGTATCTCACACAAATTCCAGAACAGACTGAGAATTGGTCATTTTCATGGTCAATGTTCAACTTCCTTCAACATGGGACCCTCTTTTCCTGCAACCTTCTCCTAAGTTAGAGAACTTACTCCAGCTTCTGCCACAGGACTCCTCTTGGAGCAGTAACCTGGACAAATGTAGTTAATCCTAGAAATCCATACAGTTCACCATTTAAAGTGGAGTACCAGCCAAAACCATCAACTCATCCAATTCTGCTGTGTGCAGCAGGGCAAAGGAGCAGTGCTGCTCCAACACAGGGCAGACAGCATTTCTGACACACCAGAAGGTGTGAAGGTTCCACACTGCAGAAC
Source organism: Climacteris rufus (assembly GCA_013398175.1). Taxonomy (NCBI): domain Eukaryota; kingdom Metazoa; phylum Chordata; class Aves; order Passeriformes; family Climacteridae; genus Climacteris; species Climacteris rufus. The sequence continues at coordinate 839,201 of VZRZ01000886.1, read as the reverse complement.
ACAGCCAGAAGTCATGCAAATGCACACAAGAAGCTCTTGTTTCACTTCTTTTGCAACACACTCCTCCCGTTTCCTTCCTTTACTTTCTCTGAAGTTTCCAGTCTTGAGTAGATTCTGAGATCCTCCCACTGCAAATGTCACTCCACACATCAAGACTCTAGGAGGGGGGAAATCAAAGCAGTTTGTTGCAATCACACTTCTAAACTCACATGGAAATAATTACTGTTTATGTAAAACGAACATTTTGTCAAAATACTCTTGCAGGTGCTATGTCAACCAATCAAATCTTGCTTGGCATGTAAGACCTAAAAAATATTAGCAGAACATGACAGAGGAAAAGAAAAAGGATCACAGATACCCACAAATGACCTTTAATGTTCTTTCATGTAGGTAACACGGAACAACTAAAGATGAGCTCTACTTCTACTCGAATATCTCACAGCAGTATACTAAGTATTGAACACCAAGTATCCAAAAAGGAGTAATTTTCAAAGGATGGGACACTCTCAAATAATCCCTGAGATAACCTGTGTAAACCTATCTGCATCAGGAGCCACCCAAAAGAATTCACCAAGAGACTGTCACTAAAACCCTTGTAAGGTGCTGAGAAAAGGTGGAAGGCAAAAAAAGGAGGGAGACTATGAATTATTTCCCCAGCTGATTCCTGTACAACTCCCTTCTAGGACACTGAACTCCTTCCTGACTTAAAAAAATAAAAAAAAGCTTTGAGAATTAATCTGTTTACATAATGTTCTTTAGGGTGAAAAACAACGCTGACAAACACAGCCTAAACTGACAGGATGGCACAACCCTGAAAAACAGTAAGTGGGGAAGATGGTGCTTTGCAACAGGGATCCCAAAAGAAGAGCTGATATAAACAGACACCTGAAATAGAAAAGCACTGAATGAGAAGGTACCTGAAGGAAGAAAAAAAGTAAGACCAAATACTGTGATTTCTCCTCTTTTCTTTTTGAACAGAAATAGTTTCACAAGTCTAAAATCCTAAATAATTAATTGGTCAGTGAAACAAACACAGGGCTCAGGAACTCTCTTTTCAATAAGTACTCTCTGATTTATACAGAAATAGTACAGATGTCTATATTCAGGATAAACTTTCAGAGCAGAAGTTCTACCAGCTTAAGACTACCAAATTATCCATTATTTCCAAAGTTTTTGAAGGGCTGTGGCTTGCTTAGTAGTGAAGCATGTGGACTGGATACATGTACTACAAATGAATTGCAAAACCAGTCTTAAGTAATTGGTAACTTTCACAACAGGCTTGGAAAAATGCTACTTTTTCTAGAAAAGCATAAAACAGTAGGACATTTGATATCACAATGGCATCCCAGAGTGCACAGGAATAGCAGAATCTTTATCAATAAGCCAGCATCACCTTCCAAAAAAGGCAGATCATTCTATAACCACTATGTATTTTGTCAAATAATTTCCTCTTAACCAAGAAAAGTGCTGCATTCAAAGCATGTACATTTTATGACAAAACTGATTTTAAATTGAGCAGCTTAAATTACCACAGCTGAAAGTTTGTGGAACTTGCGTAACATAAACCAGACGATATTTTCATTAAAGAATGGTTGGGAATTATTTAAAAGCAGCAAATCCTCTCTGATTCTCAGAGACTTGTGTTGCAGCTTCTTTTTATGCATATAGGTACACATTGCCTATGCCAAAATTGGGGGGGGATAAGATATAACAAATAAATGTTTAAGAACAGGGTTATCTACTGGCATCAACAAACAGAAATAAACAAACAAAACAAAAAACAAACAAACAAAAGCACTGACTCTCCTCAAAATGGTGACAAACCTGACCTTCTGGAAGTCAGACACCAAACCCTATTTCAGTGTGGCACATAGTGAGGGCATCACTCCTGCTGAAGCTCTTGTTCTATTTCCACAGCATTCCTTCATGTGGGCCAGCACAGAACTGAACTGGTGCCAGAATTCAAGATGAATCTGAAGAACCCTTGTCAGTATTGTATTATTCTCAAGTGCACTTCTCTATTCTCTTTAACCCTTTGTCCTCTCATGGAGGATACCAGCATTGCTGTTCTGCAAGGAAGCACTGGAAAGCAACAGAACGAGCCACTACAAATAGAATTGCTTGAATAAGTGTTTTTCTTCTTTAAGGAATTCTGAAATATCAAAAATATGAAGTTCCTTTTTACATGTTCTCAATATTCAAATAATACTTTCTAAATATATTCTCTTCCTACTAATTTATACTTCAGCTAGTTTTCATATTCCCCCTTCGGCAGCAGAAAACAAGATTGTTTCACTTTCAGTTTCTCACTCACGAGCTCACTCAGAGTCAAGCAGCAGAAGAGACATTTTGCCAGTAAGTTACAGCACAAGTAACAGACAAATCCATGTATGTCTTCTGTATTTCTTAAAAAAAAATAGTATTAGAAACTTCACTTTTAAGAGGCGAAATGAAGTGCAAAGAAGTCTTATTTATGCAACCAGCTAATCAGTCATCTAAACAAATTTTTAAAACGACTTAATTATTAAGAATCTGTATAGCAGAACTTAGTAGAATGCACCACAGCTTGACAAGACTACCACACACAGGCAGTACAAGAAGAATGCATCCTGTGACTACTAAAAATTAGTCAGGAAAAACACATTACCTACAACAGTTGGAAAAAAAAAAAAAGGCCTATCACACATTTGAAAGAGAAAAAAGTTTGACAGTTTTATAATTTATCAAGCCTTCAGCAAGGAATCCCAACAGACTAGATTAAATTAGAACATAATATTTTAATTAGAACATCATATTTTACTTGCACTGTTGGGCCAAATTGCAGGTTGAAGTGGTCACCACCATAAGCACTCTGCTCTAGCTGAGCCTGCAGTGAGCCCAGGGTGGACTTTCCAGAGGTGCCTTCTGACCTCAGCTGCTCTGGGATTCTGCCCCATGAATCACAAACACACATGTTCTGTTCCTCAGCAGCAGGATGGCTCCTGGCACTTCTCTCCTCCTGCTCATACCTTCAGCATATGAGAAGGTTTGTGTCTCCTACGTTCTCTAAAAACTTAAGCTACACAGTTAGGACAGCATTTATTCCAACAAATACTCACACAGGTGGCCAGGAGAACCTGTGTAGCTTGTGAGTATGAGTGTCAGACTCAAATCACATCATTAGGGCAGCTGTGTAGAATACAAACATCATATAGCTACTGAAGGACATACCTAGGTGTCAAAATAAACATTTACATGGGAAAACAACCTCCCCACTTAGAGTCGGACAGATAAGCTTGTGGTGTGCCTGAAGGGATCTCCCTTTATTGTGAATAGCCTCTCAAAATAAAGGAGATTCTTGATTCTACAAAGAGAAATTCTATTCTGGGGAAATAAAAGAATATGCTAACCCAAGAACTCTGGCTCTTAGGAGCCAAAGATACTTATTGCAAAATCCATTAGTGCTTCCTTTTAATCTACAAGTCTAAAAACTTGTATCTTCACAGGTGCTTCCTCTTGATTCTTTTTTAGGATGAGCTATGGGTTCAAAGGAAACACCTGCACAATTCAGCATAATATGATACTCTGTGAACTAAATGGAGAAGTACAGTTGTGAATGTCAGGTTTGATCTACTGGTTATTCCTTAAAGATGTAACTAAGTAGATATATTTCCATTAAGAAAGACTACTGCATATGCAGACTCTACCAAAATGAAACTTAAGAGTCTTTCTATCAATACTTGGACAAACTTAAGATATGCAAGCTTACTGCCAAACAATTTTCAACTCCTTCTACAGGAAACTCCTTTCCTTCTGGAAACCTTGTCCAGATGTCCAAGGCAAGAGATTTCATATCTACGCTATACATTATTACTAGAACCTCAGTAATTTCTATTTAAATCTTCATAAGCTAACAATAATTTGTCAATCTAAAACAAAGAAAAACCACAACTTATCAGCAGCACTGCCACAAAGAACATTACTTAAAAAACACAGGCAAAGGCCCTTCACAGGCTAAAAACAGATGAACTGCCAACACCTACTCAGAATCCTTCACCTTAAGCAGAATTCAGGACAGGTAAAGCAGGTAGCTGCAGTGCTACCACTCATGAGAAGAATCCAAAGCAGTAGATGCAGGAGAGAAAATAACCTTGGCTTACTCACAGGTTCCCAACTGGATAGCAGGGATTTTTGTCCTGGCTAAATTGTAAAGACGTGCAAAATATTCAAGAGTCTTTATTGCCGCCTCTTGGCCATCACCACAGCTCACAAAAATAACAACAAAATTATAATCATCTGTCAGCTCCTTTACAGAAATAATTTTTCTTCAGGAGAAAAGAGATAGTGAGGGAACAGATGGAGTGGAAACAGAACAAGCAGAATGCTGTTTTCAGGCAGGTCTAACTATTTAGAGCTGTAAAACTACAGTGAATACTCCAATTAACTTGCATTAAAGTTTTACTGTGTCATCTGGAGAATCACAGGGACTGGAAAGCAAAGAACCAGTTATTTTCGAGTCAAAGACAGGATTTTTCTATTTGTTTAAGAAAGGTAATACAGTTGTGAAGGCACCAGTTCCTTCCTGAAGCCAAAGGATGAAGAGATTAGCATTACCCACACAACAAAGAGAGTAACACTAAATGAAAGGCCCATTTTGCCTTTATCACTAAACTAGTAGTAAGTACCCAGATTAGTAGGTTGCTGAACAGCATAGAGCACCACAAAGTTGGTTTCCCTCAGTTAGTTCTTCGTTGCACACAACACTGAAGGAAACAAACAAGAGGAAGACATTTCCACAAACCAGCTCAGAAAGTTATCTCAACAGAGCTTGAAAGGTTTGAGTAGCCAAACACCTACTGAGCAGGATTAATAAAAAAGGCTTTGAAAGAGAAGGGAAGCCATAGGAAACGTCTGCAAATAAGCAAGCTCGTTTCTGCTGTCAACAAGCAATGGAACTTTTTAATATCTATCACAGTAGTCTTGGAAATGTGTAAAAGTTATCTGGTTTCTGTTGCACTGAACACATTCTGAAGCTCAGAGAGGGAGGAAAAAGTGCTTTCTACCTCTGATGCTTTCCAGCCTCATGAATGCAAGACACAAGGCAAGAAAAGAGTTGCTCCAATACTCTCCATCTCCAGCAAGCTACTCGTGAGTAGAAAGCAGCTGACAGGACCAGAGAAGAAAATACATGAAATTTTCCTCCTCAGCGTGCATTTTTAGCTTTTGCCTCTAATATAGCCCATACTTCTGTCTTTAATGTTGCTAATGGCTTTTCTTAACATAAACCAGTGTGAAATCAATCTCTGCACTACATTATCCATACCTGGAGTACTCTGAGTAGAAGCCATGAAACTGAAGAGCATTTATTCATTTGTTGCTTGCTAAAGATAAAAGCAGTTGCAGCAGACCTAAGGATGCTTCAACAGATTCAGGGAGATAACCCAAAATAAGCCAAGGCAAAGTCATACACTCAAGGGCTTAATGTCTCTACATGAATATTTAGGCTTTAAGCAAAGTGGCAAAAAAGGTCCTCAACACCCTCCATAAGCTTACAGAACTTCCAAGACATTTCTAGGTTCTGGAATAAAAATGAACTGACAAGGAAAAAAGCTAAAGATGTTAGCAGACCTCTGACTTCTGCTATTCTGTTAATAAAATCATTCAGTGTAATAACACAAAATGCAAGACTGAGTTTTTGCTAATATTTATTTCATACCATCTGTCACTAGAGTCTAAGTAGAGTCTAATGATGTAGTTAAAAAATATTTGATTCAGAGACTAAATGACCAATCAACATTTATAATACTCCATCTGCAATAGAACATGGAAAGGAAGAAATACCAAACACTCATGCCCAGCCCATCTCTTCATAAGATAAGACCCGAAAAATATCAAAAGTAGCTTGTTCTGAGTCTGTACATTAACAGTGTGGTAGCAGATTAATCATTACATATTTTGTGATCAATAGTTTTTTCCAATTTTAAAGAGAACCAACTGCACTAGTCTCCCAGGCAATTTCCTCAGCCAAATCAGTTCAATAAATAGAATTTGTTTTCCTGTCTGTATGCCCAATACTGAGGAAGAAGTTCTGAATACTGACAAAGTTGTTCTAGGTCAGTCAATTCTAGGTGCCCATATTTCCATTAAAAAGGATATCCAGGACTTTCCACCTATTTAAGTTAAAGCTGCAACAGCTTATGGAGCTTGCAGCAATTTAAACAGATACTTAAAGGTGCAAAGAAACTGTTTGAGACTATGATTGATGACCACTAACTTATAAACACAGGTAATCAACTTCCAGTGTTTGCTTTTAATCCTGAAGTAAGTGGTAACAGTACCTCCTGAAACTAATGCAAAGCAAACATAGAAGCTTCATACAAGCACTCATTTAGCCTGCTTATTAAAAGGTCTTTTCCTCTAAGAAGTCACCAATTGTGCAAGCCTGTTGGAAGAAACTGTACATGAACTGAAGTTTGTTGCATGGGCCTTATTTTCTTACACAACATCTGTCCTAAGCTTTAATGCCTGCTGCATTCTGAGTTCACAATGATTTTGAATAATCCTCTGGGTGGGGGAAGAACACACAAAGAGATGGCAAGGAAAAGGCAGAAATATTTATATTTGAAAGGCTGAGCTGTCATCTCTGTGAAAGAACCAAAGGCTCTCTGATCAACCGCCTGCACTCAGGGATTACTACACACAAGGCAGGAAATAGGAAAAGGGACTTGCACACCATGCACTGCAAAACTGACATCGCCACAAGAATGCCACCAGAGTCCTCCAGGTGCAAAGAAAAGCTTTGGTACTCCTTGACATTTTAGCTTGCAAGACACATACAGAAAAAAAGTATGAAGGGGGAAGACAGTCAACCAAGTATTAAAGAACACAGACAGTCAATGGGTTCACCATTACCTTCGTGAAGAAATATTCCACTGTACCTCAAACCTGCAATTTTATTTGAACAGACGGTTTCTCAAGCTTGCACAGAAACCTAATAAATTCACAGGGGGTGAGCTTAAGGTCCCCAGCTGATCAAGTCACAAGGTCAGCTGGGAGTCTGAATTTCCATTTTAAAGAATGAAGAAAAGTGAGAGACACCCAACACCTACACAACCCTCGAATGAGAAGCTGAAATACCATGACATCTCAGATAATTGTGAAGATCTGTTGCTCTGTGGACTTTTACCCACTGACCTGCAACAAAGGATTACAATGGAAGAAGGAAAGAAAGCACAGGCTGCTTGGCTCCCTGCAGCTGCACAGCACCTGTGAGTAGCTCACCACGTCCCCACCTTCAGTAACTCAGACTTGAGGACAACCAAGCTACCATCAACTTGTATATTGAGAAAACACACAAAACCTTGCTGTTTCAAAATCAGAGAGAAGGAAGTGCCCCCAGCCTCCAGATCATGACATGTCAATAAATGTGAATGATTTTAATAATAGCTAATGATTTCTTATAGACACGATGATCTCACCATTTGCTAGCATTCCAAGATTAGACCATTTTTTCCTGGAACATAAGCACATTTGGACTGTTCCACATCTGTCCGATAGCTTTTTGTTCCTGTCACGATCACAACTCACTCACTTTTCTCCTTTAAAGATTTGTTTTATCCTCTGAGTTACCTTGTAGTCCAGAGGAATAAAATCCCTTTTCCTCGGTGACACACGGCCCACAGAGAAAAGACAAGGAAAACAGTGACAGCATCCAGGCAATTTCTACAAGAGCTCTAGCTAGCAATAGTGATATTAAATAATAATACTGATACAAAGAAACTGTTCCCAGGGAGGTGGTGAAGCCAACATCCCTGGAGGTGTTTAAGGAAAGACAGGACATGGCACTCAGTGGCACGACGGTCATAGGTTGGACTCAACGATCTTAGAGCTCTTTTACAACCTAATTCATCCTATGGCTCTGTAAACTATTCATTTTATTTAGGAGTTTAAAGTAAAAAAAAAAAAAATCCTTTCATTTCACATCAGGTGCACGGTGCTTAGGAAAAAAAAATAACAACACATACACACACACACACAAAAAGACTGAATAATGTCAATCCAGAATCCGACAGGAACTAGAACGCAGAACTGTGCAACTGAGCCTGGCATTCCGGCATTCCTTGCCCTTCCTTTGTTGCCTGCTGTCACCTGTGCAGGGCGAGTTGCCGCGCTCCATCCACAGCGGCGGCCGCCCGGCGCTGCCAGGGAAGGCAGGGAAGGCAGGGAAGGCAGGGAAGGCAGGGAACGCGTTCCCCAGCCAGGCAGCCTCGGCGGGGCCGCCACCGGCGGAGCAACTCCCGA
>VZRZ01000886.1:802465-830274 GCA_013398175.1 Climacteris rufus | reverse complement strand
CCAACGACACCGCGCTCGGGGCGGGGGGCACCGCGCCGCTCCTCCCCATTCCCAGTGCCGTCCTCGTCCCGAAGGAGAGGGGCACGGACGCCCGCGGGGCAACGGGAAACAACGGGCTCACGGACGGACGGGAAAGAGGGCGGCGGGAGGGCGGGAGCAGGGCGCATGCGCTAAGGGGTTTGCCCGAGGGGGAAGGGCAGCCGCGCATCCTCTTGGGCCGCGGCCGCTGGAACCTTCTGGAAATGGCGGCGGCGGCTGTGGCTGGTCACGGGGCGAGGCGGCGGACGAGAGCTTTCCGGTCCCTGCCGCGGGACGGGAGCCGACCTAGAGCTTCCAGCGCGCCTCGCCTCGCCCCATCCTGCCGCGGCCGCCCCCTCCCCGGGGAGGGGTTTTTCCGGCGGCGGTGGCGCAGTGAGTTTTAACTAACGGGAGCAGCGCGCGTGCGCGGCAGGAGCCGTTCGCTGTGTCCCGTCCCGCCACCCGGCACGGAAGGGCCGCTGCTGAGAGCCCCGCAATGCCTGGGAGAAGCCCTCGGACGCAGGTGCGTGTGGCGCGGTGCCGGAGAGCCCGGGGTGCCCGTTCGCCTTCGGGAAAGGCTGTGGAGTGCTGAGCCGGCCGCTCCCGGGGGTCTGGGCAGTGCTGCGTCCCCCGAGTTCCTGAGGCGCAATTCCCGTCCGCCCTCCGTGAGGCACAATTCCCGTCCGCCCTCCCGGAGGGGGCAGGCAAGGAGCTGCAGGACAAGACAACTTCTGGGTTTTCAGACGAGCTTTTTGGCGGTGCCCAGCTTGCACAATTCAGCCAGACGACGTGTAAAGGCATCAGAAGGGGTTACGGAAGTTAACTGAGGATCTAGCCCGAGTCGCAGCCTTGGAAAGGGGTCATTCATCCGCACTCGTGAAAGGTTTTGCATCTGCTTGGAACAACAGTATTACGTGGTAGGATTTAAGCAACCTGTGTGGTGCTGTACTTGTGGGTTCTCGAGTAATGCTCTCCAGATTCCTTCTGGGAGGTGCTGAAGGCCCGCCAGATTTAGTGTTTTGACAAGGCGGTTAAACAAAGCCCTTTAGTGCACTCTTAATTGCCGTGCTTACTCTGCTACTGGATTACTTTCATCTGTTACCGTGTAGAAATTCCTTAGTGTTTACTATTCATCAGAAAAGTGCTTTTTTTTTTTTCAGATTTAAAAGCTTACTTTGATTGAGGCCACCTATAGTGTGGACTTGCCATATTTTCTGATCCCCACCCATCAGGTACCAGCATGGGTAGACAATGGCATCACAGACAAAATTCAGACAAAATTCTCTCATTTGCTTTCACAACTTTCCTGTACAAATGCTGCTACAGATCACTTGTGTTGGAAAGAACTACCTTTACTTTCATTGGGTTCTCTTATTTTACAGTATTGTCAGCTGGCCAGGAACAGGTCTGCCAGCATCAGTGACCGTGTAACAAAAGGAGTTGCCTTTGTATTCTTTTGTGCCAGGTTGATGGCAGAGGCCATCACTAGAACTGACGAGCTAAGGGAAGAGCAGATGAGAGGTGTAAGTGCGGCATGAGTGGTGTAAGAACAGATTCCCAAGATAAAATAATTTTTATTCTCATGGTACTGTACAGGGATTCACACTGAAGGCTACAGGTGTGACCGGCATTGTGATGCTGCATCCTGATCCTTGTGCACGAGTAATGTGCAGTTCCAGGGGTTTGCTGTGTTGGGAGGTGTTCACAACCAGCAGCTGAGAGAACGGGGGAGTCTCATGGGCAAGATCTGATAATAATAGCTATCAGTAACTGGAAAAAATACAGTTCCTTAAGCCCTTTATAGGAGCTGCTGGTTGGACTAATAAAAAGCATCACTCAGTTGACTACTAATTGCTGCCCCCATGCTAGTTCTCAAGGTAGGCTTTTTTTTTTTTTTTTGTCCCCAGTTTCTCTTACCTTTTTTTCCTCCCCTTTTAAAGAATTAATATAGTATGTGAGTTTTTAATTTTTTCCCTCATTCAAGAAGAGGGACAAAAAGGACCAGAGAAAACAGAATCAGTTCTGTTGATGCTGCAGTACGAGTTTCAGGAATGCGTTAACTGTTCCTGTAGTTGACCCAATTTTTGTTTAACTCACCACCCAGTACTCTGACAATCCAGGATATTAACTGGTAGATTGAAACTGCAGAATTACAAGTGTGTAATTATTTGACAGCTCAGTGCTACTGCCTAGAATTAGTAACCCTCTGCCATTGAGGGTAATGAAAATTATGTCCAGTTAATATTTGTCACTTAAAATGTCCTACTACCCGTAAAATATACTTTTTTTACTACTAGCACAAGCAAGCACAAGGCATCTGCAGCTTTTCAAGAACAGAAAAGAGAATTTGGATGCATAAATTGTTGCAATATTCTGGAACTCTTTCATAATGATCACCTTGTTAATTCTCATCACAGTCCTGCATAAGTTACCATTGTGTAAAGAATTTATTGTATATAGTAAAAAACTACATGTCACAAATGTTGCAGAATATGTATTTTTAGTTGAGATGTTTGAAATGTTCCAATTTCAATAATTGGAAATAATGCAAGATGTGAATTTTTTCTTTAATCATTTATCTGATACAATAATTGGTCAAGTATTTTTTGAGTAGAAACCAGAACCATAAAGCCTCATATAATTGATGAATGGATAAGAAGAGTAATGACTGTTTTCTTACTTCTCTTCAATTATTTCACAGTCCAGTAGCTGCCCCACAATACTCAATTTAAGGAGTGCTATATCACACTTGTGCCATGCAGTAAGGATAATGTAAATTATCCTTTTCTAGCCAAGGGATTGACAGACTACTGTTGCATCAAAATGACTAAATTTTGCTTCTCTATGGAACACCAGTCATCATCTCCAACAAATGGGAAATTGTTGAGATCCATATTCTCCTCATGAGACAGATGGAAGGAATTGGGGAGAAAAGTGGGACAAGGCCATAAATTCTGTCTGGCTTTACAAATAGGTGGAGTCTGACATTCTAAAACTTTGTTTTTGTGTACTTGAAAGTTTCAAGCTTGGCAGGTCCCAAACTCCTTCAAGAGGATGATGCAATCCCGTGGGATTTCATTGTTCCATACAAACCCCTGAACGACTGTAGCACGTGAGAGTTGCAGAATGCACACAAAATCACAAAATCCTCACTTGTGTTCAACATACACTTCCAAAACAGCTGCCTGCTTTCACAGCAGGTTGGAATAAGGTCAGAATACAGCTTTGATGTTATAACTGAACAAGCAGCTTAGAGTGAGATACTGAAATGAGTCTGTCTTTGCATCAAAATGTAACAGGCTCTGTTTGGTGTCTCTAGAGAAGTGCCACACGGTGCCACATTCCTGCTACAAGGCCTGTGGAGTGACCTTTCAGAAGAGCATTCAGGAACTTCAAATGACAGATAAGATTTCAATCTGTGTACTATTTTCTCCTATGGACTACATTCTATGCTACTTCTACACAAGTTATTTTTTTCATGCTTCACTCGTGAGTTGTATGTATTTATTAAATTTACTTTGCCATTTATATGCAATTCAATTATTTAATTTTAAAAATTCAGTAATATGGAAGAGATAGCAAATTTTTATAAATTTAGCAATATGGAAAAGACAACAAGTTTTTCACACAAATGATTTACAGATCTGTTTTGTTCTCAGAACTACCAACAGTAATACTGCTTTTTTAACAATATGTGAAGGAACTTCACAGACCCTATTGAAATAAAGGAGATGTATGAACAGACTACATGAGATAGCCATTATACAGGGCATCTGGAAAACCAAAATTTAACTCAGAAGAGGGAGAATAGTTTGGGGAAGTACTGTTAATCAGACTACCAAAACAAACTAAATACAATATAGACTAAAATGATAAATAATACATTAAGCTCTATCTATCTCATCAACTGTAGTAAGGATGGCAGATTTTAGAAGAGGCAGACACAATGTGGTTTCAGGTGACTGGTGTGTCCAAATTTTTCAGTTTGCACAGAAATGTCTGTCTGTGTGTATATATAGCTAAAGCATTTGCCCAATCTTATAATAAGTACAGGTATTAAGTGTCAATATGCAGTCATCTTTTAAAAAAAAAAATCTTCAACTTTCTTTCAATATAAAAAAAGTCATCAATTTCATACAGATTAATTCTTAAAAGTAGCTGGTACACAGCAATAAGGTCAAAGAAGGATCTGTGAAAAAGAGATCCAGTGTCATAAGTTATTATCCTGAGGCACATGTTGAACTGTTCTGGTATATTCTGTCTTACCCCAACTGGATACCTTGTCTCTGCTGAATAAACTTGTAGAGGAAGCTGTTTTTTGTTGCTATTCATTCTTTTTGTACAGTACTACTGCTATTTGGGGCTTCACATTTTTCCTGATCACTGAATGATACTAAAAAGAATTAAGCTTAAGAAAAACCACTTCCTACTAAACCTACAAGATATTTTACACAAAACAGCTCAGATAAACTTTCCTGTTTGTGTATGTTTGTTTATAAATTGCAAATAAAAGTAATATGATGCATTTTGTCAGGTAATTTCCTTTCAGTTGGTTCCTTGTGCATTTGCCAAATTTGTAATTTAGTGAGTTTTGTTCCTTCTTCAAAGAATTTCAGAAAAAGCTGAAAGAATTTTCAATGACAGATCAAAAGATGCAACTTTTCATGTCTCTTTGAAAGTAGTGGACTCTTTTCAGTGAGTCACTTTACACAATCTCCAGAACCACTTTTCTTATAATCTGGAATTATGATTAAATTTTGCTGTGGTTAAAACCATAGTAAGTTAAATAGTCTAACTGCTGTTAGGTTTTTTTTCTAAATCCAAACATTAAAATGTACATAATTTTACTGAGATTGAAGATACTTTATTATTTTCAGAGAGTTCATCTTATATTACAAAAATCCTTAGAGGTCATCACGAACTCCAAAACCTGGTCCTTTGGGTGGTTCAGTCAGAGAAGTAAGGCCACCAGCTGGCTCACAAGAAAAACGTCCACTCCTGAAAAATGAAAGCAGTTTTATTCATTGCTGCTATTGATAAAACCTCACATGCTGTTTAATCGTGGCATAGAAGACAGTCACAAATCTGAATTAAGGCTGAAGCCACTATTTTCTTTCATACTTCCTATTCAAGCTTCAAAAAAAGTGTGATGTTACTTTTAAATTGAAACTATTCCAAATTCAAGCAGTGACAAATAATTTTATAACTGAAATGCAAGGTAGGACCATTAGTTTTCTTTGATACTCATTTATAGGTTGGCCAGGCAGCATCAAATTTTATCACCTAGTTTTGTTACAGATGCTTCCCTGTGTTTTTTTTGAAACTGTAACTGTTTTAAGATTATTATTCTTGTACTCAAAACATCTTTATAGAAACAATAGGAATAGGTAACACCCAAGTCAAATTAATTTCCCCTCTGACACAAAAGTAGGTGGGCTAAGAAAGAACAGTGGGAAATAACAGATAAGAAAAGTTCAGCAATAATAACCCTTTCACAAACTTAAAATCTTTGCTTTTTTTCAGAAATCGGAAAAAAACAACACAACCAACCAACTAATCAACCAACAGGCATTTGTCAGTTTAAATGATCTGGACAAAAATTCCAACAGGTGACATCATTCACCTGTTAAGTACTAAGACAAAGCAGAACTCATGCTTTCACATGTCATGCTCCTCTTGTCAGTCATCAAGAACATGCAAATTCTCAGTTCTTTCCAGTTTGTTTGGGCTTTGAATGCATGCACTTCTTGTCAGGAAATTAATTAATGCTTTTTACCTGTAGGCTGTGAATTCAAATCAGTGGAACAGTAATTTAGTTTCTCAGAAGGATCAGCCTTCATGTAGGTGATCAATATTATAAACATAATATATAAATATAGCATATTATATAATACAGCTTATTATAAATATAGCATACCTTGGCCCTGGTTTGGGAACTTTGCCAGCCTTTAGCTCGTCAATTATGTCTTCAATATCTTTGGGTGTCAAATCTTCCTGTAAAAAAAAATAATTGACAAACCAAAAGTCATCAGTTATGCTAATTGCAACACTTCAAATTTATCAGATCAGTGACTCTTCAGTGTGACCCTAGCACAGCTAATTTTGATCTTACCCATTAACACACATCCTGGCTTAAAGAATGAAGAAAATGAAAAAGCCTATTGTCATTTTAATGCTGAGATTTTTCTTTCATGTGTAGTTCCAGAAATGATGTTAAAACAATGTTGGTGCAGGCCATGTACAAGGGTTTGTGTTTTCAGCTTCCTGGATCTCTGCCTGCCCACTGTGCAGGTGCCACAACACGCACAGCGGAATGGTGTCGGCTGCAACTCAGAAATTTTGGGTAGAGTTCAAGGCAACACTTCTTCAACTAGTCCATGCTGTAAAGTGCTTTCAAAAGCTTATCAAATACCTAGTTAAAAACTCCAGATTGATGGGCAGGCCACTATGACAAAAATCTTGTATAATCAAAACAGCAACTGAAATGAAAAATGCTGACAGACCTGATACAGATGAAGTGTTCTAGGAAGAGGCCAGGAAACTCAAAGATGCTGTAGGTAATAGGTTGTCCCTGCCAACAGGAACTGGAAAACTGACCAAAACTCCAGAATTTGGAACAACTGAAAATACAGGTAACCCAGCAAAGCAGCTTAATCTTTTAAAAGGGAATGTAGTACTTACGTAGTAATTGTCATTTATTTGTACCATTGGTGCATTTACACAAGCACCTAAACATTCCACTTCTATCAGCGTGAAGAGCTTATCAGGTGTTGTTTCCCCAACTTTTATACCTAAACCAATAAATTAATTAGGCTCAGAAATTATTCTTGAACAAGATTAATAAAGCATGAATCTAAGTACTCCATAGACATTGCATTACTTGTATTTTGGCCTTAAAAGCATTTGCAAAGTTAAACCCTCAAATGAGTCCAAAATGCTGCCATTAAAGAAAAGATTCTCATAACCTAAGAAGTAAATTTTCAGATATTTTTGAGACTTTGTTTATAGTTACAAGTCATTGAAAAATAACCATGAAATGACAATTCTAAGAAATGCAGCAGGTCTACTTGGGAGCATTTTAAGTAATCAATACAATAAAATGGAGAAATAGGGAAACAGCTTTTAATGTGCTGATAGGAAATGCATGAATATATAGTGTAGAGTATTAAATTCCCAAACTCATAAACAACTTCCAGGTTTATACACCAAGGATGATTTACTGAACAGCACTGTACACATAATTGGCTTCCATGGCACGTTATTGTTGTGCTGCTAGAGATACAGACCTTCCCCACAGGCAAATCAGTCCAAATAACATCTCAGAGTTTGATATCTACAAAGTACTCCATGGAAGGAAGAATGTTCAAAAGCAGTTTTCCTCCAGTTATTAGAAGGAAGGGGTGGGAAAATAATAAAAGTTGTAAGTAAGGCCTGTCTCAGGAAAACCTACAGAATCATCCTTACTGTTTTAATTTCTCAAACTGAGAGTTTCAGCTGAAATTAAGCTGTCTTTCCAGTAACAAGACATTTCATCTAAATACACCTTTTTCAGACAACAGAGTATATGACATGGAAGATAAGAAGCAGTTGTTCTGCAGCTCTTCTCAGTGGTTCTTAGAAAATGTTAACACAGCTTTTCATAGAAGGGGAAGAGTTGTTAGTGGCTGATCTTACCCCCTCTTCTCCCCATAACCAGGCAAAAAGGAGGAAAAAACCCCCAACCCACACACAAAATGCATGAGTACTCCTTACATCCCGTATGACAGGGCATTCTCAATTGACTTTTTCCATGAAGAATTCACAAATTATGTTAACATCACGTTTACCCTCCAGAGGGACCTGAACAGGCTAGAGGTGGGCCCATGTGAACCTTACAAAGTGGAACAAGGCCAATTTTTTCTTTTACCATACGAAGAATTTTACTTCAGTATCATTAAAGAAAGATGAAAAAATAAAGCAAGCATATTACAAATTTGTGACATACCAAGTTTCTTCTTAATGGCTTCTAAAATGCTGTCAGAGTCTCGCAGCATGCAGGGCGTGGTGGTGCAGACCTGGATGTGGTACTTCCCAACAGGTTTGCGGTTGTACATGGTGTAGAAAGTTGCTACTTCATACACTCTCATGGGAGGCATCTCTAAAACCTCAGCAACCTGTGACAAGGGAAAAAAAGGCTTTATTGAATTCTCACAGGGCAGCAGTAAAGGCATTTGGCAAACCATCTGGGTGAAATCTGTTTGCAGATGAGTAAGAGGCTGGGGGTGGGCATCAAAGCACAAAAAGTATTCCAAGCACCAAGGCCAGACAGCTGAGTTACTCTGAGTGGCATCACCCTGCCTGAGCACAAACTCCACTAAGCAAAGAGCTGGAGTCAGCTCCCCTCCAGCATCTCTTGCCAGACACAAGTGGATGTGAGGAGTCAGCTGGGTTTTGCCTTTCGTTGTCAGCTCCAATTCACACTGCACTTGTGCTGTAGGAATGAACAAATCTGCCCACACTCATCCATAAAAGCCTTTTAGTGAGGGAATACTTCCAAGCTGGTGCTGTGCTCACCTAACTCATAGAGAGCAGGTCTCCCTCAGGTTCTGTGACACACCATGGCTACATCTGCAGATTCCTGTCACAGCCAGTAAGTAGAGAGTGAAGCATGATCTCCACAGAGCCAGTTCTGGTGCAAGGATCCCTGACCTCATTAACCTGGAACCCAGGCAAACTGCTCAAGTTGAGAACTGGCTCTGGTTTCAATAGTTCTAACTGTTTTATGTTCCAGTTTCTATAGATAATGAATCATGGAAATCCAGTTTCTATAGATAATGAATCAATAATGAATCATGGAAAATATCTGTTCACTTGAAAGCCGTAAGATCATTTCAAACACAGTATCAACCTGAAACTTAAATAAACAAAAATAAATTGACAGCAGTAATGGAGATTTGAGGCTTTATGTTATGCTGTAGAAACTCTGTAGCAGCTGTAAGTTGCCCTTCTTTAAATGCTCATTTAATTCCTTCAGTAATTTCTGTAATGCTCATAATCCTCACCCTAACTGAATGTAAAACTTTACTCTTAAAAACTGAAGACATGCCAGACTGTAACACAAAATGCAAGAAATTTATTCATGTGAATATAAACCAGATTTTTTTTCATTTCTGGATATTTGGTTACTGTCATGCAGCCTCTCCCTTTGGAGCAGTGTAGTTGTTTGCTTGCTTCTTTTGAAAGAATTTTAATAAATAATGGCACTTGCTGTGAGGTGTCACCCACCACTCCTGCCAGGTACCACACTAACACTGCTCTGCAGAGGCTTTACAGGCCTAGGGATGAAGTGCAGTGAACAAAATCTTCCAAGTTTCCATTCCAACTCGAGGAACATTCCAGGAAAAGAGTCTATCTGAATAGGGCTCATCTAATTTTTGGGGTATTGCTAGTCTGTAGTTTTTAGCAATGGGTTTGTACTATGTGAACAACAGAGCCCTGAGTTTTCTGCATTAGTTTTCCCTTTATTTTTTAAAAATGTAGCCTCCTAGGGAATTCTCACAATTCTGTGCCACATGTAAATTCCCACATTAGTACGCTTCAACTAAGGAATGTTAATATTCCAGTAAAACAGTTAAAGAAAACAATAAAATCATGCTTGAAAGATCATGAAGCACTGAATACCTTGTTCATAGCTGATATGGGCAGCCACCCATGCTGTCTCTGGGCCAAATCCAGCACTGCCATGACAGCTGCAGACTTGTGTCCCTCTGGGTAGTTGTTTATGATCGCTTCTATTCGCTTTTTAAGGGGAAAGAAGGAAAACAAATCAGCACTGATCTAAAGACAAAGTCTGTCTACTTAACTTTTTTTTTGTCTGCATACCTTTAGGTTTTCAGGTGTGAACTCAAATGGAGTATCTGGATTGTTTTCAGGACTATCTCTATGCTTCAGGAAAAGAAAAAGAAAAATGTGTAAAAATAGGTTGTTAGGAAATTATTCAGTATTTACTGTTGTAAAATACCTTCTCATTAGACAGTTACAGTTGAGTTGCTTGAAGAAAAATGATATATTCCAGATAAAATTTTCATAGTACTAAAATGATTAAAAATATTTGGCAAAGTTTAAAAATATATAGATAATTATTTCATCACTTTTAAAAATCATTACCTATTCCTGTTACTTCCTCTTAAAAAACGATTTATTGTGAAACACATGAAATTATATACTGAGAAAACACATGCTGTTGTTATGAAAATACACATTTTTTAACACTGTTAATACAGTTTGACAATGATGTTCAAACTTATAATAGAGTAAGAATACTCTGGTTAATACCTTAATAAACAAGGGACTAAATCAACATTTTTCCTTTACCAAGAAACATTAATTTTAAAAACTTCAGAATTCATCAAGAAGCTTGCTATAGAATTAAAACACTTGCACAAACAAACATTATTAATCAATTCTAACATATTATTTTGATCTGTAATGGATTTCAACATTTTCATTTTATATACAATTCTGAGTCAAAATGGAAGAAGCAGAATTTTGAAATAATATTTCCAAAACAAGGTATTATGTCAAGCTATTTTTAAGGTGGTCTTCTAGGGAAACATCAAATTGAAATTACTTCCTCTATTTTCAGAAAATACAGATTTTTAAGTCTTGAAGAAAGTGACATAAAAAAAAATCTTACTTCTGCTGAAAATCCTTTTCCACCGGAAAACCTTCCTGCACAAAATTTTTAGTTGTCTCTAAGCAGCTTTAAATACTTAAGTTTAAATCCAAACTTTATAAAATTTTCAGTGTATTTATAAAATATTTCAGTGTAAAATTTTTGCTTATCCCATCTATATCCCAAAGCAGACAGTGCTGCTGCCAGCATCCCTCTGAAAGCACGTGCCCTCACCACACTTTCAAGTCCAATAGAAAACTACAGCCCATCAATACTTGTCCACCTTCCTCTAATAACAGCAATTACAGAAAGATGACTGATTTCCTTTCAACACACGAATATTTTAAGTATTAATTGCTTGCTTGTTGTGTGGTTTACAACATAACATTAAACAGCTTTTAGGAACACAATTGGCATTATTTCAGACTGACCCTTCCAGATCAAGGACTGGATGACAGATGTAGTGTTGGTGAGGGTTTTCTACCAATTTTAATGGAAGCTCTCAAAAAGAGGCTGATGGAGGAAAAACTGATTGGAAATACTGTACAACTTTTATTATTTTTTCCCTTACAGGCCTTTCCATGTCTTAGCTGCACAGATCAATTCCATGATTCATGATAAGTATTTCCAAAACTTAGCTTTTGCTTTTCAAATCTGCATGCCCTTTTTATTTCAGACTGCTATCACTTTGCCTTCCATAGCTATTTGATAATTAGCAATTTTACTTCATCTCAATTTCTTTTGCCAATAAGTATATTTGATTTATTAAAATCTCCCCCTTTGTCTAGAGCAGCTGTTCTTTTCAGTGTGTCATCTCTAAGCTGATATCCTTAAATGCCCTATATGTGAAGAGGAATAATAAAGACTTTATATTGGAAGCTACAGATGCAGCTGTAGCAAGGTTTTATGATATACTGTAAAGGCTGTAGCAGAGGTGAGCACTAAATAAGATCATGCCACCTCTGTTTTCCATTTTCCTGAAAGGGCTTCATCCAATTCTGTGCCATAGTTTTCATCAGGAGCTTACACAGTTCTAGGCCTCCTGAGTAGTTCAGGATTTATCACATGTTCCTTAGCCTTACACTTGTCTCACAATGCACCATTTGTCTGAGCCTTGCATGCACTGATTTGCTCCTAAATGACACAGGTGCATTTTCACCTTTTTTTAGAATAGCAACATGAGAACTAAGGACACAGTATTGGAGAGAATACCACATTAAAGTGGCTGAAGTTGGAAGGGACCTCTGGAAGTCGTCTGGGTCAAATGCCCCACTCAAGGTCGCCCAGGACTGTGCCCAGATGGCTTCTTCTAAATATACCCAGTAATGGAGACTGCAAAACCTCTTTTGGGCAACCTGTGCCAGTGCTTTGTCACCCTCACAGTGAAAAAGTGTTTCTTGATATTCTCTGAGGCCACTGCCTCTGGTCCTGTCACTGGGCACCACTGAAATGAGCCTGGCTTCATTCTCTTTGCATCCTCCCTTCAGGTGCTCATAGAATCCCTCCCTGAGCCTTCTCTTCTCCAACAGTCCCAGGTCTCTCATTCTTTTTTCATATAAAAGAGATGCTCATGAAAAGAAACAGATATATTAAGGCTCCCTCCATATACAAACTAAGTACAAAAAATTATGTGCTTACCAACTACAGCAATCCGTTGAAAAGAAAGGTCAAACACTATCCACGCATTTCTTCAAGTCTCCCTAATTTCCCAAAGTCTTACACCAAGTTTTCATTCTGTTCATACCTTGACTGTATTACAGCATACAGCCTGTTTAAGTGGGAACATCTGCACTGAAAAGATCACCCAAGCCACAGATGCCAGTACACTCCCCTGCAAGGCACTAAGGCTGCTGAACGCTCACCTCACATTATTATTACTTCACATTTATTATTATTATTCTCTTTTTTTCCTCCAGTGATCGAATAATCTGTCTTCCTTGACACAGAAAATCATTAAAGAGCACTGAAGAATTACAACAGACTAATTAGAATAATTTAGTTTCCATATATACTGCAAAAAAGCTGGCTTGAAACTCGACCTAGACCCTGTGGTAAACACCAGTCCATAGCACTGTAAGCCAAAATGAGAGAACTGTGTGGTCTGCAGGGCAGAAGATATTTAGAGCAACAACTTAAGAATCCCAATCAAATCAGCACTGAAAAAAAAATGTATTACTTCTCCTCTAAAGGGAACATACCCTACATAATACTCCAACAGAACTTTAGATATAAACCTTTCTTACACTAAGAATGGTGGAACCATTGTGATGGCACCTCATTGAGTTTAATGGTTGAGAGAAGGGCTCTTATTCGGTGTTTCAAAATACAGAGGCATTTCAGTAGAAGTTCTCTTATTTCTGTGTGTTTCTGCTAACAGGTAACATGTTTGCAAAGGGCTGCATAGGCATGGAAATCAGAAATGCCTTTTAATACTATGTTTTATGAAAACTAGGTCCCTTGCTAGCCTGTCCTCTGCTGTTCCAAAACAAATACACTGTGTGCATTTCCCCTCCTCACACAGAGATTTTATGTAGGAAAAGTGCAAGAAGAAGCCTTGTAAAACAAACCCAAGACGTTTCTGTGTAAACTGATATACAAAGAGGACCACCACAACAGGTTAGGGTTACTCCCATTTAAGTCCACAAAGCAGTTTTTAAACAAATTTTAACACTTCATCTGCTTGTAATATAAAAAAAAAATAAGATTAATTTTAAATTATTTTTTCCTCTAGAGAAATCCAAGGGGGAGTCCCACTTTGTGATTGTATATAAACACCTGGTGTTGATGAAAATAAGGCCTTCAGCTCAAACCAGCAGGACAAGTTTCCCCTGAAATCTGCCATTTTAAGTAACATCTGAAATTTAGTTTGGGCAAGCAGTTACATGTGCACCTACAATGACATCCAGCTGTCTTCTTCCCATTACCTTTTACTTCACAGAAGAACAAATGTTACCCTATTGAAAAGCAACAAGCAAAACCAACCCACTCCCCCCCCCAAAAAAACCAATCCCCCACAAAACTGAGTTCCTGTGCTCCTGCAGCAAAAATTCTGCTGCACAATAATAGCCAACAATGGTGCTATTAAATAAATATCAGAAAAACACTCAACTTTTCTACTTCCCTTTCTGTTTTCAGGCTCCTCCCTGCAGCAAATAATTTAAATAATTATATAAATATTGAAAAATGCCTGGAGAATTTACCAAGCTTTGTATGTCAGGCATCAACAGCCACGAGGGTGCCAAGGACACCTTTTGCCTGTCTTCACCAACCTCCAACTACACTTGAAGTTTCCTAAATTGCCAGACTACACCCTTTCCTCTATTCCTTGAATACCAGCTCTCACTCTGTAAATCACCAATTCCTACTCAGATTTCTGGAAAAGTACACGAAGCATATACTGTTATCCCATTAATTTCATTTTATGATTAAAGCTGTAGAGACAGCTGCAGAAAGGCAAGGACAACAACAAAAACCTGTCCAAAAATCCTGAGCACCTGTGTTCAACTGTGGTCAACCCTCTACTAAAGGGCTGATTTTTACCAAGTGTTGGGAAAATGCCAAATTATTCAGCTGTTAAACTGCAGTCTAGCTGAAGCTCTGAACGGAGCAGAATGGAACAAAATACACCACTCTGGAGATGCTTCAGGTTCTCTTCAGAGGCAGACAGACAACACAGCTGCTTTATACACTTAAATTTGAGGGCCTTTTATTTTTTGCAATCACTACTGCTGTTTATGTCTCTCATGATGGTGCCTAATGGCCTCAATTATGAGTCATTGTGAAACGTTATCACATATAATGTGAACAAAAACTGTGCTTTTCAACTCCTGTAAACACAGCAAGGACCTGAGTCTACGGGTAATTCTGCAGCAAATTTCAGAAATCAAGAAACTGCACCTGCAGAAGGTTTAATGAGCTTCAATTACAAACTCAACTAACTCCAATAAATAAAGGAAACAAGAACTGGTTTATAATGAACTAAAGTTTAAGCAAAGTCTCATCTGCCATCAAATACAAACTACTAGGAGTTTTCACTACATAAGGCAAGAAACACGAGGCCAAAAACTAAAATAAAACCTTTTGATGCTCCATTATAATTCTAGTAAAAGGTTTTACTCATAAAAAAAAGCTTCTTTGTAAATGCCAGTGGGTTTCTACAGCAAAGTTCTGCCCATCAGAAGCTTTTAGGCAGATTTGAAATAGCAGAAGCCAAACTCTTCTTACACTTAGAGTAAGGCAGGTTACTTACCACAAATAAGGCTCCAGTGGCATTGTGCTCTGCTGTTCTATGCAAGTATCGGATCTGTCTCACCTACAGACAAAATACAGTGTTAGTAATTCACCTGCTGCTACTGGCTCCTGTCAGAACCAGTCTGATTTCTATTCTGTCAACCATTAATTCTACTGCATCACTAATAATTTAAATGAATTCAGGAAGAGACTACTAAGGGCTGGCTCCCTTGTGCTATTAGGAGAGCAAATCTCATGACTGCCACCTTAGAAATGAAAGGATTTAACTGTGCCACTGCTTAGTTAAGTGCCTTGAAAACAAATTCTCATCCAAGATTTAATGCAGAATTTTCCAATCTGTTACTTTATATCCAATATGCTTTAAAGTTTGCAGAAACCAGCATTACTCCTGAGGTTCTTCTCCAGTAAGCATTTACATGCTTCTTCAGCTTTTATCAAAACAAACACTGAGAACTGGCTTAAGAGGACAAATGTAAACACAAACCTGAAATATGAACAGAACACACACCCATATGGAAGTTCTGTTCAGCTATTCTCTGTATCTCTGATATGCCAGAACACATCAAGGTATCTAGAGTCTGGCCGGTATTACTACGATAATTTGATAGTATTATCTAATAAGTAATCATTCTCTAACATATTTAATTTTATATGAAATTACTTTTATTTTTTATACCGCATTCTAGAGCAATTCTGAGGGGTTTTTTTTTATAGCACAATCGTAGAATCACGGAATAGTTTGGCTTCGAAGGCACCTCAAAGATCACCTAGTTCCAACCCACCTCCAAGGGCGGGGCCAGGCTGCTCGGAGTCCCACCCAACCTGGCCTTGAACACTTGCAGGGATGGCACAGTTCGTATGACAAGGAAAGAAATGCAGCCATCCTGTGACACGACACTGCGGTGCAACTGCTGCTGAACGGAGCTGTTTTTGCAGAAGAGCTGCGACTGTCGGGCCGCGCTCCCGGTGCTTGCATTGCACCCCGTCCCGGACCCTCCTTCCCTGCGCCCCGCCTCGGCCTCCCCGCTGTCCCGCGGCCTCCCCGGCTTGGCGGCCGGCGGGGCAGGGATCCCTTACCGAGCGTGCGGCCGCGGCGCGCAGGGCAGCGCACAGGAACATGGCCATGGCGATGGCGGCGATCGCCGCTCCTGCTCCTTTTCCTGCTCCTTTTCTTTTCCTGCTCCCGCTCGCTCTCCTTGAGGCCCGGCGCCCTCAGCGCAGCGCCAAGGAGAGCCGCGCCGCGCATGCGCCGGGCCGCGCCGCAGCGCGCCTGCCCGCTCCGTCCCCTCAGAGCGCTCGGGTGCCCTCAGGGAAAGCGCGTTCGGGGGTTGCGTGAGGGTGTGCTGGGGAATTTTTTGCCTGTGGTGACACGCAGCGGCGTGGAAAACACAGATTCCTTCGGAAACAAGGGCATGTAGCAAAGCAAAATTTTTTTTACCCAAAAATTACGGCCACTAGTGAGGCTGTTTTCAGCTCTGCGTTTTCCGGCGTCCTGCCCAGCTGTTAGTTGGGGTGTTTAATGTTTGAACTGCTTGCCCTCCTTCGGGAAAAAGAAACATACATTGTCCTTTCGGCCTCTGACGAACATCCTCGTACAAGACCGTAATCCCAGTTAATACAGTACAAATGCTGGGACTGGTCATACAACGGTTTGGTTTGGAAGGGAATTTAAATATCATCTGGTTCCAAGCGACACCTCCCACCAGAGCAGGTTCCTTGGAGCCCCATTGAGCCTGGCCTGGAATACTTCAGGGAAGAGGCATCCAGGGCTCCTCTGGCCTGGCTGTAACAGGCTCTTCCTTAATTACAGCGGGTTGTTAGGAACATGGCCCACAGATCCATCCCTGTGCAGACCCTCTGGCAATCAGGTTTTGGGATAAGGAGTACATACGGACCTTTTTCACTGCAAAATAGGTTCACATTTTTTAATAACAGCTCAGAAGGAGGTCTTTTATTCCTATGAGTACTCAGCATTGCCAGTTGGTAAAGCATCACCTCGTGTTCCAACAAGTCTTAGCGTATCTTCCTTCTCTCTGGGGAGGAATCTCCCCTGCACTCCCCACCCTCTCATCTACCCTGACTCTCATTAGGGCTGCCTTATTAATTTCTTGAATGTCACTGTAAGAATCTATCCATGAACATTTTATTTTTACAAAAACTTTGAAGATTTGCTAGCTGTCACTGTGAGTAACAAGTGCTTTTAGTAAATACATGTTAGAATAAAGATCCAGCTTTCCTTACAGTGTTTTCCTTCACCCAAAAAATTAACTTATTTTTTCATCTGCCTAGTTATGTTGAAAGAACCATTTTTATTTTGTATAGACAGCCCAGAAGTCAGGATTAACTACACTATAGCAAGCTGAATTTTGTTAAAAATATTTCATTATTATATTATGAATTTCTACTGATAAAATTATCTATCAGGGCACTTGCTGGGACAAAAGGCCAGGTTAGACAGAACCAGAGTGGCCATGCCTGTATCAGTGCTCCTGGATGCCTCCTGTAAAGAAACCTGTGTGTAAGGTGAGACCAGAGCCAAGGTACATCTCAACAGACAGCTCAAGAGAACAGCCAGAACACAAAGCAGTGCACATATTAGAACATTTTAGGATACTTATTACTCTTCCAAATAATTGCATGTGTATATACAGGTATATATATGTATGCACATGTGTATGTTTGACAGCTGTTGCTGTAATTAATGTTTTAACAGAATAGTTTTCATTTGCACAGATCAGGCAGGATGTGGTGCTACTTCTGTGGTTAGATTACTGCCCTTTGCATTTGGGTTCACTGTTGTCAGTGCTTGTCTTCCTGCTCCTTATTCTTCAATTTTTTTCAATGCCCAGAGATGCTATCAGCATTTGTAATTTAAGTACCACTACCAGTATTTTATATTTTCATTGGTTTGTTTTTACTAACTGTTTGCTTGCTCATGAACCTCATTTCTCTAGTTGTATGCTTCCTTGAGATAAATTCTTAAAACACGTAAAAGACTGCATAAAACAGAGCAAGTATAATGGTGCAGCAATGTTCAAGTACGGATTACAAAATTAGCACAAATTCTGTTGCTAAGCTAAATTTTTATATCCTGATGTGGATCTGCCCCAGGCATATAGTCTAAGAATAGCAGAGGCCATGTGTGATTTAATTCAGGGACTGTTCCTCTGCAGATAAATTAATAAACATTCATTTTTATACTATAAAATGTATAATCACAGTAACTTATTAGTTACATGTTAGCCCAGTATGTGTTTTTTTCAGTTGCACTTCATAAATGCGTTACTAGACAAGGAAAAAATTTTGGAATAATTTTGCAGTTTAAAATCAGTCTATTTATTAGATGACAATAATGAGGAACCAGTGTGGCCCTGGATGAGAGTCCAGTATCTGCAGTGATCTGCAGGGTGCCCATTGCTCTTTTGTGTTCTGCCTGCTCCATGCACTGAAGTGCCAAGGTCCTGCACCACAAAGCGTGTGCATCCAGCTGCTCAAAACACCAGTGATGCCTAAAAGGGCTTTTACACACTCCAGTGATTTCAGACAACTCCTTTTCCAGCGTGACCCATCAACAATGGAAGCTTTGTAAAAGAGAAAAAGACTCCCTGTGTTTACTCTTTGGACAAGGGACTGAAAATGCATATTCAAAAAATGATATTCTTGTGCCTACCTCTCCAGTGGGGCAGGTGTGCAAGGACAGGGGACAAACAGCCAGATCAGCTATTTCTGAAACCTTGCACCGTGTCCCCAGGAGCCACATGAGCTCTAATTCCATGGGCTAGCAAGGGGGAGGTAGAAAGTGCTGCACAATTATTCTTACAATCAAATAATTATTTCCTGTGTCACTGGATTACTTTATTAGCATGCATTATGCCAAATTATTGCATTCAGGCTTTTGATTTAAGTAGAAATAATACTAAGGATATTTAATGAATGTTAACATTACTCTCCATTTTGAAATACAAAAATAAACAAATTAGCTTTCATTAATCTTTAAGCCATTATTCATGTACACATGTACAGGCATTCACTGTATATTCTCTGACATTCAAAAGGAGCAGTTTCAGCCATAGCAAAACAAGTAATATTAACCAATCATACTTGAAAACATGACATTTTAATTATTTTATAATCATAGAATGGTTTGGTTTAGAAGTGACCTTAAAGATCCTCTAGTTCCAACCCCCCTGTAATGAGCAGGGACACTTTTCACTAGGCCAGATTGCCCAAAGCCCCATCCAACCTGGCCTGGAATGCATCCTTTACAAATACAAATGTACATGTATTTGTACATGTACAAATACATGAAGTAATATTCCATCAAGTAATATAAATAGTAAGTAATTTGCAGTGTGGGGACTGTGAAGCCATTTGAAGATATTCTTTTGCAAGCAAGTCATCTGGAGAGAACCTAAAAACTATCAAATGGTATCATGGGGTTTTTATCCCATTAAAACACCTTCAATCAGCTCTGCTGTCAACTATGTAAAAGAGAAAAATAAAAGGCTATTAAGGTCTCTGATCTTTCTTAAGATTTTTTTTTTAATTTTATACATTAGTATGTTCGTATTTAACCAGGGATTTATTTTATGGAAGTGGGACTGGAGACAAACACAAGAGATCATATTAAATTATTGAAACCTAAAAACTTTGGAAAACAAAACATTCTCAGTTGCAATCCTCACTTTGCAACGCTGCCAGGAGTGTTTCAGGTGAAAAAGTGTTGCTGTCCTTGTGATACATTAGATTTAGTTAATCACAAAATTATATGTACTAAGAGAAAAAATAGTGTAAAGTATGATCAGAGACCCATTTCTGTAAGCAGAGACAAAGCAGACAATGGAGTGCCTGCTTATTTAACACACTCACCTGAGAACTGTAAATATTAAAATGGATATTTATTAGCATCACAGAAGGAACTCCTTCAGCAAAAGATGACTGTATGGGTAGTGTAGAGGTTGTACATGGAACCACTTCTGCAGATCATTTTTCTTCAGAGAACTAACTGCAAGAGGACAGACTGGAAAAAAATGAGAAGGCACATGGAACATAGGAAAAAACCAATCTACAATTACTTTGTTTTACTGTTTGCCCAAAGGTGATGTACACTTTCCTAAGTCCCTTGATTGTATTTGTACTTTCTACAAATGCAGTTGTTTCAATGTGCTGTAGCAGTTTAGATTCCATTTTTATGTGGAGGTACATTTCCTATTATGTAGGAAAGTGTAAATGCACTTTAAAAAGAATCCTGTTTTAAGCTGTCCTTTATTTCTACTACTCACATTATTTAGAAATATGTAACGATAACTTAAATGTGCCTGTACAGATAGATATTTGTGCTGGGAATGAAATAATCATAGTTAGTATATAATTAAGACTTTGTTATCCAAAGATGGAGATTTATTTTAGAATAGGATTAGGAATTATTTTATTTATTTTATAGATAGAAAAATGTGAGGCAAATGTGTACTGACTCCCAGTTATCCACAAGAAGTCACCAGGAGCTGGAAAAGAACACAAGCCCACCAACCATTCTATTCCACAGACTGTGTTTTTCTTCCTAGTCTGAAAGAACTTCAGTTCCCAGTGATCAAGCATTCATAATCCCTGATTTGCAGTATAGGAAGGACACTAAAAACAAATTCTCAATGAACAGAGAGGGCTAAGGAGGTAAATGCATTCACACACTCAGCATTAGACACGTAAATGCCAAGGATGGGAACTTGCATTGCTGGAGTTAACTGACCCCTGTGCTCCCAGTGTAGAGAGCCTGGAGACAGCCTTTCCTAAATCAGTCTTCCAAGTCAGGGAGCAAAAGCTGTAAGGAAGAACATCTTCCAAATAAGGTACACAATTTAATTTTAATTCTTACACTGCTTCTGTATTCAGGCTAAATATTAATTTAAACTGACGAATGTTTTGTGTAAATGATCTACTGTAAGAGTCACTGCTTCTCTCTTCAACAAGGCTATGACAGGCTGCTGTGGCTTCCATTGGCATCTCCTCACTTTCTCATCTTAACAATCTGTGAAGTTCAAACACCATTCAGAAAAGAGATCAGCCTCTTTTTGCAGCGGCTTTGAACTTTCTTTATTCAAAAGGGCAACTAGAACTATAATTAGGTACAGCTAATCTTCATTATTTAGCTCATTTATTATTTATATCTTCCTCCCACGGTGCCTGTGAACCTCACATCTTGTGTTGGCAGAGATGGGAGTCTGAAGTTTGCTTTCACAAGCTCCAGGTAACACAGCAAGCCCTGGGGCATGGCCCTGGATTTGGAAACTGGGCTTCAGGGTGCTGACCTAATGCAAGCAGTGATGTTACAGCCTGTGGCATCCCAAGCTCCAAATTTACCAATGCATTCTCTCCACCTTTCAGGCAGCAACCAGAGATGAACCCCCCTGTGCAGCTGCTCCCTGCAATCCATAATTCTTGTCAATCCCTCACTGTGGTCTCCCCACCTCATGCTGGGTAAATTATTGTTTTGATGTTTTGTGAGTTATTGTATTACCGAGTCCTGAAATTCTTCTGGGAGGTGGTGGCAGAGGTAACTGTAATTTTCAGTGGAGATAAATACAGGAAGGCTATCACTGGATGGAGTTTTAGGCTGTTTTCTCTTAAGCTCCTGACGGTCAGTAACACACTGTCTTTGTCACAAAGATCCTGCATGACCAGAATGGTGACAGCTTTAGTAACAAGTTGCATTGCTTTGTCATGCTCTTTAAGAACAAGTTTCCTCTTTTCTGCAGTATGCAGATTTAATCTTTCTGGGATGCCTTCTTCTCCAAATCCTTCTCTGAGGAAGCAGATAAGTTCTAGCAGATGGAAAGGCAAGAACTTGAGAACAGCCTGGTGGGTATGGAGTGGGTGAGGTTAAAGTGGAATACAGTAAAATTGCTAAAATAAGTTTGAAATTTCTGCAGAGCTTTTTTTCTCCCCCCCCCCCTTTTAAAGAGAATAAATAAAGGTTTAGACTACAAGTTGTTTTAGAAAGAGGGCAGTGCAGAAAAGGAAAACCAGTGACCTACTTAAAGAGTAATTAAAATGCATTACACCTCTTGGGGTTGAGGTTACAAAAAAAATAGTAAGAAAAAATGCACAATGAACGTGTGCATGAAAGCAGACAACGTCTTCATTTTGTCCCTAGAGGCAGCAAAATTCTACCAGGAATTAATTTGACTTCTGGTCAAATTATTGTTATGCAGTTGTTATTATTATGCAGTTTAAAGGGATGGTTTTACTTTGCCTAGTAAGACTTTTAGGGCACCGACTTTCTAATGCATTAATATCTTGTCTAAAAACAAATGCTGCTTGTTCTGTCAGGTATCCTAGGGCACAGTAAGTTTTTGCCATCCGTGTCTATTACCCTGTCTCTTGCAATAATTATGCTGTATTTCAGCAACTTTTTTTCTCCTGACTATTACACAGACACCATCCTAGATGATCAGAAGCTGTTTTTCATTTGTTCTTTAATCTTTATCTGTTCACCTTGGATGGTCCTTCCAGGACTGAATGCTTCTGTTGGCATAACTCTCCCTATCACCAGGTCAGATCAGCCTTTCTCTTGCATCAAAGTGGGTCCTCAGGGAAGGAATTTATTTTACTAATGTAAATCAAAACATGCAGTCCTTGTCAGCGCTACCTTCCCAGCTCTATGGATAATAATTACAAGCACAGGAATTATGTTTGCCTTATAGCTAAAGCTTTGAGATAAATGAAGTGTGTTGGGAACAGACATGCTGACTTGATACCTTTGTGGATTACTAGGATGCAGCTGTTCCACACTTGGGATACCTATGGTGAAGCAAATCACTGCCAAGTTGACAGGAGCATCCTGGTGCACAGGTCCTGTTTACAACACAAGAGCCTCCCACATCTGTGTCCCCTGCACAATCCCACCTTTCTGGGACCCAGCACCAAGCCTGGCTGCCACAGCCTGGGCCTGTCTTTCCTCATGAAAACTGACCCAGTGATTCATGCTCACACTTCAGAGCAGGAGAGGAGACACAGAAGCCACATTGCAGACCCCCAACCCCCATGCCCTTACCCATCTGCGGGTTGCTATTCCTGCCATTTCAAATTTCCCATTTGTTTTCCTCTTCTGACCATGTTCCTAAGGATTTAAGTAATCCTCTCTTTTAGTTTGTGTTGCCCACTCATCATACTATCTTTAGTCATCTCTAGCCTTCTAGTCACTCTTCTTTGGTTTGTCTTCTTCACAGATACAGGCATCATTTAACCCCTCCCATCTTAAAATAATGCCCTTGAACTCCCCTGCCTTTCCTGTTTATTGCCTCATCATCCTTTCTCTTTACATCTCTCAGCATACAATTCCTATCTGGGGTTTCATCAAAACAGCGCTCACTTTAATGCATCTTCTGCCCTTGTACTTTGCTGACATCTATTCTTTCCATAACTGTCACATTCTTTTCCCTCTCCTGAATAAATGTCCTAGTGATTTCAATTTTTCCTCATTCACAGCCATTCAGAATATTGCTGCAAACACTGTTCCCCTAAATTTGGCCACAAAATATGGGAAAGTTCTGACATTCCTTTATTCTCCAAAGGCTTGTTTTTGCTTTCAAGGCAAACTGCAATTGTAACACTTTCTTCTATTCGACCCCCATAATTATTTTGATTCAATTGTACAACAGCTCTTTTGTGTCAGAAACTGGGTGACACCATGCACTGTGGGAGCAGCAGAGACATCAGGTATCAATTTGCATTGTGGACCCTGCCTGACAAAATCCATGCTTTACTCAGAGGAACTGTTCCAGTGACAAAACTAGTTCTAGCATAAAAAAACTGTATTGGAAATTGCTGTAAAGACTTGAGTGGAAGAGTGATGTAAAGGAAAGGAGAACCAAATCCCAGTTTTGGCAGATTCATTCTTCTTTCTCACAGTTTCTCCTCCATTTGTGGTGTGGATGATTCTAAACTGCCAAATGTAATATTTATTAACTCAAAATCTGCTCAAAGCAGTAGATGTTCAGTGCTTGGAATGCTGTCTTTCCTATTTTGCATGATCTAACTGTATTTGGTGTTAAGTTATTTATTATGGAAATACAAAATGTGTTACTTTGCTCTTAATCTGCATAGACTGAAACCATCTGCTGTGGTTCACAGTTGAAGAACAGGAGATTATAAATTCCCTCTAGTATTTATATCCAGCCCTCATTAAATAAGTAATCTTTACTGCTATCAAGTTGTAAGTCAGAGAAGTGCACCATCACAACCCTAACATTTAAGCACAAGTGACCCATTCCTTTTTTAAAAAAACTCGATATTTACCTGCACATTTTTGCCTGATAGGAGAAGGCAGCTTACAGTGGCTCAGGTAGATGAGTAGAAGCTGTTCTCAGATGAGCCAGTGATAGCTCCATGCTGAGTTAAAGGTGACTTGACAAAGCAAAGTCACGCTGTACTCAGCTGCAGGATCGCCCAGTTTACCTCCAGTGGGGACAGCTTTGCCATGAGAAGATCTTTTTGAGAAATGTACTTTGTTTGCATGGTACCCAAATATACTACAAGTCTGCTTGAGTTAAAGCAGAACCTTGAGGAGCCCTGTTTGCCTTGTACCCAGGCATATAACAAGACTGTTTGACTTAGGAAGTGAAATATTGTGTAATACCTGTTTGCTCAGCATAGTTGCACCAAAATAGCAGAGCTGAGATAACCATAGCCAGTCTGCAAAAGCCTGAATCAGATGGTCAGCATGCAGTCTTCAAACCACCCCCCTGAAGAGGCTGGACTGGATTTGCACACAGGAGGGTAAAATCTGTCTGGCAGACAGGACAGACTGGCTCTGACCTAGGGAAAGAGGAAGCAAACCTTTTGACCAGGCTGGTCTTGATGCACAGGAAAGCTGTGTGTAAACATGAGTGATGCACAGTGGAGCTTGGGAAAGGGAGAATATGCCCCCTTCAGTTCTGGCTTCCCATGGGCAAGTTGGAGAGCTGTCAAACTCAGCCACCACTGCCTTGGAGGCTAAGAATGCTGTCAGGAACCACAATGCAGAATACTGAAGATCTAAGGCTTCATGTTTAGGTCTGTATGTTTAAATAATGCTTGATTTTTGTTTGCTAACAGGAGCTTTGCCTAAAAGCTGAGCGTAAATAGATGCCTTCTTGAATTATTGACTGGCTCATCCTCTCAGAACTATTCCATTACAGTGGGCCCCAGGGCTCAGCTGTAAAGTTCATAAAAAGCAGTTTCTGGTACCCACACCGCTTTACCAGGCTTTGCAGGACCTGAAAAAAAACTCCTGCCAGGAGGTATAATACCACACAGAAGCTGAGGACAGGAACAGGATATCTGTCAATCCAGTAGACCAGGTCTCATGTGCAAGTAGATACTGGAGTGTTTTTAATCCTTGATTGAACAGTAAGTATTCTTGCTAGTTTTGGATACTCAATGTACGTAGATAGAATTGTACCCTGCACTTTCCCTATGCCCACTCTCTGTCATCCTCTGGTAATCAAAATACTGATTCAGTCTTGGTCTTAAATCCAGCTAAATTAATCAAGAGGTGAATTTGATCCTGCCTGATAGCTAAGTAGATTTTTTTTCTGTTCTATATAAAATAGAGAAAGAAATAAGAGCAGCAAGGCTAAATATGTTAGAACAGATTTGAGTCCTTATTTAGTTTTTTTTCCATGATGCAAGTCTTCAGTTCACTATCTACCCTTACGTTTCCTAGGACATATTTTGGATGATGATGCTGCACTCTTTCTGGAACTGTTTACTCAATGTATTTGTTGTATTTGCGCAACATTTTACAAACAAGATAGGTCAAATTTTTTCCTGTTGACATAATTCAACAGGCTTCACTTAGGTTTGGCTAGAAGAAATTTGGTAGTTTTGTTTACAGATTTGTTCAGAATTAATTTTAAACTCCAGGTCTGCTTTCTGGCTGACCTTAGGATGGGAAAATCCCAAGGCCCATTTTTCTCTTGTTAACCATCACACTTATCAATAAATTTAAGAAACTTCCAGACCTTTCTCTTTAGATTTTAACTGCATTTTCTATTAAAAAAAAATTTCAACCACCAGTCTTCAGACTGTTTTCCAAAGAAAAGTTATTTTCCCCATCCTTTTAAGAGAGCAGATTTACTCATAATTACCCTGGCCTGACTTCTGGAGGAAACTAACACAAGTACACAAGTACACATCAGTACACAAGACTAACATGTGATAATGTCTTAGTGTACTAATGTCTTAGTGTACTAAGATCTAAGCTGTCAAAAGGAGGAACAACAGAGCTTCTTGATGGATTTATTCTAGAGTCAGTTTAAACAGACTGAACTTTTTGCTGATTTTAAATATACAACATATATTTTGTATCACAGAAAAAGTTTTAGAAGAAGGGGATGATACAAGGCAGTATTGTGACCCTGAGAGTACCTCAGAGAGATTTAAACAGTGTAAATTAACAGGCAGAGCTCCTCAGGCACAGACACCCTCAGAACTGGGTAGGTGTAAAACTATCTTCACATCTAAAGATCTTGTAAGATGACTCAAGCATGGCAAAGAATCTCACCTCAGCGCTTTATATCACTGTACTTCCCATATGTCATTATGAATATAACACTTCTCCCTCAGTCTGGAAAGGCCCAAAATAATGAGCTTTATCCTCGCAGCTTCTTTATGCCTGGATAAACATTATGCTAATTTGGTTCTAAGGGTCATAGCCTTTGTAGCCAAGCCTTATAGATGCTGGAATCACCTGATTTTAGAGAAGATATAAACAAATATTTGACTCCTTTTATCATATGTGATGCAAATGTAAGTCTGCTTGGTTAGGCAACCCTGCCATCTGATATAAAACTGTCAGATGTCTCCCCTTGTGTGTAATACAGCAGCATCATACTGACATTCAGCAATACTCTTTTTGTTCAAGACAAACAGAAAGAGGTACCTTTCCAAGCACTGTGCACTTAAATGTGGAGCATATTGCCATGCAGTGTGTCCAAAGGCAAATTGCTTCCATGTTGAGAAAATGGAAATAAAACAAATCCATTAATCATACCCCCACCAAATAAAGAAAAAAGTCACCAAAAGCTACTAAGCACAAACATCACCTCTGCATGAGTGCCTGAGCCCCAGGCTGCTAGGAACTGGAAGATTTTGCCATCAGTATTTCATTGCTCCATTACCATGTTTTAGAAGGCAAAATCATAAGCACTAAGTCCCAGTGAGGGTTTTTTTTCAGGTGTTCAGTTCACTTCAGACAATAAAAGTGAGAAACTTTTAAAGAAAGGTTTTTTTTAAGGTGTTTGTTAAAAGACTTGAGGTTTGAGTCCTCGACAATGCACAAAGCCTTGAAAAGTTGGTATTTGTGAGGCTGCACTATTACATGCTAGCAGATGCTACCTGTTCTTACAAGCCTTGCCTTTCTCTGTTTCTTTGTGGCAAGCACTGTATTTTAAGCTAGTTAGGTCAACAGCTGCATGAGAGCTTCTTTGCAAAGGTTTGCCACATTGATTTAGTCTGACTTGTTACCATGAAACAAAAGGATGAAGTAAAGGTCAGGCTTTGATATAAGAGATGGACAGGCGTGAGCAAACCGCTGATTGCTTGCTGGGGCAGTACCTTGTTCCCCCATCCCGGGGTTCACTTGCAGCGAAGGAAGCACAGCACAGTGCTGCAGCTGCAGGTTGTGATGATGGAAACCCGGAGCTGTGGTTCAGAATATTGCGAGGAGCGGGGCAGCAGCTCCGGGAGCGCCCCGAGCCTTGGGGAGGACACGGAGCAGGGCACGGACACGGAGCTCGCCCCACTCCTGGTTCTTTAGTGCCACCCAGTGGGGCTTGGAGTCCGCTGCCTTCTCCGGGAATCCGGCAGAATCAGAGCACACTGGCTTGCTAGAGCTTTTTTTCTTTTT